>JAYJMT010000015.1:217640-759980 GCA_036321655.1 Quercus alba
CCATAGGTTTGAGTCCGAGGACCATACAATACCTTGGTTCTGTCCAAAACTCAGTTTTCTCATCCAAGTAGCTGGTTTCCCCATAGGGTTGAGTCGGAGGACCATACAATACCTTGGTTCTGTCCAAAACTCAGTTTTCTCATCCAAGTAGTTGGTTTCCACATAGGTTTGAGTCCGAGGACCGTACAGTACCTCGGTTCTGACCAAAACTCAGTTTTCTCATCCAAGTAGTTGGCTTCCCCATAGGTTTGAGTCGGAGGACCATACAATACCTTGGTTCTGTCCAAAAGTCAGTTTTCTCGTCCAAGTTGTTGGTTTCCCCATAGGTTTGAGTCCGAGGACCATACAATACGTTAGTTCTGTCTAAAACTCAGTTTTCTCATCCAAGTAGATGGTTTGCCCATAGGTTTGAGAACGAGGACCATACAATACCTTGGTTCTATCCAAAACTGAGTTTTCTCATCCAAGTAGTTGGTTTCCCCATAGGTTTGAGTCCGAGGACCATACAATACCTTGGTTCTGTCCAAAACTCAGTTTTCTCATCCAAGTAGTTGGCTTCCCATAGGTTTGAGTCGGAGGACCATACAATACCTTGGTTCTGTCCAAAACTCAGTTTTCTCATCCAAGTAGCTGGTTTCCCATAGGGTTGAGTCGGAGGACCATACAATACCTTGGTTCTGTCCAAAACTCAGTTTTCTCATCCAAGTAGTTGCTTTCCCCATAGGTTTGAGTCCGAGGACCGTACAGTACCTCGGTTCTGTCCAAAACTCAGTTTTCTCATCCAAGTAGTTGGTTTCCCCATAGGTTTGAGTCGGAGGACCATACAATACCTTGGTTCTGTCCAAAACTCAGTTTTCTCATCCAAGTAGTTGCTTTCCCCATAGGGTTGAGTCGGAGGACCATACAATACCTTGGTTCTGTCCAAAACTCAGTTTTCTCATCCAAGTAGTTGCTTTCCCCATAGGTTTGAGTCCGAGGACCATACAATACCTTGGTTCTGTCCAAAACTCAGTTTTCTCATCCAAGTAGTTGGCTTCCCCATAGGTTTGAGTCGGAGGACCATACAATACCTTGGTTCTGTCCAAAACTCAGTTTTCTCGTCCAAGTTGTTGGTTTCCCCATAGGTTTGAGTCCGAGGACCATACAATACGTTAGTTCTGTCTAAAACTCAGTTTTCTCAGCCAAGTAGTTGCTTTCCCCATAGGTTTGAGTCCGAGGACCGTACAGTACCTCGGTTCTCTCCAAAACTCAGTTTTCTCATCCAAGTAGTTGGTTTCCCCATAGGTTTGAGTCCGAGGACCGTACAGTACCTCGGTTCTGTCCAAAACTCAGTTTTCTCATCCAAGTAGTTGGCTTCCCCATAGGTTTGAGTCGGAGGACCATACAATACCTTGGTTCTGTCCAAAACTCAGTTTTCTCATCCAAGTAGTTGGTTTCCCCATAGGTTTAAGTCCGAGGACCGTACAGTACCTCGGTTCTGTCCAAAACTCTGTTTTCTCATCCAAGTAGTTGGCTTCCCCATAGGTTTGAGTCGGAGGACCATACAATACCTTGGTTCTGTCCAAAACTCAGTTTTCTCGTCCAAGTTGTTGGTTTCCCCATAGGTTTGAGTTCGAGGACCATACAATACCTTAGTTCTGTCTAAAACTCAGTTTTCTCATCCAAGTAGATGGTTTGCCCATAGGTTTGAGAACGAGGACCATACAATACCTTGGTTCTATCCAAAACTGAGTTTTCTCATCCAAGTAGTTGGTTTCCCCATAGGTTTGAGTCCGAGGACCATACATTACCTTGGTTCTGTCCAAAACTCAGTTTTCTCATCCAAGTAGTTGGCTTCCCCATAGGTTTGAGTCGGAGGACCATACAATACCTTGGTTCTGTCCAAAACTCAGTTTTCTCATCCAAGTAGCTGGTTTCCCCATAGGGTTGAGTCGGAGGACCATACAATACCTTGGTTCTGTCCAAAACTCAGTTTTCTCATCCAAGTAGTTGCTTTCCCCATAGGTTTGAGTCCGAGGACCGTACAGTACCTCGGTTCTGTCCAAAACTCAGTTTTCTCATCCAAGTAGTTGCTTTCCCCATAGGTTTGAGTCCGAGGACCGTACAGTACCTCGGTTCTCTCCAAAACTCAGTTTTCTCATCCAAGTAGTTGCTTTCCCCATAGGTTTGAGTCCGAGGACCGTACAGTACCTCGGTTTTCTCCAAAACTCAGTTTTCTCATCCAAGTAGTTGGTTTCCCCATAGGTTTAAGTCCGAGGACCGTACAGTACCTCGGTTCTGTCCAAAACTCAGTTTTCTCATCCAAGTAGTTGGCTTCCCCATAGGTTTGAGTCGGAGGACCATACAATACCTTGGTTCTGTCCAAAACTCAGTTTTCTCGTCCAAGTTGTTGGTTTCCCCATAGGTTTGAGTCGGAGGACCATACAATACCTTAGTTCTGTCTAAAACTCAGTTTTCTCGTCCAAGTAGATGGTTTGCCCATAGGTTTGAGAACGAGGACCATACAATACCTTGGTTCTATCCAAAACTGAGTTTTCTCATCCAAGTAGTTGGTTTCCCCATAGGTTTGAGACGGAGGACCATACAATACCTTGGTTCTGTCCAAAACTGAGTTTTCTCATCCAAGTAGTTGGCTTCCCCATAGGTTTGAGTCCGAGGACCATACAATACCTTGGTTCTGTCCAAAACTCAGTTTTCACATCCAAGTAGTTGGCTTCCCCATAGGTTTGAGTCGGAGGACCATACAATACCTTGGTTCTGTCCAAAACTCAGTTTTCTCATCCAAGTAGTTGGTTTCCCAAAGGTTTGAGTCCGAGGACTATACAATACCTTGGTTCAAAACTCAGTTTTCCCATCCAAGTAGTTGGTTTCCCCATAGGTTTGAGTCCGAGGACCATACAATACCTTGGTTCTGTCCAAAACTCAGTTTTCTCGTCCAAGTTGTTGGTTTCCCCATATGTTTGAGTCCGAGGACCATACAATACGTTAGTTCTGTCTAAAACTCAGTTTCCTCATCCAAGTAGATGGTTTGGCCATAGGTTTGGGAACGAGGACCATACAATACCTTGGTTCTATCCAAAACTGAGTTTTCTCATCCAAGTAGTTGGTTTTCCCATAGGTTTGAGTCCGAGGACCATACAATACCTTGGTTCTGTCAAAAACTGAGTTTTCTCATCCAAGTAGTTGGCTTCCCCATAGGTTTGAGTCCGAGGACCATACAATACCTTGGTTCTGTCCAAAACTCAGTTTTCTCATCCAAGTAGCTGGTTTCCCCATAGGGTTGAGTCGGAGGACCATACAATACCTTGGTTCTGTCCAAAACTCAGTTTTCTCATCCAAGTAGTTGGTTTCCCCATAGGTTTGAGTCCGAGGACCGTACAGTACCTCGGTTCTGTCCAAAACTCAGTTTTCTCATCCAAGTAGTTGGCTTCCCCATAGGTTTGAGTCGGAGGACCATACAATACCTTGGTTCTGTCCAAAACTCAGTTTTCTCGTCCAAGTTGTTGGTTTCCCCATAGGTTTGAGTCCGAGGACCATACAATACGTTAGTTCTGTCTAAAACTCAGTTTTCTCATCCAAGTAGATGGTTTGCCCATAGGTTTGAGAACGAGGACCATACAATACCTTGGTTCTATCCAAAACTGAGTTTTCTCATCCAAGTAGTTGGTTTCCCCATAGGTTTGAGTCCGAGGACCATACAATACCTTGGTTCTGTCCAAAACTCAGTTTTCTCATCCAAGTAGTTGGCTTCCCCAAAGGTTTGAGTCGGAGGACCATACAATACCTTGGTTCTGTCCAAAACTCAGTTTTCTCATCCAAGTAGCTGGTTTCCCCATAGGGTTGAGTCGGAGGACCATACAATACCTTGGTTCTGTCCAAAACTCAGTTTTCTCATCCAAGTAGTTGCTTTCCCCATAGGTTTGAGTCCGAGGACCGTACAGTACCTCGGTTCTGTCCAAAACTCAGTTTTCTCATCCAAGTAGTTGCTTTCCCCATAGGTTTGAGTCCGAGGACCGTACAGTACCTCGGTTCTCTCCAAAACTCAGTTTTCTCATCCAAGTAGTTGCTTTCCCCATAGGTTTGAGTCCGAGGACCGTACAGTACCTCGGTTCTCTCCAAAACTCAGTTTTCTCATCCAAGTAGTTGGTTTCCCCATAGGTTTAAGTCCGAGGACCGTACAGTACCTCGGTTCTGTCCAAAACTCAGTTTTCTCATCCAAGTAGTTGGCTTCCCCATAGGTTTGAGTCGGAGGACCATACAATACCTTGGTTCTGTCCAAAACTCAGTTTTCTCGTCCAAGTTGTTGGTTTCCCCATAGGTTTGAGTCGGAGGACCATACAATACCTTAGTTCTGTCTAAAACTCAGTTTTCTCGTCCAAGTAGATGGTTTGCCCATAGGTTTGAGAACGAGGACCATACAATACCTTGGTTCTATCCAAAACTGAGTTTTCTCATCCAAGTAGTTGGTTTCCCCATAGGTTTGAGACGGAGGACCATACAATACCTTGGTTCTGTCCAAAACTGAGTTTTCTCATCCAAGTAGTTGGCTTCCCCATAGGTTTGAGTCCGAGGACCATACAATACCTTGGTTCTGTCCAAAACTCAGTTTTCACATCCAAGTAGTTGGCTTCCCCATAGGTTTGAGTCGGAGGACCATACAATACCTTGGTTCTGTCCAAAACTCAGTTTTCTCATCCAAGTAGTTGGTTTCCCAAAGGTTTGAGTCCGAGGACTATACAATACCTTGGTTCAAAACTCAGTTTTCCCATCCAAGTAGTTGGTTTCCCCATAGGTTTGAGTCCGAGGACCATACAATACCTTGGTTCTGTCCAAAACTCAGTTTTCTCGTCCAAGTTGTTGGTTTCCCCATATGTTTGAGTCCGAGGACCATACAATACGTTAGTTCTGTCTAAAACTCAGTTTTCTCATCCAAGTAGATGGTTTGGCCATAGGTTTGGGAACGAGGACCATACAATACCTTGGTTCTATCCAAAACTGAGTTTTCTCATCCAAGTAGTTGGTTTTCCCATAGGTTTGAGTCCGAGGACCATACAATACCTTGGTTCTGTCAAAAACTGAGTTTTCTCATCCAAGTAGTTGGCTTCCCCATAGGTTTGTGTCCGAGGACCATACAATACCTTGGTTCTGTCCAAAACTCAGTTTTCTCATCCAAGTAGCTGGTTTCCCCATAGGGTTGAGTCGGAGGACCATACAATACCTTGGTTCTGTCCAAAACTCAGTTTTCTCATCCAAGTAGTTGGTTTCCCCATAGGTTTGAGTCCGAGGACCGTACAGTACCTCGGTTCTGTCCAAAACTCAGTTTTCTCATCCAAGTAGTTGGCTTCCCCATAGGTTTGAGTCGGAGGACCATACAATACCTTGGTTCTGTCCAAAACTCAGTTTTCTCGTCCAAGTTGTTGGTTTCCCCATAGGTTTGAGTCCGAGGACCATACAATACGTTAGTTCTGTCTAAAACTCAGTTTTCTCATCCAAGTAGATGGTTTGCCCATAGGTTTGAGAACGAGGACCATACAATACCTTGGTTCTATCCAAAACTGAGTTTTCTCATCCAAGTAGTTGGTTTCCCCATAGGTTTGAGTCCGAGGACCATACAATACCTTGGTTCTGTCCAAAACTCAGTTTTCTCATCCAAGTAGTTGGCTTCCCCATAGGTTTGAGTCGGAGGACCATACAATACCTTGGTTCTGTCCAAAACTCAGTTTTCTCATCCAAGTAGCTGGTTTCCCCATAGGGTTGAGTCGGAGGACCATACAATACCTTGGTTCTGTCCAAAACTCAGTTTTCTCATCCAAGTAGTTGCTTTCCCCATAGGTTTGAGTCCGAGGACCGTACAGTACCTCGGTTCTGTCCAAAACTCAGTTTTCTCATCCAAGTAGTTGGTTTCCCCATAGGTTTGAGTCGGAGGACCATACAATACCTTGGTTCTGTCCAAAACTCAGTTTTCTCGTCCAAGTTGTTGGTTTCCCCATAGGTTTGAGTCTGAGGACCATACAATACGTTAGTTCTGTCTAAAACTCAGTTTTCTCATCCAAGTAGATGGTTTGCCCATAGGTTTGAGAACGAGGACCATACAATACCTTGGTTCTATCCAAAACTGAGTTTTCTCATCCAAGTAGTTGGTTTCCCCATAGGTTTGAGTCCGAGGACCATACAATACCTTGGTTCTGTCCAAAACTCAGTTTTCTCATCCAAGTAGTTGGCTTCCCCATAGGTTTGAGTCGGAGGACCATACAATACCTTGGTTCTGTCCAAAACTCAGTTTTCTCATCCAAGTAGCTGGTTTCCCCATAGGGTTGAGTCGGAGGACCATACAATACCTTGGTTCTGTCCAAAACTCAGTTTTCTCATCCAAGTAGTTGCTTTCCCCATAGGTTTGAGTCCGAGGACCGTACAGTACCTCGGTTCTGTCCAAAACTCAGTTTTCTCATCCAAGTAGTTGGTTTCCCCATAGGTTTGAGTCCGAGGACCGTACAGTACCTCGGTTCTGTCCAAAACTCAGTTTTCTCATCCAAGTAGTTGGCTTCCCCATAGGTTTGAGTCGGAGGACCATACAATACCTTGGTTCTGTCCAAAACTCAGTTTTCTCATCCAAGTAGTTGGTTTCCCCATAGGTTTAAGTCCGAGGACCGTACAGTACCTCGGTTCTGTCCAAAACTCAGTTTTCTCATCCAAGTAGTTGGCTTCCCCATAGGTTTGAGTCGGAGGACCATACAATACCTTGGTTCTGTCCAAAACTCAGTTTTCTCGTCCAAGTTGTTGGTTTCCCCATAGGTTTGAGTCGGAGGACCATACAATACCTTAGTTCTGTCTAAAACTCAGTTTTCTCGTCCAAGTAGATGGTTTGCCCATAGGTTTGAGAACGAGGACCATACAATACCTTGGTTCTATCCAAAACTGAGTTTTCTCATCCAAGTAGTTGGTTTCCCCATAGGTTTGAGACGGAGGACCATACAATACCTTGGTTCTGTCCAAAACTGAGTTTTCTCATCCAAGTAGTTGGCTTCCCCATAGGTTTGAGTCCGAGGACCATACAATACCTTGGTTCTGTCCAAAACTCAGTTTTCACATCCAAGTAGTTGGCTTCCCCATAGGTTTGAGTCGGAGGACCACACAATACCTTGGTTCTGTCCAAAACTCAGTTTTCTCATCCAAGTAGTTGGTTTCCCCAAAGGTTTGAGTCCGAGGACTATACAATACCTTGGTTCAAAACTCAGTTTTCCCATCCAAGTAGTTGGTTTCCCCATAGGTTTGAGTCCGAGGACCATACAATACCTTGGTTCTGTCCAAAACTCAGTTTTCTCGTCCAAGTTGTTGGTTTCCCCATAGGTTTGAGTCCGAGGACCATACAATACGTTAGTTCTGTCTAAAACTCAGTTTTCTCATCCAAGTAGATGGTTTGCCCATAGGTTTGGGAACGAGGACCATACAATACCTTGGTTCTATCCAAAACTGAATTTTCTCATCCAAGTAGTTGGTTTTCCCGTAGGTTTGAGTCCGAGGACCATACAATACCTTGGTTCTGTCAAAAACTGAGTTTTCTCATCCAAGTAGTTGGCTTCCCCATAGGTTTGAGTCCGAGGACCATACAATACCTTGGTTCTGTCCAAAACTCAGTTTTCTCATCCAAGTAGCTGGTTTCCCCATAGGGTTGAGTCGGAGGACCATACAATACCTTGGTTCTGTTCAAAACTCAGTTTTCTCATCCAAGTAGTTGGTTTCCCCATAGGTTTGAGTCCGAGGACCGTACAGTACCTCGGTTCTGTCCAAAACTCAGTTTTCTCATCCAAGTAGTTGGCTTCCCCATAGGTTTGAGTCGGAGGACCATACAGTACCTTGGTTCTGTCCAAAACTCAGTTTTCTCGTCCAAGTTGTTGGTTTCCCCATAGGTTTGAGTCCGAGGACCATACAATACGTTAGTTCTGTCTAAAACTCAGTTTTCTCATCCAAGTAGATGGTTTGCCCATAGGTTTGGGAACGAGGACCATACAATACCTTGGTTCTATCCAAAACTGAGTTTTCTCATCCAAGTAGTTGGTTTTCCCATAGGTTTGAGTCCGAGGACCATACAATACCTTGGTTCTGTCAAAAACTGAGTTTTCTCATCCAAGTAGTTGGCTTCCCCATAGGTTTGAGTCGGAGGACCATACAATACCTTGGTTCTGTCCAAAACTCAGTTTTCTCGTCCAAGTTGTTGGTTTCCCCATAGGTTTGAGTCCGAGGACCATACAATACGTTAGTTCTGTCTAAAACTCAGTTTTCTCATCCAAGTAGATGGTTTGCCCATAGGTTTGAGAACGAGGACCATACAATACCTTGGTTCTATCCAAAACTGAGTTTTCTCATCCAAGTAGTTGGTTTCCCCATAGGTTTGAGTCCGAGGACCATACAATACCTTGGTTCTGTCCAAAACTCAGTTTTCTCATCCAAGTAGTTGGCTTCCCCATAGGTTTGAGTCGGAGGACCATACAATACCTTGGTTCTGTCCAAAACTCAGTTTTCTCATCCAAGTAGCTGGTTTCCCCATAGGGTTGAGTCGGAGGACCATACAATACCTTGGTTCTGTCCAAAACTCAGTTTTCTCATCCAAGTAGTTGCTTTCCCCATAGGTTTGAGTCCGAGGACCGTACAGTACCTCGGTTCTGTCCAAAACTCAGTTTTCTCATCCAAGTAGTTGGTTTCCCCATAGGTTTGAGTCGGAGGACCATACAATACCTTGGTTCTGTCGAAAACTCAGTTTTCTCGTCCAAGTTGTTGGTTTCCCCATAGGTTTGAGTCCGAGGACCATACAATACGTTAGTTCTGTCTAAAACTCAGTTTTCTCATCCAAGTAGATGGTTTGCCCATAGGTTTGAGAACGAGGACCATACAATACCTTGGTTCTATCCAAAACTGAGTTTTCTCATCCAAGTAGTTGGTTTCCCCATAGGTTTGAGTCCGAGGACCATACAATACCTTGGTTCTGTCCAAAACTCAGTTTTCTCATCCAAGTAGTTGGCTTCCCCATAGGTTTGAGTCGGAGGACCATACAATACCTTGGTTCTGTCCAAAACTCAGTTTTCTCATCCAAGTAGCTGGTTTCCCCATAGGGTTGAGTCGGAGGACCATACAATACCTTGGTTCTGTCCAAAACTCAGTTTTCTCATCCAAGTAGTTGCTTTCCCCATAGGTTTGAGTCCGAGGACCGTACAGTACCTCGGTTCTGTCCAAAACTCAGTTTTCTCATCCAAGTAGTTGGTTTCCCCATAGGTTTGAGTCCGAGGACCGTACAGTACCTCGGTTCTGTCCAAAACTCAGTTTTCTCATCCAAGTAGTTGGCTTCCCCATAGGTTTGAGTCGGAGGACCATACAATACCTTGGTTCTGTCCAAAACTCAGTTTTCTCATCCAAGTAGTTGGTTTCCCCATAGGTTTAAGTCCGAGGACCGTACAGTACCTCGGTTCTGTCCAAAACTCAGTTTTCTCATCCAAGTAGTTGGCTTCCCCATAGGTTTGAGTCGGAGGACCGTACAATACCTTGGTTCTGTCCAAAACTCAGTTTTCTCGTCCAAGTTGTTGGTTTCCCCATAGGTTTGAGTCGGAGGACCATACAATACCTTAGTTCTGTCTAAAACTCAGTTTTCTCGTCCAAGTAGATGGTTTGCCCATAGGTTTGAGAACGAGGACCATACAATACCTTGGTTCTATCCAAAACTGAGTTTTCTCATCCAAGTAGTTGGTTTCCCCATAGGTTTGAGACGGAGGACCATACAATACCTTGGTTCTGTCCAAAACTGAGTTTTCTCATCCAAGTAGTTGGCTTCCCCATAGGTTTGAGTCCGAGGACCATACAATACCTTGGTTCTGTCCAAAACTCAGTTTTCACATCCAAGTAGTTGGCTTCCCCATAGGTTTGAGTCGGAGGACCACACAATACCTTGGTTCTGTCCAAAACTCAGTTTTCTCATCCAAGTAGTTGGTTTCCCCAAAGGTTTGAGTCCGAGGACTATACAATACCTTGGTTCAAAACTCAGTTTTCCCATCCAAGTAGTTGGTTTCCCCATAGGTTTGAGTCCGAGGACCATACAATACCTTGGTTCTGTCCAAAACTCAGTTTTCTCGTCCAAGTTGTTGGTTTCCCCATAGGTTTGAGTCCGAGGACCATACAATACGTTAGTTCTGTCTAAAACTCAGTTTTCTCATCCAAGTAGATGGTTTGCCCATAGGTTTGGGAACGAGGACCATACAATACCTTGGTTCTATCCAAAACTGAGTTTTCTCATCCAAGTAGTTGGTTTTCCCATAGGTTTGAGTCCGAGGACCATACAATACCTTGGTTCTGTCAAAAACTGAGTTTTCTCATCCAAGTAGTTGGCTTCCCCATAGGTTTGAGTCCGAGGACCATACAATACCCTGGTTCTGTCCAAAACTCAGTTTTCTCATCCAAGTAGCTGGTTTCCCCATAGGGTTGAGTCGGAGGACCATACAATACCTTGGTTCTGTTCAAAACTCAGTTTTCTCATCCAAGTAGTTGGTTTCCCCATAGGTTTGAGTACGAGGACCGTACAGTACCTCGGTTCTGTCCAAAACTCAGTTTTCTCATCCAAGTAGTTGGCTTCCCCATAGGTTTGAGTCGGAGGACCATACAGTACCTTGGTTCTGTCCAAAACTCAGTTTTCTCGTCCAAGTTGTTGGTTTCCCCATAGGTTTGAGTCCGAGGACCATACAATACGTTAGTTCTGTCTAAAACTCAGTTTTCTCATCCAAGTAGATGGTTTGCCCATAGGTTTGGGAACGAGGACCATACAATACCTTGGTTCTATCCAAAACTGAGTTTTCTCATCCAAGTAGTTGGTTTTCCCATAGGTTTGAGTCCGAGGACCATACAATACCTTGGTTCTGTCAAAAACTGAGTTTTCTCATCCAAGTAGTTGGCTTCCCCATAGGTTTGAGTCCGAGGACCATACAATACCTTGGTTCTGTCCAAAACTCAGTTGTCTCGTCCAAGTAGCTGGTTTCCCCATAGGGTTGAGTCGGAGGACCATACAATACCTTGGTTCTGTCCAAAACTCAGTTTTCTCATCCAAGTAGTTGGTTTCCCCATAGGTTTGAGTCCGAGGACCGTACAGTACCTCGGTTCTGTCCAAAACTCAGTTTTCTCATCCAAGTAGTTGGCTTCCCCATAGGTTTGAGTCGGAGGACCATACAATACCTTGGTTCTGTCCAAAACTCAGTTTTCTCGTCCAAGTTGTTGGTTTCCCCATAGGTTTGAGTCCGAGGACCATACAATACGTTAGTTCTGTCTAAAACTCAGTTTTCTCATCCAAGTAGATGGTTTGCCCATAGGTTTGAGAACGAGGACCATACAATACCTTGGTTCTATCCAAAACTGAGTTTTCTCATCCAAGTAGTTGGTTTCCCCATAGGTTTGAGTCCGAGGACCATACAATACCTTGGTTCTGTCCAAAACTCAGTTTTCTCATCCAAGTAGTTGGCTTCCCCATAGGTTTGAGTCGGAGGACCATACAATACCTTGGTTCTGTCCAAAACTCAGTTTTCTCATCCAAGTAGCTGGTTTCCCCATAGGGTTGAGTCGGAGGACCATACAATACCTTGGTTCTGTCCAAAACTCAGTTTTCTCATCCAAGTAGTTGCTTTCCCCATAGGTTTGAGTCCGAGGACCGTACAGTACCTCGGTTCTGTCCAAAACTCAGTTTTCTCATCCAAGTAGTTGGTTTCCCCATAGGTTTGAGTCGGAGGACCATACAATACCTTGGTTCTGTCCAAAACTCAGTTTTCTCGTCCAAGTTGTTGGTTTCCCCATAGGTTTGAGTCCGAGGACCATACAATACGTTAGTTCTGTCTAAAACTCAGTTTTCTCATCCAAGTAGATGGTTTGCCCATAGGTTTGAGAACGAGGACCATACAATACCTTGGTTCTATCCAAAACTGAGTTTTCTCATCCAAGTAGTTGGTTTCCCCATAGGTTTGAGTCCGAGGACCATACAATACCTTGGTTCTGTCCAAAACTCAGTTTTCTCATCCAAGTAGTTGGCTTCCCCATAGGTTTGAGTCGGAGGACCATACAATACCTTGGTTCTGTCCAAAACTCAGTTTTCTCATCCAAGTAGCTGGTTTCCCCATAGGGTTGAGTCGGAGGACCATACAATACCTTGGTTCTGTCCAAAACTCAGTTTTCTCATCCAAGTAGTTGCTTTCCCCATAGGTTTGAGTCCGAGGACCGTACAGTACCTCGGTTCTGTCCAAAACTCAGTTTTCTCATCCAAGTAGTTGGTTTCCCCATAGGTTTGAGTCCGAGGACCGTACAGTACCTCGGTTCTGTCCAAAACTCAGTTTTCTCATCCAAGTAGTTGGCTTCCCCATAGGTTTGAGTCGGAGGACCATACAATACCTTGGTTCTGTCCAAAACTCAGTTTTCTCATCCAAGTAGTTGGTTTCCCCATAGGTTTAAGTCCGAGGACCGTACAGTACCTCGGTTCTGTCCAAAACTCAGTTTTCTCATCCAAGTAGTTGGCTTCCCCATAGGTTTGAGTCGGAGGACCGTACAATACCTTGGTTCTGTCCAAAACTCAGTTTTCTCGTCCAAGTTGTTGGTTTCCCCATAGGTTTGAGTCGGAGGACCATACAATACCTTAGTTCTGTCTAAAACTCAGTTTTCTCGTCCAAGTAGATGGTTTGCCCATAGGTTTGAGAACGAAGACCATACATTACCTTGGTTCTATCCAAAACTGAGTTTTCTCATCCAAGTAGTTGGTTTCCCCATAGGTTTGAGACGGAGGACCATACAATACCTTGGTTCTGTCCAAAACTGAGTTTTCTCATCCAAGTAGTTGGCTTCCCCATAGGTTTGAGTCCGAGGACCATACAATACCTTGGTTCTGTCCAAAACTCAGTTTTCACATCCAAGTAGTTGGCTTCCCCATAGGTTTGAGTCGGAGGACCACACAATACCTTGGTTCTGTCCAAAACTCAGTTTTCTCATCCAAGTAGTTGGTTTCCCCAAAGGTTTGAGTCCGAGGACTATACAATACCTTGGTTCAAAACTCAGTTTTCCCATCCAAGTAGTTGGTTTCCCCATAGGTTTGAGTCCGAGGACCATACAATACCTTGGTTCTGTCCAAAACTCAGTTTTCTCGTCCAAGTTGTTGGTTTCCCCATAGGTTTGAGTCCGAGGACCATACAATACGTTAGTTCTGTCTAAAACTCAGTTTTCTCATCCAAGTAGATGGTTTGCCCATAGGGTTGAGTCGGAGGACCATACAATACCTTGGTTCTGTCCAAAACTCAGTTTTCTCATCCAAGTAGTTGGTTTCCCCATAGGTTTGAGTCCGAGGACCGTACAGTACCTCGGTTCTGTCCAAAACTCAGTTTTCTCATCCAAGTAGTTGGCTTCCCCATAGGTTTGAGTCGGAGGACCATACAATACCTTGGTTCTGTCCAAAACTCAGTTTTCTCGTCCAAGTTGTTGGTTTCCCCATAGGTTTGAGTCCGAGGACCATACAATACGTTAGTTCTGTCTAAAACTCAGTTTTCTCATCCAAGTAGATGGTTTGCCCATAGGTTTGGGAACGAGGACCATACAATACCTTGGTTCTATCCAAAACTGAGTTTTCTCATCCAAGTAGTTGGTTTTCCCATAGGTTTGAGTCCGAGGACCATACAATACCTTGGTTCTGTCAAAAACTGAGTTTTCTCATCCAAGTAGTTGGCTTCCCCATAGGTTTGAGTCCGAGGACCATACAATACCTTGGTTCTGTCCAAAACTCAGTTTTCTCATCCAAGTAGCTGGTTTCCCCATAGGGTTGAGTCGGAGGACCATACAATACCTTGGTTCTGTCCAAAACTCAGTTTTCTCATCCAAGTAGTTGGTTTCCCCATAGGTTTGAGTCCGAGGACCGTACAGTACCTCGGTTCTGTCCAAAACTCAGTTTTCTCATCCAAGTAGTTGGCTTCCCCATAGGTTTGAGTCGGAGGACCATACAATACCTTGGTTCTGTCCAAAACTCAGTTTTCTCGTCCAAGTTGTTGGTTTCCCCATAGGTTTGAGTCAGAGGACCATACAATACCTTAGTTCTGTCTAAAACTCAGTTTTCTCATCCAAGTAGATGGTTTGCCCATAGGTTTGAGAACGAGGACCATACAATACCTTGGTTCTATCCAAAACTGAGTTTTCTCATCCAAGTAGTTGGTTTCCCCATATGTTTGAGTCCGAGGACCATACAATACCTTGGTTCTGTCAAAAACTGAGTTTTCTCATCCAAGTAGTTGGCTTCCCCATAGGTTTGAGTCCGAGGACCATACAATACCTTGGTTCTGTCCAAAACTCAGTTTTCTCATCCAAGTAGCTGGTTTCCCCATAGGGTTGAGTCGGAGGACCATACAATGCCTTGGTTCTGTCCAAAACTCAGTTTTCTCATCCAAGTAGTTGGCTTCCCCATAGGTTTGAGTCCGAGGACCATACAATACCTTGGTTCTGTCCAAAACTCAGTTTTCTCATCCAAGTAGCTGGTTTCCCCATAGGGTTGAGTCGGAGGACCATACAATACCTTGGTTCTGTCCAAAACTCAGTTTTCTCATCCAAGTAGTTGGTTTCCCCATAGGTTTGAGTCCGAGGACCGTACAGTACCTCGGGTCTGTCCAAAACTCAGTTTTCTCATCCAAGTAGTTGGCTTCCCCATAGGTTTGAGTCGGAGGACCATACAATACCTTGGTTCTGTCCAAAACTCAGTTTTCTCGTCCAAGTTGTTGGTTTCCCCATAGGTTTGAGTCCGAGGACCATACAATACCTTAGTTCTGTCTAAAACTCAGTTTTCTCATCCAAGTAGATGGTTTGCCCATAGGTTTGAGAACGAGGACCATACAATACCTTGGTTCTATCCAAAACTGAGTTTTCTCATCCAAGTAGTTGGTTTCCCATAGGTTTGAGTCCGAGGACCGTACAGTACCTCGGTTCTGTCCAAAACTCAGTTTTCTCATCCAAGTAGTTGGTTTCCCCATAGGTTTGAGTCCGAGGACCGTACAGTACCTCGGTTCTGTCCAAAACTCAGTTTTCTCATCCAAGTAGTTGGCTTCCCCATAGGTTTGAGTCGGAGGACCATACAATACCTTGGTTCTGTCCAAAACTCAGTTTTCTCGTCCAAGTTGTTGGTTTCCCCATAGGTTTGAGTCCGAGGACCATACAATACCTTAGTTCTGTCTAAAACTCAGTTTTCTCATCCAAGTAGATGGTTTGCCCGCAGGGTTGAGTCGGAGGACCATACAATACCTTGGTTCTGTCCAAAACTCAGTTTTCTCATCCAAGTAGTTGGTTTTCCCATAGGTTTGAGTCCGAGGACCATACAATACCTTGGTTCTATCCAAAACTCAGTTTTCTCATTCAAGTAGCTGGTTTCCCCACAGGGTTGAGTCGGAGGACCATACAATACCTTGGTTCTGTCCAAAACTCAGTTTTCTCTTCCAAGTAGTTGGTTTCCCCATAGGTTTGAGTCCGAGGACCGTACAATACCTTGGTTCTGTTAAAAACTCAGTTTTCTCATCCAAGTAGGTGGTTTGCCCATAGGTTTGAGAACGAGGACCATACAATACCTTGGTTCTATCCAAAACTGAGTTTTCTCATCCAAGTAGTTGGTTTCCCCATAGGTTTGAGTCCGAGGACCGTACAGTACCTCGGTTCTGTCCAAAACTCAGTTTTCTCATCCAAGTAGTTGGCTTCCCCATAGGTTTGAGTCGGAGGACCATACAATACCTTGGTTCTGTCCAAAACTCAGTTTTCTCGTCCAAGTTGTTGGTTTCCCCATAGGTTTGAGTCAGAGGACCATACAATACCTTAGTTCTGTCTAAAACTCAGTTTTCTCATCCAAGTAGATGGTTTGCCCATAGGTTTGAGAACGAGGACCATACAATACCTTGGTTCTATCCAAAACTGAGTTTTCTCATCCAAGTAGTTGGTTTCCCCATATGTTTGAGTCCGAGGACCATACAATACCTTGGTTCTGTCAAAAACTGAGTTTTCTCATCCAAGTAGTTGGCTTCCCCATAGGTTTGAGTCCGAGGACCATACAATACCTTGGTTCTGTCCAAAACTCAGTTTTCTCATCCAAGTAGCTGGTTTCCCCATAGGGTTGAGTCGGAGGACCATACAATACCTTGGTTCTGTCCAAAACTCAGTTTTCTCATCCAAGTAGTTGGCTTCCCCATAGGTTTGAGTCCGAGGACCATACAATACCTTGGTTCTGTCCAAAACTCAGTTTTCTCATCCAAGTTGCTGGTTTCCCCATAGGGTTGAGTCGGAGGACCATACAATACCTTGGTTCTGTCCAAAACTCAGTTTTCTCATCCAAGTAGTTGGTTTCCCCATAGGTTTGAGTCCGAGGACCGTACAGTACCTCGGGTCTGTCCAAAACTCAGTTTTCTCATCCAAGTAGTTGGCTTCCCCATAGGTTTGAGTCGGAGGACCATACAATACCTTGGTTCTGTCCAAAACTCAGTTTTCTCGTCCAAGTTGTTGGTTTCCCCATAGGTTTGAGTCCGAGGACCATACAATACCTTAGTTCTGTCTAAAACTCAGTTTTCTCATCCAAGTAGATGGTTTGCCCATAGGTTTGAGAACGAGGACCATACAATACCTTGGTTCTATCCAAAACTGAGTTTTCTCATCCAAGTAGTTGGTTTCCCCATAGGTTTGAGTCCGAGGACCGTACAGTACCTCGGTTCTGTCCAAAACTCAGTTTTCTCATCCAAGTAGTTGGTTTCCCCATAGGTTTGAGTCCGAGGACCGTACAGTACCTCGGTTCTGTCCAAAACTCAGTTTTCTCATCCAAGTAGTTGGCTTCCCCATAGGTTTGAGTCGGAGGACCATACAATACCTTGGTTCTGTCCAAAACTCAGTTTTCTCGTCCAAGTTGTTGGTTTCCCCATAGGTTTGAGTCCGAGGACCATACAATACCTTAGTTCTGTCTAAAACTCAGTTTTCTCATCCAAGTAGATGGTTTGCCCGCAGGGTTGAGTCGGAGGACCATACAATACCTTGGTTCTGTCCAAAACTCAGTTTTCTCATCCAAGTAGTTGGTTTTCCCATAGGTTTGAGTCCGAGGACCATACAATACCTTGGTTCTATCCAAAACTCAGTTTTCTCATTCAAGTAGCTGGTTTCCCCACAGGGTTGAGTCGGAGGACCATACAATACCTTGGTTCTGTCCAAAACTCAGTTTTCTCTTCCAAGTAGTTGGTTTCCCCATAGGTTTGAGTCCGAGGACCGTACAATACCTTGGTTCTGTTAAAAACTCAGTTTTCTCATCCAAGTAGGTGGTTTGCCCATAGGTTTGAGAACGAGGACCATACAATACCTTGGTTCTATCCAAAACTGAGTTTTCTCATCCAAGTAGTTGGTTTCCCCATAGGTTTGAGTCCGAGGACCATACAATACCT
Organism: Quercus alba; assembly: GCA_036321655.1. NCBI lineage: Eukaryota > Viridiplantae > Streptophyta > Magnoliopsida > Fagales > Fagaceae > Quercus > Quercus alba. The sequence goes on from JAYJMT010000015.1 coordinate 235,085, forward strand.
TGGTTCTGTCCAAAACTGAGTTTTCTCATCCAAGTAGTTGGCTTCCCCATAGGTTTGAGTCCGAGGACCATACAGTACCTTGGTTCTGTCCAAAACTCAGTTTTCTCATCCAAGTAGTTGGTTTCCCCATAGGTTTGAGTCCGAGGACCATACAATACCTTGGTTCTATCCAAAACTCAGTTTTCTCATTCAAGTAGCTGGTTTCCCTATAGGGTTGAGTCGGAGGACCATACAATACCTTGGTTCTGTCCAAAACTCAGTTTTCTCATCCAAGTAGTTGGTTTCCCCATAGGTTTGAGTCCGAGGACCGTACAGTACCTTGGTTCTGTCCAAAACTCAGTTTTCTCATCCAAGTAGTTGGCTTCCGCATAGGTTTGAGTCCGAGGACCGTACAGTACCTTGGTTCTGTCCAAAACTCAGTTTTCTCATCCAAGTAGTTGGTTTCCCCATAGGTTTGAGTCCGAGGACTATACAATACCTTGGTTCAAAACTCAGTTTTCCCATCCAAGTAGTTGGTTTCCCCATAGGTTTGAGTCCGAGGACCATACAATACCTTGGTTCTGTCCAAAACTCAGTTTTCTCGTCCAAGTTGTTAGTTTCCCCATAGGTTTGAGTCCGAGGACCATACAATACCTTAGTTCTGTCTAAAACTCAGTTTTCTCATCCAAGTAGATGGTTTGCCCATAGGTTTGAGAACGAGGACCATACAATACCTTGGTTCTATCCAAAACTGAGTGTTCTCATCCAAGTAGTTGGTTTCCCCATAGGTTTGAGTCCGAGGACCGTACAGTACCTCGGTTCTGTCCAAAACTCAGTTTTCTCATCCAAGTAGTTGGTTTCCCCATAGGTTTGAGTCCGAGGACCGTACAGTACCTCGGTTCTGTCCAAAACTCAGTTTTCTCATCCAAGTAGTTGGCTTCCCCATAGGTTTGAGTCGGAGGACCATACAATACCTTGGTTCTGTCCAAAACTCAGTTTTCTCATCCAAGTAGATGGTTTGCCCGCAGGGTTGAGTCGGAGGACCATACAATACCTTGGTTCTGTCCAAAACTCAGTTTTCTCATCCAAGTAGTTGGTTTTCCCATAGGTTTGAGTCCGAGGACCATACAATACCTTGGTTCTATCCAAAACTCAGTTTTCTCATTCAAGTAGTTGGTTTCCCCACAGGGTTGAGTCGGAGGACCATACAATACCTTGATTCTGTCCAAAACTCAGTTTTCTCATCCAAGTAGTTGGTTTCCCCATAGGTTTGAGTCCGAGGACCGTACAATACCTTGGTTCTGTCCAAAACTCAGTTTTCTCGTCCAAGTTGTTGGTTTCCCCATAGGTTTGAGTCCGAGGACCATACAATACCTTAGTTCTGTCTAAAACTCAGTTTTCTCATCCAAGTAGATGGTTTGCCCATAGGTTTGAGAACGAGGACCATACAATACCTTGGTTCTATCCAAAACTGAGTTTTCTCGTCCAAGTAGTTGGTTTCCCCATAGGTTTGTGTCCGAGGACCATACAATACCTTGGTTCTGTCCAAAACTGAGTTTTCTCATCCAAGTAGTTGGCTTCCCCATAGGTTTGAGTCCGAGGACCATACAATACCTTGGTTCTGTCCAAAACTCAGTTTTCTCATCCAAGTAGTTGGTTTCCCCATAGGTTTGAGTCCGAGGACCATACAATACCTTGGTTCTATCCAAAACTCAGTTTTCTCATTCAAGTAGCTGGTTTCCCCATAGGGTTGAGTCGGAGGACCATACAATACCTTGGTTCTGTCCAAAACTCAGTTTTCTCATCCAAGTAGTTGGTTTCCCCATAGGTTTGAGTCCGAGGACCGTACAGTACCTTGGTTCTGTCCAAAACTCAGTTTTCTCATCCAAGTAGTTGGCTTCCGCATAGGTTTGAGTCCGAGGACCGTACAGTACCTTGGTTCTGTCCAAAACTCAGTTTTCTCATCCAAGTAGTTGGTTTCCCCATAGGTTTGAGTCCGAGGACTATACAATACCTTGGTTCAAAACTCAGTTTTCCCATCCAAGTAATTGGTTTCCCCATAGGTTTGAGTCCGAGGACCATACAATACCATGGTTCTGTCCAAAACTCAGTTTTCTCATCCAAGTTGTTGGTTTCCCCATAGGTTTGAGTCCGAGGACCATACAATACCTTAGTTCTGTCTAAAACTCAGTTTTCTCATCCAAGTAGATGGTTTGCCCATAGGTTTGAGAACGAGGACCATACAATACCTTGGTTTTATCCAAAACTGAGTTTTCTCATCCAAGTAGTTGGTTTCCCCGTAGGTTTGAGTCCGAGGACCATACAATACCTTGGTTCTGTCCAAAACTGAGTTTTCACATCCAAGTAGTTGGCTTCCCCATAGGTTTGAGTCCGAGGACCATACAATACCTTGGTTCTATCCAAAACTCAGTTTTCTCATCCAAGTAGCTGGTTTCCCCATAGGTTTAAGTCGGAGGACCATACAATACCTTGGTTCTGTCCAAAACTCAGTTTTCTCATCCAAGTAGCTGGTTTCCCCATAGGGTTGAGTCGGAGGACCATACAATACCTTGGTTCTGTCCAAAACTCAGTTTTCTCATCCAAGTAGTTGGTTTCCCCATAGGTTTGAGTCCGAGGACCGTACAGTACCTTGGTTCTGTCCAAAACTCAGTTTTCTCATCCAAGTAGTTGGCTTCCGCATAGGTTTGAGTCCGAGGACCGTACAGTACCTTGGTTCTGTCCAAAACTCAGTTTTCTCATCCAAGTAGTTGGTTTCCCCATAGGTTTGAGTCCGAGGACTATACAATACCTTGGTTCAAAACTCAGTTTTCCCATCCAAGTAGTTGGTTTCCCCATAGGTTTGAGTCCGAGGACCATACAATACCTTGGTTCTGTCCAAAACTCAGTTTTCTCGTCCAAGTTGTTAGTTTCCCCATAGGTTTGAGTCCGAGGACCATACAATACCTTAGTTCTGTCTAAAACTCAGTTTTCTCATCCAAGTAGATGGTTTGCCCATAGGTTTGAGAACGAGGACCATACAATACCTTGGTTCTATCCAAAACTGAGTTTTCTCATCCAAGTAGTTGGTTTCCCCATAGGTTTGAGTCCGAGGACCATACAATACCTTGGTTCTGTCCAAAACTGAGTTTTCACATCCAAGTAGTTGGCTTCCCCATAGGTATGAGTCCGAGGACCATACAATACCTTGGTTCTATCCAAAACTCAGTTTTCTCATCCAAGTAGCTGGTTTCCCCATAGGTTTAAGTCGGAGGACCATACAATACCTTGGTTCTGTCCAAAACTCAGTTTTCTCATCCAAGTAGCTGGTTTCCCCATAGGGTTGAGTCGGAGGACCATACAATACCTTGGTTCTGTCCAAAACTCAGTTTTCTCATCCAAGTAGCTGGTTTCCCCATAGGGTTGAGTCCGAGGACCATACAATACCTTGGTTCTGTCCAAAACTCAGTTTTCTCATCCAAGTAGTTGGTTTCCCCATAGGTTTGAGTCCGAGGACCATACAATACCTTGGTTCTGTCCAAAACTCAGTTTTCTCATCCAAGTAGTTGGTTTCCCCATAGGTTTGAGTCCGAGGACCATACAATACCTTAGTTCTGTCTAAAACTCAGTTTTCTCATCCAAGTAGATGGTTTGCCCGCAGGGTTGAGTCGGAGGACCATACAATACCTTGGTTCTGTCCAAAACTCAGTTTTCTCATCCAAGTAGTTGGTTTCCCCATAGGTTTGAGTCCGAGGACCATACAATACCTTGGTTCTATCCAAAACTCGGTTTTCTCATTCAAGTAGCTGGTTTCCCCACAGGGTTGAGTCGGAGGACCATACAATACCTTGGTTCTGTCCAAAACTCAGTTTTCTCATCCAAGTAGTTGGTTTCGCCATAGGTTTGAGTCCGAGGACCGTACAATACCTTGGTTCTGTCCAAAACTCAGTTTTCTCGTCCAAGTTGTTGGTTTCCCCATAGGTTTGAGTCCGAGGACCGTACAATACCTTCGTTCTGTCCAAAACTCAGTTTTCTCATCCAAGTAGTTGGTTTCCCCATAGGTTTGAGTCCAAGGACCGTACAGTACCTCGGGTCTGTCCAAAACTCAGTTTTCTCATCCAAGTAGTTGGCTTCCCCATAGGTTTGAGTCGGAGGACCATACAATACCTTGGTTCTGTCCAAAACTCAGTTTTCTCGTCCAAGTTGTTGGTTTCCCCATAGGTTTGAGTCCGAGGACCATACAATACCTTAGTTCTGTCTAAAACTCAGTTTTCTCATCCAAGTAGATGGTTTGCCCATAGGTTTGAGAACGAGGACCATACAATACCTTGGTTCTATCCAAAACTGAGTTTTCTCATCCAAGTAGTTGGTTTCCCCATAGGTTTGAGTCCGAGGACCGTACAGTACCTCGGTTCTGTCCAAAACTCAGTTTTCTCATCCAAGTAGTTGGTTTCCCCATAGGTTTGAGTCCGAGGACCGTACAGTACCTCGGTTCTGTCCAAAACTCAGTTTTCTCATCCAAGTAGTTGGCTTCCCCATAGGTTTGAGTCGGAGGACCATACAATACCTTGGTTCTGTCCAAAACTCAGTTTTCTCGTCCAAGTTGTTGGTTTCCCCATAGGTTTGAGTCCGAGGACCATACAATACCTTGGTTCTATCCAAAACTGAGTTTTCTCATCCAAGTAGTTGGTTTCCCCATAGGTTTGAGTCCGAGGACCGTACAGTACCTCGGTTCTGTCCAAAACTCAGTTTTCTCATCCAAGTAGTTGGCTTCCCCATAGGTTTGAGTCCGAGGACCATACACTACCTTGGTTCTGTCCAAAACTCAGTTTTCTCATCCAAGTAGTTGGTTTTCCCATAGGTTTGAGTCCGAGGACCATACAATACCTTGGTTCTATCCAAAACTGAGTTTTCTCATCCAAGTAGTTGGTTTCCCCATAGGTTTGAGTCCGAGGACCATACAATACCTTGGTTCTGTCCAAAACTGAGTTTTCTCATCCAAGTAGTTGGCTTCCCCATAGGTTTGAGTCCGAGGACCATACAGTACCTTGGTTCTGTCCAAAACTCAGTTTTCTCATCAAAGTAGTTGGTTTCCCCATAGGTTTGAGTCCGAGGACCATACAATACCTTGGTTCTATCCAAAACTCGGTTTTCTCATTCAAGTAGCTGGTTTCCCCACAGGGTTGAGTCGGAGGACCATACAATACCTTGGTTCTGTCCAAAACTCAGTTTTCTCATCCAAGTAGTTGGTTTCCCCATAGGTTTGAGTCCGAGGACCGTACAATACCTTGGTTCTGTCCAAAACTCAGTTTTCTCGTCCAAGTTGTTGGTTTCCCCATAGGTTTGAGTCCGAGGACCGTACAATACCTTAGTTCTGTCCAAAACTCAGTTTTCTCATCCAAGTAGTTGGTTTCCCCATAGGTTTGAGTCTGAGGACCGTACAGTACCTCGGGTCTGTCCAAAACTCAGTTTTCTCATCCAAGTAGTTGGCTTCCCCATAGGTTTGAGTCGGAGGACCATACAATACCTTGGTTCTGTCCAAAACTCAGTTTTCTCGTCCAAGTTGTTGGTTTCCCCATAGGTTTGAGTCCGAGGACCATACAATACCTTAGTTCTGTCTAAAACTCAGTTTTCTCATCCAAGTAGATGGTTTGCCCATAGGTTTGAGAACGAGGACCATACAATACCTAGGTTCTATCCAAAACTGAGTTTTCTCATCCAAGTAGTTGGTTTCCCCATAGGTTTGAGTCCGAGGACCGTACAGTACCTCGGTTCTGTCCAAAACTCAGTTTTCTCATCCAAGTAGTTGGTTTCCCCATAGGTTTGAGTCCGAGGACCGTACAGTACCTCGGTTCTGTCCAAAACTCAGTTTTCTCATCCAAGTAGTTGGCTTCCCCATAGGTTTGAGTCGGAGGACCATACAATACCTTGGTTCTGTCCAAAACTCAGTTTTCTCGTCCAAGTTGTTGGTTTCCCCATAGGTTTGAGTCCGAGGACCATACAATACCTTAGTTCTGTCTAAAACTCAGTTTTCTCATCCAAGTAGATGGTTTGCCCATAGGTTTGAGAACGAGGACCATACATTACCTTGGTTCTATCCAAAACTGAGTTTTCTCATCCAAGTAGTTGGTTTCCCCATAGGTTTGAGCCCGAGGACCATACAATACCTTGGTTCTGTCCAAAACTCAGTTTTCTCATCCAAGTAGTTGGCTTCCCCATAGGTTTGAGTCGGAGGACCATACAATACCTTGGTTCTGTCCAAAACTCAGTTTTCTCGTCCAAGTTGTTGGTTTCCCCATAGGTTTGAGTCCGAGGACCATACAATACGTTAGTCCTGTCTAAAACTCAGTTTTCTCATCCAAGTAGATGGTTTGCCCATAGGTTTGGGAACGAGGACCATACAATACCTTGGTTCTATCCAAAACTGAGTTTTCTCATCCAAGTAGTTGGTTTTCCCATAGGTTTGAGTCCGAGGACCATACAATACCTTGGTTCTGTCAAAAACTGAGTTTTCTCATCCAAGTAGTTGGCTTCCCCATAGGTTTGAGTCCGAGGACCATACAATACCTTGGTTCTGTCCAAAACTCAGTTTTCTCATCCAAGTAGCTGGTTTCCCCATAGGGTTGAGTCGGAGGACCATACAATACCTTGGTTCTGTCCAAAACTCAGTTTTCTCATCCAAGTAGTTGGTTTCCCCATAGGTTTGAGTCCGAGGACCGTACAGTACCTCGGTTCTGTCCAAAACTCAGTTTTCTCATCCAAGTAGTTGGCTTCCCCATAGGTTTGAGTCGGAGGACCATACAATACCTTGGTTCTGTCCAAAACTCAGTTTTCTCGTCCAAGTTGTTGGTTTCCCCATAGGTTTGAGTCCGAGGACCATACAATACGTTAGTTCTGTCTAAAACTCAGTTTTCTCATCCAAGTAGATGGTTTGCCCATAGGTTTGAGAACGAGGACCATACAATACCTTGGTTCTATCCAAAACTGAGTTTTCTCATCCAAGTAGTTGGTTTCCCCATAGGTTTGAGTCCGAGGACCATACAATACCTTGGTTCTGTCCAAAACTCAGTTTTCTCATCCAAGTAGTTGGCTTCCCCATAGGTTTGAGTCGGAGGACCATACAATACCTTGGTTCTGTCCAAAACTCAGTTTTCTCATCCAAGTAGTTGCTTTCCCCATAGGTTTGAGTCCGAGGACCGTACAGTACCTCGGTTCTGTCCAAAACTCAGTTTTCTCATCCAAGTAGTTGGTTTCCCCATAGGTTTGAGTCGGAGGACCATACAATACCTTGGTTCTGTCCAAAACTCAGTTTTCTCGTCCAAGTTGTTGGTTTCCCCATAGGTTTGAGTCCGAGGACCATACAATACGTTAGTTCTGTCTAAAACTCAGTTTTCTCATCCAAGTAGATGGTTTGCCCATAGGTTTGGGAACGAGGACCATACAATACCTTGGTTCTATCCAAAACTGAGTTTTCTCATCCAAGTAGTTGGTTTCCCCATAGGTTTGAGTCCGAGGACCATACAATACCTTGGTTCTGTCCAAAACTCAGTTTTCTCATCCAAGTAGTTGGCTTCCCCATAGGTTTGAGTCGGAGGACCATACAATACCTTGGTTCTGTCCAAAACTCAGTTTTCTCATCCAAGTAGCTGGTTTCCCCATAGGGTTGAGTCGGAGGACCATACAATACCTTGGTTCTGTCCAAAACTCAGTTTTCTCATCCAAGTAGTTGCTTTCCCCATAGGTTTGAGTCCGAGGACCGTACAGTACCTCGGTTCTGTCCAAAACTCAGTTTTCTCATCCAAGTAGTTGGCTTCCCCATAGGTTTGAGTCGGAGGACCATACAATACCTTGGTTCTGTCCAAAACTCAGTTTTCTCATCCAAGTAGTTGGTTTCCCCATAGGTTTAAGTCCGAGGACCGTACAGTACCTCGGTTCTGTCCAAAACTCAGTTTTCTCATCCAAGTAGTTGGCTTCCCCATAGGTTTGAGTCGGAGGACCATACAATACCTTGGTTCTGTCCAAAACTCAGTTTTCTCGTCCAAGTTGTTGGTTTCCCCATAGGTTTGAGTCGAAGGACCATACAATACCTTAGTTCTGTCTAAAACTCAGTTTTCTCGTCCAAGTAGATGGTTTGCCCATAGGTTTGAGAACGAGGACCATACAATACCTTGGTTCTATCCAAAACTGAGTTTTCTCATCCAAGTAGTTGGTTTCCCCATAGGTTTGAGACGGAGGACCATACAATACCTTGGTTCTGTCCAAAACTGAGTTTTCTCATCCAAGTAGTTGGCTTCCCCATAGGTTTGAGTCCGAGGACCATACAATACCTTGGTTCTGTCCAAAACTCAGTTTTCACATCCAAGTAGTTGGCTTCCCCATAGGTTTGAGTCGGAGGACCACACAATACCTTGGTTCTGTCCAAAACTCAGTTTTCTCATCCAAGTAGTTGGTTTCCCCAAAGGTTTGAGTCCGAGGACTATACAATACATTGGTTCAAAACTCAGTTTTCCCATCCAAGTAGTTGGTTTCCCCATAGGTTTGAGTCCGAGGACCATACAATACCTTGGTTCTGTCCAAAACTCAGTTTTCTCGTCCAAGTTGTTGGTTTCCCCATAGGTTTGAGTCCGAGGACCATACAATACGTTAGTTCTGTCTAAAACTCAGTTTTCTCATCCAAGTAGATGGTTTGCCCATAGGGTTGAGTCGGAGGACCATACAATACCTTGGTTCTGTCCAAAACTCAGTTTTCTCATCCAAGTAGTTGGTTTCCCCATAGGTTTGAGTCCGAGGACCGTACAGTACCTCGGTTCTGTCCAAAACTCAGTTTTCTCATCCAAGTAGTTGGCTTCCCCATAGGTTTGAGTCGGAGGACCATACAATACCTTGGTTCTGTCCAAAACTCAGTTTTCTCGTCCAAGTTGTTGGTTTCCCCATAGGTTTGAGTCCGAGGACCATACAATACGTTAGTTCTGTCTAAAACTCAGTTTTCTCATCCAAGTAGATGGTTTGCCCATAGGTTTGGGAACGAGGACCATACAATACCTTGGTTCTATCCAAAACTGAGTTTTCTCATCCAAGTAGTTGGTTTTCCCATAGGTTTGAGTCCGAGGACCATACAATACCTTGGTTCTGTCAAAAACTGAGTTTTCTCATCCAAGTAGTTGGCTTCCCCATAGGTTTGAGTCCGAGGACCATACAATACCTTGGTTCTGTCCAAAACTCAGTTTTCTCATCCAAGTAGCTGGTTTCCCCATAGGGTTGAGTCGGAGGACCATACAATACCTTGGTTCTGTCCAAAACTCAGTTTTCTCATCCAAGTAGTTGGTTTCCCCATAGGTTTGAGTCCGAGGACCGTACAGTACCTCGGTTCTGTCCAAAACTCAGTTTTCTCATCCAAGTAGTTGGCTTCCCCATAGGTTTGAGTCGGAGGACCATACAATACCTTGGTTCTGTCCAAAACTCAGTTTTCTCGTCCAAGTTGTTGGTTTCCCCATAGGTTTGAGTCAGAGGACCATACAATACCTTAGTTCTGTCTAAAACTCAGTTTTCTCATCCAAGTAGATGGTTTGCCATAGGTTTGAGAACGAGGACCATACAATACCTTGGTTCTATCCAAAACTGAGTTTTCTCATCCAAGTAGTTGGTTTCCCCATATGTTTGAGTCCGAGGACCATACAATACCTTGGTTCTGTCAAAAACTGAGTTTTCTCATCCAAGTAGTTGGCTTCCCCATAGGTTTGAGTCCGAGGACCATACAATACCTTGGTTCTGTCCAAAACTCAGTTTTCTCATCCAAGTAGCTGGTTTCCCCATAGGGTTGAGTCGGAGGACCATACAATACCTTGGTTCTGTCCAAAACTCAGTTTTCTCATCCAAGTAGTTGGCTTCCCCATAGGTTTGAGTCCGAGGACCATACAATACCTTGGTTCTGTCCAAAACTCAGTTTTCTCATCCAAGTAGCTGGTTTCCCCATAGGGTTGAGTCGGAGGACCATACAATACCTTGGTTCTGTCCAAAACTCAGTTTTCTCATCCAAGTAGTTGGTTTCCCCATAGGTTTGAGTCCGAGGACCGTACAGTACCTCGGGTCTGTCCAAAACTCAGTTTTCTCATCCAAGTAGTTGGCTTCCCCATAGGTTTGAGTCGGAGGACCATACAATACCTTGGTTCTGTCCAAAACTCAGTTTTCTCGTCCAAGTTGTTGGTTTCCCCATAGGTTTGAGTCCGAGGACCATACAATACCTTAGTTCTGTCTAAAACTCAGTTTTCTCATCCAAGTAGATGGTTTGCCCATAGGTTTGAGAACGAGGACCATACAATACCTTGGTTCTATCCAAAACTGAGTTTTCTCATCCAAGTAGTTGGTTTCCCCATAGGTTTGAGTCCGAGGACCGTACAGTACCTCGGTTCTGTCCAAAACTCAGTTTTCTCATCCAAGTAGTTGGTTTCCCCATAGGTTTGAGTCCGAGGACCGTACAGTACCTCGGTTCTGTCCAAAACTCAGTTTTCTCGTCCAAGTTGTTGGTTTCCCCATAGGTTTGAGTCCGAGGACCATACAATACCTTAGTTCTGTCTAAAACTCAGTTTTCTCATCCAAGTAGATGGTTTGCCCGCAGGGTTGAGTCGGAGGACTATACAATACCTTGGTTCTGTCCAAAACTCAGTTTTCTCATCCAAGTAGTTGGTTTTCCCATAGGTTTGAGTCCGAGGACCATACAATACCTTGGTTCTATCCAAAACTCAGTTTTCTCATTCAAGTAGCTGGTTTCCCCACAGGGTTGAGTCGGAGGACCATACAATACCTTGGTTCCGTCCAAAACTCAGTTTTCTCTTCCAAGTAGTTGGTTTCCCCATAGGTTTGAGTCCGAGGACCGTACAATACCTTGGTTCTGTTAAAAACTCAGTTTTCTCATCCAAGTAGTTGGTTTCCCCATAGGTTTGAGTCCGAGGACCGTACAATACCTTGGTTCTATCCAAAACTCAGTTTTCTCATCCAAGTAGTTGGTTTCCCCATAGGTTTGAGTCCGAGGACCATACAATACCTTGGTTCTGTCCAAAACTGAGTTTTCTCATCCAAGTAGTTGGCTTCCCCATAGGTTTGAGTCCGAGGACCATACAGTACCTTGGTTCTGTCCAAAACTCAGTTTTCTCATCCAAGTAGTTGGTTTCCCCATAGGTTTGAGTCCGAGGACCATACAATACCTTGGTTCTATCCAAAACTCAGTTTTCTCATTCAAGTAGCTGGTTTCCCTATAGGGTTGAGTCGGAGGACCATACAATACCTTGGTTCTGTCCAAAACTCAGTTTTCTCATCCAAGTAGTTGGTTTCCCCATAGGTTTGAGTCCGAGGACCGTACAGTACCTTGGTTCTGTCCAAAACTCAGTTTTCTCATCCAAGTAGTTGGCTTCCGCATAGGTTTGAGTCCGAGGACCGTACAGTACCTTGGTTCTGTCCAAAACTCAGTTTTCTCATCCAAGTAGTTGGTTTCCCCATAGGTTTGAGTCCGAGGACTATACAATACCTTGGTTCAAAACTCAGTTTTCCCATCCAAGTAGTTGGTTTCCCCATAGGTTTGAGTCCGAGGACCATACAATACCTTGGTTCTGTCCAAAACTCAGTTTTCTCGTCCAAGTTGTTAGTTTCCCCATAGGTTTGAGTCCGAGGACCATACAATACCTTAGTTCTGTCTAAAACTCAGTTTTCTCATCCAAGTAGATGGTTTGCCCATAGGTTTGAGAACGAGGACCATACAATACCTTGGTTCTATCCAAAACTGAGTTTTCTCATCCAAGTAGTTGGTTTCCCCATAGGTTTGAGTCCGAGGACCGTACAGTACCTCGGTTCTGTCCAAAACTCAGTTTTCTCATCCAAGTAGTTGGTTTCCCCATAGGTTTGAGTCCGAGGACCGTACAGTACCTCGGTTCTGTCCAAAACTCAGTTTTCTCATCCAAGTAGTTGGTTTCCCCATAGGTTTGAGTCGGAGGACCATACAATACCTTGGTTCTGTCCAAAACTCAGTTTTCTCATCCAAGTAGTTGGTTTCCCCATAGGTTTGAGTCCGAGGACCATACAATACCTTGGTTCTATCCAAAACTCGGTTTTCTCATTCAAGTAGCTGGTTTCCCCACAGGGTTGAGTCGGAGGACCATACAATACCTTGGTTCTGTCCAAAACTCAGTTTTCTCATCCAAGTAGTTGGTTTCCCCATAGGTTTGAGTCCGAGGACCGTACAATACCTTGGTTCTGTCCAAAACTCAGTTTTCTCGTCCAAGTTGTTGGTTTCCCCATAGGTTTGAGTCCGAGGACCGTACAATACCTTAGTTCTGTCCAAAACTCAGTTTTCTCATCCAAGTAGTTGGTTTCCCCATAGGTTTGAGTCCGAGGACCGTACAGTACCTCGGGTCTGTCCAAAACTCAGTTTTCTCATCCAAGTAGTTGGCTTCCCCATAGGTTTGAGTCGGAGGACCATACAATACCTTGGTTCTGTCCAAAACTCAGTTTTCTCGTCCAAGTTGTTGGTTTCCCCATAGGTTTGAGTCCGAGGACCATACAATACCTTAGTTCTGTCTAAAACTCAGTTTTCTCATCCAAGTAGATGGTTTGCCCATAGGTTTGAGAACGAGGACCATACATTACCTTGGTTCTATCCAAAACTGAGTTTTCTCATCCAAGTAGTTGGTTTCCCCATAGGTTTGAGTCCGAGGACCGTACAGTACCTCGGTTCTGTCCAAAACTCAGTTTTCTCATCCAAGTAGTTGGCTTCCCCATAGGTTTGAGTCGGAGGACCATACAATACCTTGGTTCTGTCCAAAACTCAGTTTTCTCGTCCAAGTTGTTGGTTTCCCCATAGGTTTGAGTCCGAGGACCATACAATACCTTGGTTCTATCCAAAACTGAGTTTTCTCATCCAAGTAGTTGGTTTCCCCATAGGTTTGAGTCCGAGGACCGTACAGTACCTCGGTTCTGTCCAAAACTCAGTTTTCTCATCCAAGTAGTTGGCTTCCCCATAGTTTTGAGTCCGAGGACCATACAATACCTTGGTTCTGTCCAAAACTCAGTTTTCTCATCCAAGTAGTTGGTTTTCCCATAGGTTTGAGTCCGAGGACCATACAATACCTTGGTTCTATCCAAAACTGAGTTTTCTCATCCAAGTAGTTGGTTTCCCCATAGGTTTGAGTCCGAGGACCATACAATACCTTGGTTCTATCCAAAACTCGGTTTTCTCATTCAAGTAGCTGGTTTCCCCACAGGGTTGAGTCGGAGGACCATACAATACCTTGGTTCTGTCCAAAACTCAGTTTTCTCATCCAAGTAGTTGGTTTCCCCATAGGTTTGAGTCCGAGGACCGTACAATACCTTGGTTCTGTCCAAAACTCAGTTTTCTCGTCCAAGTTGTTGGTTTCCCCATAGGTTTGAGTCCGAGGACCGTACAGTACCTCGGGTCTGTCCAAAACTCAGTTTTCTCATCCAAGTAGTTGGCTTCCCCATAGGTTTGAGTCGGAGGACCATACAATACCTTGGTTCTGTCCAAAACTCAGTTTTCTCGTCCAAGTTGTTGGTTTCCCCATAGGTTTGAGTCCGAGGACCATACAATACCTTAGTTCTGTCTAAAACTCAGTTTTCTCATCCAAGTGGATGGTTTGCCCATAGGTTTGAGAACGAGGACCATACAATACCTTGGTTCTATCCAAAACTGAGTTTTCTCATCCAAGTAGTTGGTTTCCCCATAGGTTTGAGTCCGAGGACCGTACAGTACCTCGGTTCTGTCCAAAACTCAGTTTTCTCATCCAAGTAGTTGGTTTCCCCATAGGTTTGAGTCCGAGGACCGTACAGTACCTCGGTTCTGTCCAAAACTCAGTTTTCTCATCCAAGTAGTTGGCTTCCCCATAGGTTTGAGTCGGAGGACCATAGAATACCTTGGTTCTGTCCAAAACTCAGTTTTCTCGTCCAAGTTGTTGGTTTCCCCATAGGTTTGAGTCCGAGGACCATACAATACCTTAGTTCTGTCTAAAACTCAGTTTTCTCATCCAAGTAGATGGTTTGCCCATAGGTTTGAGTCCGAGGACCGTACAATACCTTGGTTCTGTCCAAAACTCAGTTTTCTCGTCCAAGTTGTTGGTTTCCCCATAGGTTTGAGTCCGAGGACCGTACAATACCTTAGTTCTGTCCAAAACTCAGTTTTCTCATCCAAGTAGTTGGTTTCCCCATAGGTTTGAGTCCGAGGACCGTACAGTACCTCGGGTCTGTCCAAAACTCAGTTTTCTCATCCAAGTAGTTGGCTTCCCCATAGGTTTGAGTCGGAGGACCATACAATACCTTGGTTCTGTCCAAAACTCAGTTTTCTCGTCCAAGTTGTTGGTTTCCCCATAGGTTTGAGTCCGAGGACCATACAATACCTTAGTTCTGTCTAAAACTCAGTTTTCTCATCCAAGTAGATGGTTTGCCCATAGGTTTGAGAACGAGGACCATACATTACCTTGGTTCTATCCAAAACTGAGTTTTCTCATCCAAGTAGTTGGTTTCCCCATAGGTTTGAGTCCGAGGACCGTACAGTACCTCGGTTCTGTCCAAAACTCAGTTTTCTCATCCAAGTAGTTGGTTTCCCCATAGGTTTGAGTCCGAGGACCGTACAGTACCTCGGTTCTGTCCAAAACTCAGTTTTCTCATCCAAGTAGTTGGCTTCCCCATAGGTTTGAGTCGGAGGACCATACAATACCTTGGTTCTGTCCAAAACTCAGTTTTCTCGTCCAAGTTGTTGGTTTCCCCATAGGTTTGAGTCCGAGGACCATACAATACCTTGGTTCTATCCAAAACTGAGTTTTCTCATCCAAGTAGTTGGTTTCCCCATAGGTTTGAGTCCGAGGACCGTACAGTACCTCGGTTCTGTCCAAAACTCAGTTTTCTCATCCAAGTAGTTGGCTTCCCCATAGGTTTGAGTCCGAGGACCATACAATACCTTGGTTCTGTCCAAAACTCAGTTTTCTCATCCAAGTAGTTGGTTTTCCCATAGGTTTGAGTCCGAGGACCATACAATACCTTGGTTCTATCCAAAACTGAGTTTTCTCATCCAAGTAGTTGGTTTCCCCATAGGTTTGAGTCCGAGGACCATACAATACCTTGGTTCTATCCAAAACTCGGTTTTCTCATTCAAGTAGCTGGTTTCCCCACAGGGTTGAGTCGGAGGACCATACAATACCTTGGTTCTGTCCAAAACTCAGTTTTCTCATCCAAGTAGTTGGTTTCCCCATAGGTTTGAGTCCGAGGACCGTACAATACCTTGGTTCTGTCCAAAACTCAGTTTTCTCGTCCAAGTTGTTGGTTTCCCCATAGGTTTGAGTCCGAGGACCGTACAGTACCTCGGGTCTGTCCAAAACTCAGTTTTCTCATCCAAGTAGTTGGCTTCCCCATAGGTTTGAGTCGGAGGACCATACAATACCTTGGTTCTGTCCAAAACTCAGTTTTCTCGTCCAAGTTGTTGGTTTCCCCATAGGTTTGAGTCCGAGGACCATACAATACCTTAGTTCTGTCTAAAACTCAGTTTTCTCATCCAAGTGGATGGTTTGCCCATAGGTTTGAGAACGAGGACCATACAATACCTTGGTTCTATCCAAAACTGAGTTTTCTCATCCAAGTAGTTGGTTTCCCCATAGGTTTGAGTCCGAGGACCGTACAGTACCTCGGTTCTGTCCAAAACTCAGTTTTCTCATCCAAGTAGTTGGTTTCCCCATAGGTTTGAGTCCGAGGACCGTACAGTACCTCGGTTCTGTCCAAAACTCAGTTTTCTCATCCAAGTAGTTGGCTTCCCCATAGGTTTGAGTCGGAGGACCATACAATACCTTGGTTCTGTGCAAAACTCAGTTTTCTCGTCCAAGTTGTTGGTTTCCCCATAGGTTTGAGTCCGAGGACCATACAATACCTTAGTTCTGTCTAAAACTCAGTTTTCTCATCCAAGTAGATGGTTTGCCCATAGGTTTGAGAACGAGGACCATACAATACCTTGGTTCTATCCAAAACTGAGTTTTCTCATCCAAGTAGTTGGTTTCCCCATAGGTTTGAGTCCGAGGACCATACAATACCTTGGTTCTATCCAAAACTCGGTTTTCTCATTCAAGTAGCTGGTTTCCCCACAGGGTTGAGTCGGAGGACCATACAATACCTTGGTTCTGTCCAAAACTCAGTTTTCTCATCCAAGTAGTTGGTTTCCCCATAGGTTTGAGTCCGAGGACCGTACAATACCTTGGTTCTGTCCAAAACTCAGTTTTCTCGTCCAAGTTGTTGGTTTCCCCATAGGTTTGAGTCCGAGGACCATACAATACCTTAGTTCTGTCTAAAACTCAGTTTTCTCATCCAAGTAGTTGGCTTCCCCATAGGTTTGAGTCGGAGGACCATACAATACCTTGGTTCTGTCCAAAACTCAGTTTTCTCGTCCAAGTTGTTGGTTTCCCCATAGGTTTGAGTCCGAGGACCATACAATACCTTAGTTCTGTCTAAAACTCAGTTTTCTCATCCAAGTAGATGGTTTGCCCATAGGTTTGAGAACGAGGACCATACATTACCTTGGTTCTATCCAAAACTGAGTTTTCTCATCCAAGTAGTTGGTTTCCCCATAGGTTTGAGTCCGAGGACCGTACAGTACCTCGGTTCTGTCCAAAACTCAGTTTTCTCATCCAAGTAGTTGGTTTCCCCATAGGTTTGAGTCCGAGGACCGTACAGTACCTCGGTTCTGTCCAAAACTCAGTTTTCTCATCCAAGTAGTTGGCTTCCCCATAGGTTTGAGTCGGAGGACCATACAATACCTTGGTTCTGTCCAAAACTCAGTTTTCTCGTCCAAGTTGTTGGTTTCCCCATAGGTTTGAGTCCGAGGACCATACAATACCTTGGTTCTATCCAAAACTGAGTTTTCTCATCCAAGTAGTTGGTTTCCCCATAGGTTTGAGTCCGAGGACCGTACAGTACCTCGGTTCTGTCCAAAACTCAGTTTTCTCATCCAAGTAGTTGGCTTCCCCATAGTTTTGAGTCCGAGGACCATACAATACCTTGGTTCTGTCCAAAACTCAGTTTTCTCATCCAAGTAGTTGGTTTTCCCATAGGTTTGAGTCCGAGGACCATACAATACCTTGGTTCTATCCAAAACTGAGTTTTCTCATCCAAGTAGTTGGTTTCCCCATAGGTTTGAGTCCGAGGACCATACAATACCTTGGTTCTATCCAAAACTCGGTTTTCTCATTCAAGTAGCTGGTTTCCCCACAGGGTTGAGTCGGAGGACCATACAATACCTTGGTTCTGTCCAAAACTCAGTTTTCTCATCCAAGTAGTTGGTTTCCCCATAGGTTTGAGTCCGAGGACCGTACAATACCTTGGTTCTGTCCAAAACTCAGTTTTCTCGTCCAAGTTGTTGGTTTCCCCATAGGTTTGAGTCCGAGGACCGTACAGTACCTCGGGTCTGTCCAAAACTCAGTTTTCTCATCCAAGTAGTTGGCTTCCCCATAGGTTTGAGTCGGAGGACCATACAATACCTTGGTTCTGTCCAAAACTCAGTTTTCTCGTCCAAGTTGTTGGTTTCCCCATAGGTTTGAGTCCGAGGACCATACAATACCTTAGTTCTGTCTAAAACTCAGTTTTCTCATCCAAGTGGATGGTTTGCCCATAGGTTTGAGAACGAGGACCATACAATACCTTGGTTCTATCCAAAACTGAGTTTTCTCATCCAAGTAGTTGGTTTCCCCATAGGTTTGAGTCCGAGGACCGTACAGTACCTCGGTTCTGTCCAAAACTCAGTTTTCTCATCCAAGTAGTTGGTTTCCCCATAGGTTTGAGTCCGAGGACCGTACAGTACCTCGGTTCTGTCCAAAACTCAGTTTTCTCATCCAAGTAGTTGGCTTCCCCATAGGTTTGAGTCGGAGGACCATACAATACCTTGGTTCTGTCCAAAACTCAGTTTTCTCGTCCAAGTTGTTGGTTTCCCCATAGGTTTGAGTCCGAGGACCATACAATACCTTAGTTCTGTCTAAAACTCAGTTTTCTCATCCAAGTAGATGGTTTGCCCATAGGTTTGAGTCCGAGGACCGTACAATACCTTGGTTCTGTCCAAAACTCAGTTTTCTCGTCCAAGTTGTTGGTTTCCCCATAGGTTTGAGTCCGAGGACCGTACAATACCTTAGTTCTGTCCAAAACTCAGTTTTCTCATCCAAGTAGTTGGTTTCCCCATAGGTTTGAGTCCGAGGACCGTACAGTACCTCGGGTCTGTCCAAAACTCAGTTTTCTCATCCAAGTAGTTGGCTTCCCCATAGGTTTGAGTCGGAGGACCATACAATACCTTGGTTCTGTCCAAAACTCAGTTTTCTCGTCCAAGTTGTTGGTTTCCCCATAGGTTTGAGTCCGAGGACCATACAATACCTTAGTTCTGTCTAAAACTCAGTTTTCTCATCCAAGTAGATGGTTTGCCCATAGGTTTGAGAACGAGGACCATACATTACCTTGGTTCTATCCAAAACTGAGTTTTCTCATCCAAGTAGTTGGTTTCCCCATAGGTTTGAGTCCGAGGACCGTACAGTACCTCGGTTCTGTCCAAAACTCAGTTTTCTCATCCAAGTAGTTGGTTTCCCCATAGGTTTGAGTCCGAGGACCGTACAGTACCTCGGTTCTGTCCAAAACTCAGTTTTCTCATCCAAGTAGTTGGCTTCCCCATAGGTTTGAGTCGGAGGACCATACAATACCTTGGTTCTGTCCAAAACTCAGTTTTCTCGTCCAAGTTGTTGGTTTCCCCATAGGTTTGAGTCCGAGGACCATACAATACCTTGGTTCTATCCAAAACTGAGTTTTCTCATCCAAGTAGTTGGTTTCCCCATAGGTTTGAGTCCGAGGACCGTACAGTACCTCGGTTCTGTCCAAAACTCAGTTTTCTCATCCAAGTAGTTGGCTTCCCCATAGGTTTGAGTCCGAGGACCATACAATACCTTGGTTCTGTCCAAAACTCAGTTTTCTCATCCAAGTAGTTGGTTTTCCCATAGGTTTGAGTCCGAGGACCATACAATACCTTGGTTCTATCCAAAACTGAGTTTTCTCATCCAAGTAGTTGGTTTCCCCATAGGTTTGAGTCCGAGGACCATACAATACCTTGGTTCTATCCAAAACTCGGTTTTCTCATTCAAGTAGCTGGTTTCCCCACAGGGTTGAGTCGGAGGACCATACAATACCTTGGTTCTGTCCAAAACTCAGTTTTCTCATCCAAGTAGTTGGTTTCCCCATAGGTTTGAGTCCGAGGACCGTACAATACCTTGGTTCTGTCCAAAACTCAGTTTTCTCGTCCAAGTTGTTGGTTTCCCCATAGGTTTGAGTCCGAGGACCGTACAGTACCTCGGGTCTGTCCAAAACTCAGTTTTCTCATCCAAGTAGTTGGCTTCCCCATAGGTTTGAGTCGGAGGACCATACAATACCTTGGTTCTGTCCAAAACTCAGTTTTCTCGTCCAAGTTGTTGGTTTCCCCATAGGTTTGAGTCCGAGGACCATACAATACCTTAGTTCTGTCTAAAACTCAGTTTTCTCATCCAAGTGGATGGTTTGCCCATAGGTTTGAGAACGAGGACCATACAATACCTTGGTTCTATCCAAAACTGAGTTTTCTCATCCAAGTAGTTGGTTTCCCCATAGGTTTGAGTCCGAGGACCGTACAGTACCTCGGTTCTGTCCAAAACTCAGTTTTCTCATCCAAGTAGTTGGTTTCCCCATAGGTTTGAGTCCGAGGACCGTACAGTACCTCGGTTCTGTCCAAAACTCAGTTTTCTCATCCAAGTAGTTGGCTTCCCCATAGGTTTGAGTCGGAGGACCATACAATACCTTGGTTCTGTCCAAAACTCAGTTTTCTCGTCCAAGTTGTTGGTTTCCCCATAGGTTTGAGTCCGAGGACCATACAATACCTTAGTTCTGTCTAAAACTCAGTTTTCTCATCCAAGTAGATGGTTTGCCCATAGGTTTGAGAACGAGGACCATACAATACCTTGGTTCTATCCAAAACTGAGTTTTCTCATCCAAGTAGTTGGTTTCCCCATAGGTTTGAGTCCGAGGACCGTACAGTACCTCGGTTCTGTCCAAAACTCAGTTTTCTCATCCAAGTAGTTGGTTTCCCCATAGGTTTGAGTCCGAGGACCGTACAGTAACTCGGTTCTGTCCAAAACTCAGTTTTCTCGTCCAAGTAGTTGGCTTCCCCATAGGTTTGAGTCGGAGGACCATACAATACCTTGGTTCTGTCCAAAACTCAGTTTTCTCGTCCAAGTTGTTAGTTTCCCCATAGGTTTGAGTCCGAGGACCATACAATACCTTAGTTCTGTCTAAAACTCAGTTTTCTCATCCAAGTAGATGGTTTGCCCATAGGTTTGAGAACGAGGACCATACAATACCTTGGTTCTATCCAAAACTGAGTTTTCTCATCCAAGTAGTTGGTTTCCCCATAGGTTTGAGTCCGAGGACCGTACAGTACCTCGGTTCTGTCCAAAACTCAGTTTTCTCATCCAAGTAGTTGGTTTCCCCATAGGTTTGAGTCCGAGGACCGTACAGTACCTCGGTTCTGTCCAAAACTCAGTTTTCTCATCCAAGTAGTTGGCTTCCCCATAGGTTTGAGTCGGAGGACCATACAATACCTTGGTTCTGTCCAAAACTCAGTTTTCTCATCCAAGTAGATGGTTTGCCCGCAGGGTTGAGTCGGAGGACCATACAATACCTTGGTTCTGTCCAAAACTCAGTTTTCTCATCCAAGTAGTTGGTTTTCCCATAGGTTTGAGTCCGAGGACCATACAATACCTTGGTTCTATCCAAAACTCAGTTTTCTCATTCAAGTAGTTGGTTTCCCCACAGGGTTGAGTCGGAGGACCATACAATACCTTGGTTCTGTCCAAAACTCAGTTTTCTCATCCAAGTAGTTGGTTTTCCCATAGGTTTGAGTCCGAGGACCATACAATACCTTGGTTCTATCCAAAACTCAGTTTTCTCATCCAAGTAGCTGGTTTCCCCACAGGGTTGAGTCGGAGGACCATACAATACCTTGATTCTGTCCAAAACTCAGTTTTCTCATCCAAGTAGTTGGTTTCCCCATAGGTTTGAGTCCGAGGACCGTACAATACCTTGGTTCTGTCCAAAACTCAGTTTTCTCGTCCAAGTTGTTGGTTTCCCCATAGGTTTGAGTCCGAGGACCATACAATACCTTAGTTCTGTCTAAAACTCAGTTTTCTCATCCAAGTAGATGGTTTGCCCATAGGTTTGAGAACGAGGACCATACAATACCTTGGTTCTATCCAAAACTGAGTTTTCTCGTCCAAGTAGTTGGTTTCCCCATAGGTTTGAGTCCGAGGACCATACAATACCTTGGTTCTGTCCAAAACTGAGTTTTCTCATCCAAGTAGTTGGCTTCCCCATAGGTTTGAGTCCTAGGACCATACAATACCTTGGTTCTGTCCAAAACTCAGTTTTCTCATCCAAGTAGTTGGTTTCCCCATAGGTTTGAGTCCGAGGACCATACAATACCTTGGTTCTATCCAAAACTCAGTTTTCTCATTCAAGTAGCTGGTTTCCCCATAGGGTTGAGTCGGAGGACCATACAATACCTTGGTTCTGTCCAAAACTCAGTTTTCTCATCCAAGTAGTTGGTTTCCCCATAGGTTTGAGTCCGAGGACCGTACAGTACCTTGGTTCTGTCCAAAACTCAGTTTTCTCATCCAAGTAGTTGGCTTCCGCATAGGTTTGAGTCCGAGGACCGTACAGTACCTTGGTTCTGTCCAAAACTCAGTTTTCTCATCCAAGTAGTTGGTTTCCCCATAGGTTTGAGTCCGAGGACTATACAATACCTTGGTTCAAAACTCAGTTTTCCCATCCAAGTAGTTGGTTTCCCCATAGGTTTGAGTCCGAGGACCATACAATACCATGGTTCTGTCCAAAACTCAGTTTTCTCATCCAAGTTGTTGGTTTCCCCATAGGTTTGAGTCCGAGGACCATACAATACCTTAGTTCTGTCTAAAACTCAGTTTTCTCATCCAAGTAGATGGTTTGCCCATAGGTTTGAGAACGAGGACCATACAATACCTTGGTTTTATCCAAAACTGAGTTTTCTCATCCAAGTAGTTGGTTTCCCCATAGGTTTGAGTCCGAGGACCATACAATACCTTGGTTCTGTCCAAAACTGAGTTTTCACATCCAAGTAGTTGGCTTCCCCATAGGTTTGAGTCCGAGGACCATACAATACCTTGGTTCTATCCAAAACTCAGTTTTCTCATCCAAGTAGCTGGTTTCCCCATAGGTTTAAGTCGGAGGACCATACAATACCTTGGTTCTGTCCAAAACTCAGTTTTCTCATCCAAGTAGCTGGTTTCCCCATAGGGTTGAGTCGGAGGACCATACAATACCTTGGTTCTGTCCAAAACTCAGTTTTCTCATCCAAGTAGTTGGTTTCCCCATAGGTTTGAGTCCGAGGACCGTACAGTACCTTGGTTCTGTCCAAAACTCAGTTTTCTCATCCAAGTAGTTGGCTTCCGCATAGGTTTGAGTCCGAGGACCGTACAGTACCTTGGTTCTGTCCAAAACTCAGTTTTCTCATCCAAGTAGTTGGTTTCCCCATAGGTTTGAGTCCGAGGACCATACAATACCTGGGTTCTGTCCAAATCTCAGTTTTCTCGTCCAAGTTGTTAGTTTCCCCATAGGTTTGAGTCCGAGGACCATACAATACCTTAGTTCTGTCTAAAACTCAGTTTTCTCATCCAAGTAGATGGTTTGCCCATAGGTTTGAGAACGAGGACCATACAATACCTTGGTTCTATCCAAAACTGAGTTTTCTCATCCAAGTAGTTGGTTTCCCCATAGGTTTGAGTCCGAGGACCATACAATACCTTGGTTCTGTCCAAAACTGAGTTTTCACATCCAAGTAGTTGGCTTCCCCATAGGTTTGAGTCCGAGGACCATACAATACCTTGGTTCTATCCAAAACTCAGTTTTCTCATCCAAGTAGCTGGTTTCCCCATAGGTTTAAGTCGGAGGACCATACAATACCTTGGTTCTGTCCAAAACTCAGTTTTCTCATCCAAGTAGCTGGTTTCCCCATAGGGTTGAGTCGGAGGACCATACAATACCTTGGTTCTGTCCAAAACTCAGTTTTCTCATCCAAGTAGCTGGTTTCCCCATAGGGTTGAGTCCGAGGACCATACAATACCTTGGTTCTGTCCAAAACTCAGTTTTCTCATCCAAGTAGTTGGTTTCCCCATAGGTTTGAGTCCGAGGACCATACAATACCTTGGTTCTGTCCAAAACTCAGTTTTCTCATCCAAGTAGTTGGTTTCCCCATAGGTTTGAGTCCGAGGACCATACAATACCTTAGTTCTGTCTAAAACTCAGTTTTCTCATCCAAGTAGATGGTTTGCCCGCAGGGTTGAGTCGGAGGACCATACAATACCTTGGTTCTGTCCAAAACTCAGTTTTCTCATCCAAGTAGCTGGTTTCCCCATAGGGTTGAGTCGGAGGACCATACAATACCTTGGTTCTGTCCAAAACTCAGTTTTCTCATCCAAGTAGTTGGTTTCCCCATAGGTTTGAGTCCGAGGACCGTACAGTACCTTGGTTCTGTCCAAAACTCAGTTTTCTCATCCAAGTAGTTGGCTTCCGCATAGGTTTGAGTCCGAGGACCGTACAGTACCTTGGTTCTGTCCAAAACTCAGTTTTCTCATCCAAGTAGTTGGTTTCCCCATAGGTTTGAGTCCGAGGACTATACAATACCTTGGTTCAAAACTCAGTTTTCCCATCCAAGTAGTTGGTTTCCCCATAGGTTTGAGTCCGAGGACCATACAATACCTGGGTTCTGTCCAAAACTCAGTTTTCTCGTCCAAGTTGTTAGTTTCCCCATAGGTTTGAGTCCGAGGACCATACAATACCTTAGTTCTGTCTAAAACTCAGTTTTCTCATCCAAGTAGATGGTTTGCCCATAGGTTTGAGAACGAGGACCATACAATACCTTGTTTCTATCCAAAACTGAGTTTTCTCATCCAAGTAGTTGGTTTCCCCAAAGGTTTGAGTCCGAGGACCATACAATACCTTGGTTCTGTCCAAAACTGAGTTTTCACATCCAAGTAGTTGGCTTCCCCATAGGTTTGAGTCCGAGGACCATACAATACCTTGGTTCTATCCAAAACTCAGTTTTCTCATCCAAGTAGCTGGTTTCCCCATTGGTTTAAGTCGGAGGACCATACAATACCTTGGTTCTGTCCAAAACTCAGTTTTCTCATCCAAGTAGCTGGTTTCCCCATAGGGTTGAGTCGGAGGACCATACAATACCTTGGTTCTGTCCAAAACTCAGTTTTCTCATCCAAGTAGCTGGTTTCCCCATAGGGTTGAGTCCGAGGACCATACAATACCTTGGTTCTGTCCAAAACTCAGTTTTCTCATCCAAGTAGTTGGTTTCCCCATAGGTTTGAGTCCGAGGACCATACAATACCTTGGTTCTGTCCAAAACTCAGTTTTCTCATCCAAGTAGTTGGTTTCCCCATAGGTTTGAGTCCGAGGACCATACAATACCTTAGTTCTGTCTAAAACTCAGTTTTCTCATCCAAGTAGATGGTTTGCCCGCAGGGTTGAGTCGGAGGACCATACAATACCTTGGTTCTGTCCAAAACTCAGTTTTCTCATCCAAGTAGTTGGTTTCCCCATAGGTTTGAGTCCGAGGACCATACAATACCTTGGTTCTATCCAAAACTCGGTTTTCTCATTCAAGTAGCTGGTTTCCCCACAGGGTTGAGTCGGAGGACCATACAATACCTTGGTTCTGTCCAAAACTCAGTTTTCTCATCCAAGTAGTTGGTTTCCCCATAGGTTTGAGTCCGAGGACCGTACAATACCTTGGTTCTGTCCAAAACTCAGTTTTCTCGTCCAAGTTGTTGGTTTCCCCATAGGTTTGAGTCCGAGGACCGTACAATACCTTAGTTCTATCTAAAACTCAGTTTTCTCATCCAAGTAGATGGTTTGGCCATAGGTTTGAGAACGAGGACCATACAATACCTTGGTTCTATCCAAAACTGAGTTTTCTCGTCCAAGTAGTTGGTTTCCCCATAGGTTTGAGTCCGAGGACCATACAATACCTTGGTTCTGTCCAAAACTGAGTTTTCTCATCCAAGTAGTTGGCTTCCCCATAGGTTTGAGTCCTAGGACCATACAATACCTTGGTTCTGTCCAAAACTCAGTTTTCTCATCCAAGTAGTTGGTTTCCCCATAGGTTTGAGTCCGAGGACCATACAATACCTTGGTTCTATCCAAAACTCAGTTTTCTCATTCAAGTAGCTGGTTTCCCCATAGGGTTGAGTCGGAGGACCATACAATACCTTGGTTCTGTCCAAAACTCAGTTTTCTCATCCAAGTAGTTGGTTTCCCCATAGGTTTGAGTCCGAGGACCGTACAGTACCTTGGTTCTGTCCAAAACTCAGTTTTCTCATCCAAGTAGTTGGCTTCCGCATAGGTTTGAGTCCGAGGACCGTACAGTACCTTGGTTCTGTCCAAAACTCAGTTTTCTCATCCAAGTAGTTGGTTTCCCCATAGGTTTGAGTCCGAGGACTATACAATACCTTGGTTCAAAACTCAGTTTTCCCATCCAAGTAGTTGGTTTCCCCATAGGTTTGAGTCCGAGGACCATACAATACCATGGTTCTGTCCAAAACTCAGTTTTCTCATCCAAGTTGTTGGTTTCCCCATAGGTTTGAGTCCGAGGACCATACAATACCTTAGTTCTGTCTAAAACTCAGTTTTCTCATCCAAGTAGATGGTTTGCCCATAGGTTTGAGAACGAGGACCATACAATACCTTGGTTTTATCCAAAACTGAGTTTTCTCATCCAAGTAGTTGGTTTCCCCATAGGTTTGAGTCCGAGGACCATACAATACCTTGGTTCTGTCCAAAACTGAGTTTTCACATCCAAGTAGTTGGCTTCCCCATAGGTTTGAGTCCGAGGACCATACAATACCTTGGTTCTATCCAAAACTCAGTTTTCTCATCCAAGTAGCTGGTTTCCCCATAGGTTTAAGTCGGAGGACCATACAATACCTTGGTTCTGTCCAAAACTCAGTTTTCTCATCCAAGTAGCTGGTTTCCCCATAGGGTTGAGTCGGAGGACCATACAATACCTTGGTTCTGTCCAAAACTCAGTTTTCTCATCCAAGTAGTTGGTTTCCCCATAGGTTTGAGTCCGAGGACCGTACAGTACCTTGGTTCTGTCCAAAACTCAGTTTTCTCATCCAAGTAGTTGGCTTCCGCATAGGTTTGAGTCCGAGGACCGTACAGTACCTTGGTTCTGTCCAAAACTCAGTTTTCTCATCCAAGTAGTTGGTTTCCCCATAGGTTTGAGTCCGAGGACTATACAATACCTTGGTTCAAAACTCAGTTTTCCCATCCAAGTAGTTGGTTTCCCCATAGGTTTGAGTCCGAGGACCATACAATACCTGGGTTCTGTCCAAAACTCAGTTTTCTCGTCCAAGTTGTTAGTTTCCCCATAGGTTTGAGTCCGAGGACCATACAATACCTTAGTTCTGTCTAAAACTCAGTTTTCTCATCCAAGTAGATGGTTTGCCCATAGGTTTGAGAACGAGGACCATACAATACCTTGGTTCTATCCAAAACTGAGTTTTCTCATCCAAGTAGTTGGTTTCCCCATAGGTTTGAGTCCGAGGACCATACAATACCTTAGTTCTGTCTAAAACTCAGTTTTCTCATCCAAGTAGATGGTTTGCCCGCAGGGTTGAGTCGGAGGACCATACAATACCTTGGTTCTGTCCAAAACTCAGTTTTCTCATCCAAGTAGTTGGTTTCCCCATAGGTTTGAGTCCGAGGACCATACAATACCTTGGTTCTATCCAAAACTCGGTTTTCTCATTCAAGTAGCTGGTTTCCCCACAGGGTTGAGTCGGAGGACCATACAATACCTTGGTTCTGTCCAAAACTCAGTTTTCTCATCCAAGTAGTTGGTTTCCCCATAGGTTTGAGTCCGAGGACCGTACAATACCTTGGTTCTGTCCAAAACTCAGTTTTCTCATCCAAGTAGCTGGTTTCCCCATAGGGTTGAGTCGGAGGACCATACAATACCTTGGTTCTGTCCAAAACTCAGTTCTCTCATCCAAGTAGTTGGTTTCCCCATAGGTTTGAGTCCGAGGACCGTACAGTACCTCGGTTCTATCCAAAACTCAGTTTTCCCATCCAAGTAGTTGGTTTCCCCATAGGTTTGAGTCCGAGGACCATACAATACCTTGGTTCTGTCCAAAACTCAGTTTTCTCATCCAAGTAGCTGGTTTCCCCATAGGGTTGAGTCGGAGGACCATACAATACCTTGGTTCTGTCCAAAACTCAGTTTTCTCATTCATGTAGCTGGTTTCCCCATAGGGTTGAGTCGGAGGACCATACAATACCTTGGTTCTGTCCAAAACTCAGTTTTCTCATCCAAGTAGTTGGCTTCCGCATAGGTTTGAGTCCGAGGACCGTACAGTACCTTGGTTCTGTCCAAAACTCAGTTTTCTCATCCAAGTAGTTGGTTTCCCCATAGGTTTGAGTCCGAGGACTATACAATACCTTGGTTCAAAACTCAGTTTTCCCATTCAAGTAGTTGGTTTCCCCATATGTTTGAGTCCGAGGACCATACAATACCTTGGTTCTGTCCAAAACTCAGTTTTCTCATCCAAGTAGTTGGCTTCCCCATAGGTTTGAGTCCGAGAACCATACAATACCTTGGTTCTGTCCAAAACTCAGTTTTCTCATCCAACAAGTTGGTTTCCCCATCGGTTTGAGTCCGAGGACCATACAATACCTTGGTTCTATCCAAAACTCAGTTTTCTCATTCAAGTAGCTGGTTTCCCCACAGGGTTGAGTCGGAGGACCATACAATACCTTGGTTCTGTCCAAAACTCAGTTTTCTCATCCAAGTAGTTGGCTTCCCCATAGGTTTGAGTCCGAGGACCGTACAATACCTTGGTTCTGTCCAAAACTCAGTTTTCTCGTCCAAGTTGTTGGTTTCCCCATAGGTTTGAGTCCGAGGACCATACAATACCTTGGTTCTGTCTAAAACTCAGTTTTCTCATCCAAGTAGATGGTTTGCCCATAGGTTTGAGAACGAGGACCATACAATACCTTGGTTCTATCCAAAACTGAGTTTTCTCATCCAAGTAGTTGGTTTCCCCATAGGTTTGAGTCCGAGGACCATACAATACCTTGGTTCTGTCCAAAACTCAGTTTTCTCGTCCAAGTTGTTGGTTTCCCCATAGGTTTGAATCCGAGGACCATACAATACCTTAGTTCTGTCTAAAACTCAGTTTTCTCATCCAAGTAGATGGTTTGCCCATAGGTTTGAGACCGAGGACCATACAATACCTTGGTTCTATCCAAAACTGAGTTTTCTCATCCAAGTAGTTGGTTTCCCCATATGTTTGAGTCCGAGGACCATACAATACCTTGGTTCTGTCCAAAACTCAGTTTTCTCATCCAAGTAGTTGGCTTCCCCATAGGTTTGAGTCCGAGAACCATACAATACCTTGGTTCTGTCCAAAACTCAGTTTTCTCATCCAACAAGTTGGTTTCCCCATCGGTTTGAGTCCGAGGACCATACAATACCTTGGTTCTATCCAAAACTCAGTTTTCTCATTCAAGTAGCTGGTTTCCCCACAGGGTTGAGTCGGAGGACCATACAATACCTTGGTTCTGTCCAAAACTCAGTTTTCTCATCCAAGTAGTTGGTTTCCCCATAGGTTTGAGTCCGAGGACCGTACAATACCTTGGTTCTGTCCAAAACTCAGTTTTCTCGTCCAAGTTGTTGGTTTCCCCATAGGTTTGAGTCCGAGGACCATACAATACCTTGGTTCTGTCTAAAACTCAGTTTTCTCATCCAAGTAGATGGTTTGCCCATAGGTTTGAGAACGAGGACCATACAATACCTTGGTTCTATCCAAAACTGAGTTTTCTCATCCAAGTAGTTGGTTTCCCCATAGGTTTGAGTCCGAGGACCATACAATACCTTGGTTCTGTCCAAAACTCAGTTTTCTCGTCCAAGTTGTTGGTTTCCCCATAGGTTTGAATCCGAGGACCATACAATACCTTAGTTCTGTCTAAAACTCAGTTTTCTCATCCAAGTAGATGGTTTGCCCATAGGTTTGAGACCGAGGACCATACAATACCTTGGTTCTATCCAAAACTGAGTTTTCTCATCCAAGTAGTTGGCTTCCCCATAGGTTTGAGTCCGAGGACCATACAATACCTTGGTTCTGTCCAAAACTCAGTTTTCTCATCCAAGTAGTTGGCTTCCCCATAGGTTTGAGTCGGAGGACCATACAATACCTTGGTTCTGTCCAAAACTCAGTTTTCTCAACCAAGTAGCTGGTTTCCCCATAGGGTTGAGTCGAAGGACCCTACAATACCTTGGTTCTGTCCAAAACTCAGTTTTCTCATCCAAGTAGTTGGTTTCCCCATAGGTTTGAGTCCGAGGACCGTACAGTACCTCGGTTCTGTCCAAAACTCAGTTTTCTCATCCAAGTAGTTGGCTTCCCCATAGGTTTGAGTCGGAGGACCGTACAATACCTTGGTTCTGTCCAAAACTCAGTTTTCTCGTCCAAGTTGTTGGTTTCCCCATAGGTTTGAGTCAGAGGACCATACAATACCTTAGTTCTGTCTAAAACTCAGTTTTCTCATCCAAGTAGATGGTTTGCCCACAGGGTTGAGTCGGAGGACCATACAATACCTTGGTTCTGTCCAAAACTCAGTTTTCTCATCCAAGTAGTTGGTTTCCCCATAGGTTTGAGTCCGAGGGCCATACAATACCATGGTTCTATCCAAAACTCAGTTTTCTCATTCAAGTAGCTGGTTTCCCCACAGGGTTGAGTCGGAGGACCATACAATACCTTGGTTCTGTAAAAAACTCAGTTTTCTCATCCAAGTAGTTGGTTTCCCCATAGGTTTGAGTCCGAGGACCGTACAATACCTTGGTTCTGTCCAAAACTCAGTTTTCTCGTCCAAGTTGTTGGTTTCCCCATAGGTTTGAGTCCGAGGACCATACAATGCCATAGTTCTGTCTAAAACTCAGTTTTCTCATCCAAGTAGTTGGTTTCCCCATAGGTTTGAGTCCGAGGACCGTACAATACCTTGGTTCTGTCCAAAACTCAGTTTTCTCGTCCAAGTTGTTGGTTTCCCCATAGGTTTGAGTCCGAGGACCATACAATACCATAGTTCTGTCTAAAACTCAGTTTTCTCATCCAAGTAGATGGTTTGCCCATAGGTTTGAGAACGAGGACCATACAATACCTTGGTTCCATCCAAAACTGAGTTTTCTCATCCAAGTAGTTGGTTTCCCCATATGTTTGAGTCCGAGGACCATACAATACCTTGGTTCTGTCCAAAACTCAGTTTTCTCATCCAAGTAGTTGGCTTCCCCATAGGTTTGAGTCGGAGGACCATACAATACCTTGGTTCTGTCCAAAACTCAGTTTTCTCAACCAAGTAGCTGGTTTCCCCATAGGGTTGAGTCGAAGGACCCTACAATACCTTGGTTCTGTCCAAAACTCAGTTTTCTCATCCAAGTAGTTGGTTTCCCCATAGGTTTGAGTCCGAGGACCGTACAGTACCTCGGTTCTGTCCAAAACTCAGTTTTCTCATCCAAGTAGTTGGCTTCCCCATAGGTTTGAGTCGGAGGACCGTACAATACCTTGGTTCTGTCCAAAACTCAGTTTTCTCGTCCAAGTTGTTGGTTTCCCCATAGGTTTGAGTCAGAGGACCATACAATACCTTAGTTCTGTCTAAAACTCAGTTTTCTCATCCAAGTAGATGGTTTGCCCACAGGGTTGAGTCGGAGGACCATACAATACCTTGGTTCTGTCCAAAACTCAGTTTTCTCATCCAAGTAGTTGGTTTCCCCATAGGTTTGAGTCCGAGGGCCATACAATACCATGGTTCTATCCAAAACTCAGTTTTCTAATTCAAGTAGCTGGTTTCCCCACAGGGTTGAGTCGGAGGACCATACAATACCTTGGTTCTGTCCAAAACTCAGTTTTCTCATCCAAGTAGTTGGTTTCCCCATAGGTTTGAGTCCGAGGACCGTACAATACCTTGGTTCTGTCCAAAACTCAGTTTTCTCGTCCAAGTTGTTGGTTTCCCCATAGGTTTGAGTCCGAGGACCATACAATGCCATAGTTCTGTCTAAAACTCAGTTTTCTCATCCAAGTAGATGGTTTGCCCATAGGTTTGAGAACGAGGACCATACAATACCTTGGTTCTATCCAAAACTGAGTTTTCTCATCCAAGTAGTTGGTTTCCCCATATGTTTGAGTCCGAGGACCATACAATACCTTGGTTCTGTCCAAAACTCAGTTTTCTCATCCAAGTAGTTGGCTTCCCCATAGGTTTGAGTCCGAGAACCATACAATACCTTGGTTCTGTCCAAAACTCAGTTTTCTCATCCAAGAAGTTGGTTTCCCCATCGGTTTGAGTCCGAGGACCATACAATACCTTGGTTCTATCCAAAACTCAGTTTTCTCATTCAAGTAGCTGGTTTCCCCATAGGGTTGAGTCGGAGGACCATACAACACCTTGGTTCTGTCCAAAACTCAGTTTTCTCGTCCAAGTTGTTGGTTTCCCCATAGGTTTGAGTCCGAGGACCGTACAATACCTTGGTTCTGTCCAAAACTCAGTTTTCTCGTCCAAGTTGTTGGTTTCCCCATAGGTTTCAGTCCGAGGACCATACAATACCTTAGTTCTGTCTAAAACTCAGTTTTCTCATCCAAGTAGATGGTTTGCCCATAGGTTTGAGAACGAGGACCATACAATACCTTGGTTCTGTCCAAAACTCAGTTTTCTCAACCAAGTAGCTGGTTTCCCCATAGGGTTGAGTCGAAGGACCCTACAATACCTTGGTTCTGTCCAAAACTCAGTTTTCTCGTCCAAGTTGTTGGTTTCCCCATAGGTTTGAGTCAGAGGACCATACAATACCTTAGTTCTGTCTAAAACTCAGTTTTCTCATCCAAGTAGATGGTTTGCCCACAGGGTTGAGTCGGAGGACCATACAATACCTTGGTTCTGTCCAAAACTCAGTTTTCTCATCCAAGTAGTTGGTTTCCCCATAGGTTTGAGTCCGAGGACCATACAATACCATGGTTCTATCCAAAACTCAGTTTTCTCATTCAAGTAGCTGGTTTCCACACAGGGTTGAGTCGGAGGACCATACAATACCTTGGTTCTGTCCAAAACTCAGTTTTCTCATCCAAGTAGTTGGTTTCCCCATAGGTTTGAGTCCGAGGACCGTACAATACCTTGGTTCTGTCCAAAACTCAGTTTTCTCGTCCAAGTTGTTGGTTTCCCCATAGGTTTGAGTCCGAGGACCATACAATACCTTAGTTCTGTCTAAAACTCAGTTTTCTCATCCAAGTAGATGGTTTGCCCATAGGTTTGAGAACGAGGACCATACAATACCTTGGTTCTATCCAAAACTGAGTTTTCTCATCCAAGTAGTTGGTTTCCCCATATGTTTGAGTCCGAGGACCATACAATACCTTGGTTCTGTCCAAAACTCAGTTTTCTCATCCAAGTAGTTGGCTTCCCCATAGGTTTGAGTCCGAGAACCATACAATACCTTGGTTCTGTCCAAAACTCAGTTTTCTCATCCAAGAAGTTGGTTTCCCCATCGGTTTGAGTCCGAGGACCATACAATACCTTGGTTCTATCCAAAACTCAGTTTTCTCATTCAAGTAGCTGGTTTCCCCATAGGGTTGAGTCGGAGGACCATACAACACCTTGGTTCTGTCCAAAACTCAGTTTTCTCGTCCAAGTTGTTGGTTTCCCCATAGGTTTGAGTCCGAGGACCGTACAATACCTTGGTTCTGTCCAAAACTCAGTTTTCTCGTCCAAGTTGTTGGTTTCCCCAAAGGTTTGAGTCCGAGGAACATACAATACCTTAGTTCTGTCTAAAACTCAGTTTTCTCATCCAAGTAGATGGTTTGCCCATAGGTTTGAGAACGAGGACCATACAATACCTTGGTTCTGTCCAAAACTCAGTTTTCTCAACCAAGTAGCTGGTTTCCCCATAGGGTTGAGTCGAAGGACCCTACAATACCTTGGTTCTGTCCAAAACTCAGTTTTCTCATCCAAGTAGTTGGTTTCCCCATAGGTTTGAGTCCGAGGACCGTACAGTACCTCGGTTCTGTCCAAAACTCAGTTTTCTCATCCAAGTAGTTGGCTTCCCCATAGGTTTGAGTCGGAGGACCGTACAATACCTTGGTTCTGTCCAAAACTCAGTTTTCTCGTCCAAGTTGTTGGTTTCCCCATAGGTTTGAGTCAGAGGACCATACAATACCTTAGTTCTGTCTAAAACTCAGTTTTCTCATCCAAGTAGATGGTTTTCCCACAGGGTTGAGTCGGAGGACCATACAATACCTTGGTTCTGTCCAAAACTCAGTTTTCTCATCCAAGTAGTTGGTTTCCCCAAAGGTTTGAGTCCGAGGACCATACAATACCATGGTTCTATCCAAAACTCAGTTTTCTCATTCAAGTAGCTGGTTTCCCCACAGGGTTGAGTCGGAGGACCATACAATACCTTGGTTCTGTCCAAAACTCAGTTTTCTCATCCAAGTGGTTGGTTTCCCCATAGGTTTGAGTCCGAGGACCGTACAATACCTTGGTTCTGTCCAAAACTCAGTTTTCTCGTCCAAGTTGTTGGTTTCCCCATAGGTTTGAGTCCGAGGACCATACAATACCTTAGTTCTGTCGAAAACTCAGTTTTCTCATCCAAGTAGATGGTTTGCCCATAGGTTTGAGAACGAGGACCATACAATACCTTGGTTCTATCCAAAACTGAGTTTTCTCATCCAAGTAGTTGGTTTCCCCATATGTTTGAGTCCGAGGACCATACAATACCTTGGTTCTGTCCAAAACTCAGTTTTCTCATCCAAGTAGTTGGCTTCCCCATAGGTTTGAGTCCGAGAACCATACAATACCTTGGTTCTGTCCAAAACTCAGTTTTCTCATCCAAGAAGTTGGTTTCCCCATCGGTTTGAGTCCGAGGACCATACAATACCTTGGTTCTATCCAAAACTCAGTTTTCTCATTCAAGTAGCTGGTTTCCCCATAGGGTTGAGTCGGAGGACCATACAACACCTTGGTTCTGTCCAAAACTCAGTTTTCTCGTCCAAGTTGTTGGTTTCCCCATAGGTTTGAGTCCGAGGACCGTACAATACCTTGGTTCTGTCCAAAACTCAGTTTTCTCGTCCAAGTTGTTGGTTTCCCCAAAGGTTTGAGTCCGAGGAACATACAATACCTTAGTTCTGTCTAAAACTCAGTTTTCTCATCCAAGTAGATGGTTTGCCCATAGGTTTGAGAACGAGGACCATACAATACCTTGGTTCTGTCCAAAACTCAGTTTTCTCAACCAAGTAGCTGGTTTCCCCATAGGGTTGAGTCGAAGGACCCTACAATACCTTGGTTCTGTCCAAAACTCAGTTTTCTCATCCAAGTAGTTGGCTTCCCCATAGGTTTGAGTCCGAGGACCGTACAGTACCTCGGTTCTGTCCAAAACTCAGTTTTCTCATCCAAGAAGTTGGTTTCCCCATCGGTTTGAGTCCGAGGACCATACAATACCTTGGTTCCATCCAAAACTCAGTTTTCTCATTCAAGTAGCTGGTTTCCCCATAGGGTTGAGTCGGAGGACCATACAACACCTTGGTTCTGTCCAAAACTCAGTTTTCTCGTCCAAGTTGTTGGTTTCCCCATAGGTTTGAGTCCGGGGACCGTACAATACCTTGGTTCTGTCCAAAACTCAGTTTTCTCGTCCAAGTTGTTGGTTTTCCCATAGGTTTGAGTCCGAGGACCATACAATACCTTAGTTCTGTCTAAAACTCAGTTTTCTCATCCAAGTAGATGGTTTGCCCACAGGGTTGAGTCGGAGGACCATACAATACCTTGGTTCTGTCCAAAACTCAGTTTTCTCAACCAAGTAGCTGGTTTCCCCATAGGGTTGAGTCGAAGGACCCTACAATACCTTGGTTCTGTCCAAAACTCAGTTTTCTCATCCAAGTAGTTGGTTTCCCCATAGGTTTGAGTCCGAGGACCGTACAGTACCTCGGTTCTGTCCAAAACTCAGTTTTCTCATCCAAGTAGTTGGCTTCCCCATAGGTTTGAGTCGGAGGACCGTACAATACCTTGGTTCTGTCCAAAACTCAGTTTTCTCGTCCAAGTTGTTGGTTTCCCCATAGGTTTGAGTCAGAGGACCATACAATACCTTAGTTCTGTCTAAAACTCAGTTTTCTCATCCAAGTAGATGGTTTGCCCACAGGGTTGAGTCGGAGGACCATACAATACCTTGGTTCTGTCCAAAACTCAGTGTTCTCATCCAAGTAGTTGGTTTCCCCAAAGGTTTGAGTCCGAGGACCATACAATACCATGGTTCTATCCAAAACTCAGTTTTCTCATTCAAGTAGCTGGTTTCCCCACAGGGTTGAGTCGGAGGACCATACAATACCTTGGTTCTGTCCAAAACTCAGTTTTCTCATCCAAGTAGTTGGTTTCCCCATAGGTTTGAGTCCGAGGACCGTACAATACCTTGGTTCTGTCCAAAACTCAGTTTTCTCGTCCAAGTTGTTGGTTTCCCCATAGGTTTGAGTCCGAGGACCATACAATACCTTAGTTCTGTCGAAAACTCAGTTTTCTCATCCAAGTAGATGGTTTGCCCATAGGTTTGAGAACGAGGACCATACAATACCTTGGTTCTATCCAAAACTGAGTTTTCTCATCCAAGTAGTTGGTTTCCCCATATGTTTGAGTCCGAGGACCATACAATACCTTGGTTCTGTCCAAAACTCAGTTTTCTCATCCAAGTAGTTGGCTTCCCCATAGGTTTGAGTCCGAGAACCATACAATACCTTGGTTCTGTCCAAAACTCAGTTTTCTCATCCAAGAAGTTGGTTTCCCCATCGGTTTGAGTCCGAGGACCATACAATACCTTGGTTCTATCCAAAACTCAGTTTTCTCATTCAAGTAGCTGGTTTCCCCATAGGGTTGAGTCGGAGGACCATACAACACCTTGGTTCTGTCCAAAACTCAGTTTTCTCGTCCAAGTTGTTGGTTTCCCCATAGGTTTGAGTCCGAGGACCGTACAATACCTTGGTTCTGTCCAAAACTCAGTTTTCTCGTCCAAGTTGTTGGTTTCCCCAAAGGTTTGAGTCCGAGGAACATACAATACCTTAGTTCTGTCTAAAACTCAGTTTTCTCATCCAAGTAGATGGTTTGCCCATAGGTTTGAGAACGAGGACCATACAATACCTTGGTTCTGTCCAAAACTCAGTTTTCTCAACCAAGTAGCTGGTTTCCCCATAGGGTTGAGTCGAAGGACCCTACAATACCTTGGTTCTGTCCAAAACTCAGTTTTCTCATCCAAGTAGTTGGCTTCCCTATAGGTTTGAGTCCGAGGACCGTACAGTACCTCGGTTCTGTCCAAAACTCAGTTTTCTCATCCAAGAAGTTGGTTTCCCCATCGGTTTGAGTCCGAGGACCATACAATACCTTGGTTCTATCCAAAACTCAGTTTTCTCATTCAAGTAGCTGGTTTCCCCATAGGGTTGAGTCGGAGGACCATACAACACCTTGGTTCTGTCCAAAACTCAGTTTTCTCGTCCAAGTTGTTGGTTTCCCCATAGGTTTGAGTCCGAGGACCGTACAATACCTTGGTTCTGTCCAAAACTCAGTTTTCTCGTCCAAGTTGTTGGTTTCCCCATAGGTTTGAGTCCGAGGACCATACAATACCTTAGTTCTGTCTAAAACTCAGTTTTCTCATCCAAGTAGATGGTTTGCCCACAGGGTTGAGTCGGAGGACCATACAATACCTTGGTTCTGTCCAAAACTCAGTTTTCTCATCCAAGTAGTTGGTTTCCCCATAGGTTTGAGTCCGAGGACCATACAATACCATGGTTCTATCCAAAACTCAGTTTTCCCATTCAAGTAGCTGGTTTCCCCACAGGGTTGAGTCGGAGGACCATACAATACCTTGGTTCTGTCCAAAACTCAGTTTTCTCATCCAAGTAGTTGGTTTCCCCATAGGTTTGAGTCCGAGGACCGTACAATACCTTGGTTCTGTCCAAAACTCAGTTTTCTCGTCCAAGTTGTTGGTTTCCCCATAGGTTTGAGTCCGAGGACCATACAATACCTTAGTTCTGTCTAAAACTCAGTTTTCTCATCCAAGTAGATGGTTTGCCAATAGGTTTGAGAACGAGGACCATACAATACCTTGGTTCTATCCAAAACTGAGTTTTCTCATCCAAGTAGTTGGTTTCCCCATATGTTTGAGTCCGAGGACCATACAATACCTTGGTTCTGTCCAAAACTCAGTTTTCTCATCCAAGTAGTTGGCTTCCCCATAGGTTTGAGTCCGAGAACCATACAATACCTTGGTTCTGTCCAAAACTCAGTTTTCTCATCCAAGAAGTTGGTTTCCCCATCGGTTTGAGTCCGAGGACCATACAATACCTTGGTTCTATCCAAAACTCAGTTTTCTCATTCAAGTAGCTGGTTTCCCCATAGGTTGAGTCGGAGGACCATACAACACCTTGGTTCTGTCCAAAACTCAGTTTTCTCGTCCAAGTTGTTGGTTTCCCCATAGGTTTGAGTCCGAGGACCGTACAATACCTTGGTTCTGTCCAAAACTCAGTTTTCTCGTCCAAGTTGTTGGTTTCCCCAAAGGTTTGAGTCCGGGGACCATACAATACCTTAGTTCTGTCTAAAACTCAGTTTTCTCATCCAAGTAGATGGTTTGCCCATAGGTTTGAGAACGAGGACCATACAATACCTTGGTTCTGTCCAAAACTCAGTTTTCTCAACCAAGTAGCTGGTTTCCCCATAGGGTTGAGTCGAAGGACCCTACAATACCTTGGTTCTGTCCAAAACTCAGTTTTCTCATCCAAGTAGTTGGTTTCCCCATAGGTTTGAGTCCGAGGACCGTACAGTACCTCGGTTCTGTCCAAAACTCAGTTTTCTCATCCAAGTAGTTGGCTTCCCCATAGGTTTGAGTCGGAGGACCGTACAATACCTTGGTTCTGTCCAAAACTCAGTTTTCTCGTCCAAGTTGTTGGTTTCCCCATAGGTTTGAGTCAGAGGACCATACAATACCTTAGTTCTGTCTAAAACTCAGTTTTCTCATCCAAGTAGATGGTTTGCCCACAGGGTTGAGTCGGAGGACCATACAATACCTTGGTTCTGTCCAAAACTCAGTTTTCTCATCCAAGTAGTTGGTTTCCCCAAAGGTTTGAGTCCGAGGACCATACAATACCATGGTTCTATCCAAAACTCAGTTTTCTCATTCAAGTAGCTGGTTTCCCCATAGGGTTGAGTCGGAGGACCATACAATACCTTGGTTCTGTCCAAAACTCAGTTTTCTCATCCAAGTAGTTGGTTTCCCCATAGGTTTGAGTCCGAGGACCGTACAATACCTTGGTTCTGTCCAAAACTCAGTTTTCTCGTCCAAGTTGTTGGTTTCCCCATAGGTTTGAGTCCGAGGACCATACAATACCTTAGTTCTGTCTAAAACTGAGTTTTCTCATCCAAGTAGTTGGTTTCCCCATATGTTTGAGTCCGAGGACCATACAATACCTTGGTTCTCTCCAAAACTGAGTTTTCTCATCCAAGTAGTTGGTTTCCCCATATGTTTGAGTCC
Organism: Quercus alba; assembly: GCA_036321655.1. Taxonomy (NCBI): domain Eukaryota; kingdom Viridiplantae; phylum Streptophyta; class Magnoliopsida; order Fagales; family Fagaceae; genus Quercus; species Quercus alba. The sequence continues at coordinate 273,735 of JAYJMT010000015.1, forward strand.
GAGGACCATACAATACCTTGGTTCTGTCCAAAACTCAGTTTTCTCATCCAAGTAGTTGGCTTCCCCATAGGTTTGAGTCCGAGAACCATACAATACCTTGGTTCTGTCCAAAACTCAGTTTTCTCATCCAAGAAGTTGGTTTCCCCATCGGTTTGAGTCCGAGGACCATACAATACCTTGGTTCTATCCAAAACTCAGTTTTCTCATTCAAGTAGCTGGTTTCCCCATAGGGTTGAGTCGGAGGACCATACAACACCTTGGTTCTGTCCAAAACTCAGTTTTCTCGTCCAAGTTGTTGGTTTCCCCATAGGTTTGAGTCCGAGGACCGTACAATACCTTGGTTCTGTCCAAAACTCAGTTTTCTCGTCCAAGTTGTTGGTTTCCCCATAGGTTTGAGTCCGAGGACCATACAATACCTTAGTTCTGTCTAAAACTCTGTTTTCTCATCCAAGTAGATGGTTTGCCCATAGGTTTGAGAACGAGGACCATACAATACCTTGGTTCTATCCAAAACTGAGTTTTCTCATCCAAGTAGTTGGTTTCCCCATATGTTTGAGTCCGAGGACCATACAATACCTTGGTTCTGTCCAAAACTCAGTTTTCTCATCCAAGTAGTTGGCTTCCCCATAGGTTTGAGTCCGAGAACCATACAATACCTTGGTTCTGTCCAAAACTCAGTTTTCTCATCCAAGAAGTTGGTTTCCCCATCGGTTTGAGTCCGAGGACCATACAATACCTTGGTTCTATCCAAAACTCAGTTTTCTCATTCAAGTAGCTGGTTTCCCCACAGGGTTGAGTCGGAGGACCACACAATACCTTGGTTCTGTCCAAAACTCAGTTTTCTCATCCAAGTAGTTGGTTTCCCCATAGGTTTGAGTCCGAGGACCGTACAATACCTTGGTTCTGTCCAAAACTCAGTTTTCTCGTCCAAGTTGTTGGTTTCCCCATAGGTTTGAGTCCGAGGACCATACAATACCTTAGTTCTGTCTAAAACTCAGTTTTCTCATCCAAGTAGATGGTTTGCCCACAGGGTTGAGTCGGAGGACCATACAATACCTTGGTTCTGTCCAAAACTCAGTTTTCTCATCCAAGTAGATGGTTTCCCCATAGGTTTGAGTCCGAGGACCATACAATACCATGGTTCTATCCAAAACTCAGTTTTCTCATTCAAGTAGCTGGTTTCCCCACAGGGTTGAGTCGGAGGACCATACAACACCTCGGTTCTGTCCAAAACTCAGTTTTCTCGTCCAAGTTGTTGGTTTCCCCATAGGTTTGAGTCCGAGGACCGTACAATACCTTGGTTCTGTCCAAAACTCAGTTTTCTCGTCCAAGTTGTTGGTTTCCCCATAGGTTTGAGTCCGAGGACCATACAATACCTTAGTTCTGTCTAAAACTCAGTTTTCTCATCCAAGTAGATGGTTTGCCCACAGGGTTGAGTCGGAGGACCATACAATACCTTGGTTCTGTCCAAAACTCAGTTTTCTCATCCAAGTAGTTGGTTTCCCCATAGGTTTGAGTCCGAGGACCATACAATACCATGGTTCTATCCAAAACTCAGTTTTCTCATTCAAGTAGCTGGTTTCCCCACAGGGTTGAGTCGGAGGACCATACAATACCTTGGTTCTGTCCAAAACTCAGTTTTCTCATCCAAGTAGTTGGTTTCCCCATAGGTTTGAGTCCGAGGACCGTACAATACCTTGGTTCTGTCCAAAACTCAGTTTTCTCGTCCAAGTTGTTGGTTTCCCCAGAGGTTTGAGTCCGAGGACCATACAATACCTTAGTTCTGTCTAAAACTCAGTTTTCTCATCCAAGTAGATGGTTTGCCCATAGGTTTGAGAACGAGGACCATACAATACCTTGGTTCTATCCAAAACTGAGTTTTCTCATCCAAGTAGTTGGTTTCCCCATATGTTTGAGTCCGAGGACCATACAATACCTTGGTTCTGTCCAAAACTGAGTTTTCTCATCCAAGTAGTTGGCTTCCCCATAGGTTTGAGTCCGAGAACCATACAATACCTTGGTTCTGTCCAAAACTCAGTTTTCTCATCCAAGAAGTTGGTTTCCCAATCGGTTTGAGTCCGAGGACCATACAATACCTTGGTTCTATCCAAAACTCAGTTTTCTCATTCAAGTAGCTGGTTTCCCCATAGGGTTGAGTCGGAGGACCATACAACACCTTGGTTCTGTCCAAAACTCAGTTTTCTCGTCCAAGTTGTTGGTTTCCCCATAGGTTTGAGTCCGAGGACCGTACAATACCTTGGTTCTGTCCAAAACTCAGTTTTCTCGTCCAAGTTGTTGGTTTCCCCAAAGGTTTGAGTCCGAGGACCATACAATACCTTAGTTCTGTCTAAAACTCAGTTTTCTCATCCAAGTAGATGGTTTGCCCATAGGTTTGAGAACGAGGACCATACAATACCTTGGTTCTGTCCAAAACTCAGTTTTCTCAACCAAGTAGCTGGTTTCCCCATAGGGTTGAGTCGGAGGACCCTACAATACCTTGGTTCTGTCCAAAACTCAGTTTTCTCATCCAAGTAGTTGGTTTCCCCATAGGTTTGAGTCCGAGGACCGTACAGTACCTCGGTTCTGTCCAAAACTCAGTTTTCTCATCCAAGTAGTTGGCTTCCCCATAGGTTTGAGTCGGAGGACCGTACAATACCTTGGTTCTGTCCAAAACTCAGTTTTCTCGTCCAAGTTGTTGGTTTCCCCATAGGTTTGAGTCAGAGGACCATACAATACCTTAGTTCTGTCTAAAACTCAGTTTTCTCATCCAAGTAGATGGTTTGCCCACAGGGTTGAGTCGGAGGACCATACAATACCTTGGTTCTGTCCAAAACTCAGTTTTCTCATCCAAGTAGTTGGTTTCCCCAAAGGTTTGAGTCCGAGGACCATACAATACCATGGTTCTATCCAAAACTCAGTTTTCTCATTCAAGTAGCTGGTTTCCCCACAGGGTTGAGTCGGAGGACCATACAATACCTTGGTTCTGTCCAAAACTCAGTTTTCTCATCCAAGTAGTTGGTTTCCCCATAGGTTTGAGTCCGAGGACCGTACAATACCTTGGTTCTGTCCAAAACTCAGTTTTCTCGTCCAAGTTGTTGGTTTCCCCATAGGTTTGAGTCCGAGGACCATACAATACCTTAGTTCTGTCTAAAACTCAGTTTTCTCATCCAAGTAGATGGTTTGCCCATAGGTTTGAGAACGAGGACCATACAATACCTTGGTTCTATCCAAAACTGAGTTTTCTCATCCAAGTAGTTGGTTTCCCCATATGTTTGAGTCCGAGGACCATACAATACCTTGGTTCTGTCCAAAACTCAGTTTTCTCATCCAAGTAGTTGGCTTCCCCATAGGTTTGAGTCCGAGAACCATACAATACCTTGGTTCTGTCCAAAACTCAGTTTTCTCATCCAAGAAGTTGGTTTCCCCATCGGTTTGAGTCCGAGGACCATACAATACCTTGGTTCTATCCAAAACTCAGTTTTCTCATTCAAGTAGCTGGTTTCCCCATAGGGTTGAGTCGGAGGACCATACAACACCTTGGTTCTGTCCAAAACTCAGTTTTCTCGTCCAAGTTGTTGGTTTCCCCATAGGTTTGAGTCCGAGGACCGTACAATACCTTGGTTCTGTCCAAAACTCAGTTTTCTCGTCCAAGTTGTTGGTTTCCCCATAGGTTTGAGTCCGAGGACCATACAATACCTTGCTTCTGTCTAAAACTCAGTTTTCTCATCCAAGTAGATGGTTTGCCCATAGGTTTGAGAACGAGGACCATACAATACCTTGGTTCTATCCAAAACTGAGTTTTCTCATCCAAGTAGTTGGTTTCCCCATAGGTTTGAGTCCGAGGACCATACAATACCTTGGTTCTGTCCAAAACTCAGTTTTCTCATCCAAGTAGTTGGCTTCCCCATAGGTTTGAGTCGGAGGACCATACAATACCTTGGTTCTGTCCAAAACTCAGTTTTCTCGTCCAAGTTGTTGGTTTCCCCATAGGTTTGAGTCCGAGGACCATACAATACCTTAGTTCTGTATAAAACTCAGTTTTCTCATCCAAGTAGATGGTTTGCCCATAGGTTTGAGAACGAGGACCATACAATACCTTGGTTCTATCCAAAACTGAGTTTTCTCATCCAAGTAGTTGGTTTCCCCATAGGTTTGAGTCCGAGGACCATACAATACCTTGGTTCTGTCCAAAACTCTGTTTTCTCATCCAAGTAGTTGGTTTCCCCATAGGTTTGAGTCCGAGGACCATACAATACCTTAGTTCTGTCTAAAACTCAGTTTTCTCGTCCAAGTAGATGGTTTGCCCATAGGTTTGAGAACGAGGACCATACAATACCTTGGTTCTATCCAAAACTGAGTTTTCTCATCCAAGTAGTTGGTTTCCCCATATGTTTGAGTCCGAGGACCATACAATACCTTGGTTCTGTCCAAAACTCAGTTTTCTCATCCAAGTAGTTGGCTTCCCCATAGGTTTGAGTCCGAGAACCATACAATACCTTGGTTCTGTCCAAAACTCAGTTTTCTCATCCAAGAAGTTGGTTTCCCCATCGGTTTGAGTCCGAGGACCATACAATACCTTGGTTCTATCCAAAACTCAGTTTTCTCATTCAAGTAGCTGGTTTCCCCATAGGGTTGAGTCGGAGGACCATACAACACCTTGGTTCTGTCCAAAACTCAGTTTTCTCGTCCAAGTTGTTGGTTTCCCCATAGGTTTGAGTCCGAGGACCGTACAATACCTTGGTTCTGTCCAAAACTCAGTTTTCTCGTCCAACTTGTTGGTTTCCCCATAGGTTTGAGTCCGAGGACCATACAATACCTTGCTTCTGTCTAAAACTCAGTTTTCTCATCCAAGTAGATGGTTTGCCCATAGGTTTGAGAACGAGGACCATACAATACCTTGGTTCTATCCAAAACTGAGTTTTCTCATCCAAGTAGTTGGTTTCCCCATAGGTTTGAGTCCGAGGACCATACAATACCTTGGTTCTGTCCAAAACTCAGTTTTCTCATCCAAGTAGTTGGCTTCCCCATAGGTTTGAGTCGGAGGACCATACAATACCTTGGTTCTGTCCAAAACTCAGTTTTCTCGTCCAAGTTGTTGGTTTCCCCATAGGTTTGAGTCCGAGGACCATACAATACCTTAGTTCTGTATAAAACTCAGTTTTCTCATCCAAGTAGATGGTTTGCCCATAGGTTTGAGAACGAGGACCATACAATACCTTGGTTCTATCCAAAACTGAGTTTTCTCATCCAAGTAGTTGGTTTCCCCATAAGTTTGAGTCCGAGGACCATACAATACCTTGGTTCTGTCCAAAACTCTGTTTTCTCATCCAAGTAGTTGGTTTCCCCATAGGTTTGAGTCCGAGGACCATACAATACCTTAGTTCTGTCTAAAACTCAGTTTTCTCATCCAAGTAGATGGTTTGCCCATAGGTTTGAGAACGAGGACCATACAATACCTTGGTTCTATCCAAAACTGAGTTTTCTCATCCAAGTAGTTGGTTTCCCCATAGGTTTGAGTCCGAGGACCATACAATACCTTGGTTCTGTCCAAAACTCTGTTTTCTCATCCAAGTAGTTGGTTTCCCCATAGGTTTGAGTCCGAGGACCATACAATACCTTAGTTCTGTCTAAAACTCAGTTTTCTCGTCCAAGTAGATGGTTTGCCCATAGGTTTGAGAACGAGGACCATACAATACCTTGGTTCTATCCAAAACTGAGTTTTCTCATCCAAGTAGTTGGTTTCCCCATATGTTTGAGTCCGAGGACCATACAATACCTTGGTTCTGTCCAAAACTCAGTTTTCTCATCCAAGTAGTTGGCTTCCCCATAGGTTTGAGTCCGAGAACCATACAATACCTTGGTTCTGTCCAAAACTCAGTTTTCTCATCCAAGAAGTTGGTTTCCCCATCGGTTTGAGTCCGAGGACCATACAATACCTTGGTTCTATCCAAAACTCAGTTTTCTCATTCAAGTAGCTGGTTTCCCCATAGGGTTGAGTCCGAGGACCATACAATACTTTGGTTCTGTCCAAAACTGAGTTTTCTCATCCAAGTAGTTGGCTTCCCCATAGGTTTGAGTCCGAGGACCATACAATACCTTGGTTCTGTCCAAAACTCAGTTTTCTCATCCAAGTAGATGGTTTGCCCATAGGTATGGGAACGAGGACCATACAATACCTTGGTTCTATCCAAAACTGAGTTTTCTCATCCAAGTAGTTGGTTTCCCCATAGGTTTGAGTCCGAGGACCATACAATACCTTGGTTCTGTCCAAAACTGAGTTTTCTCATCCAAGTAGTTGGCTTCCCCATAGGTTTGAGTCCGAGGACCATACAATACCTTGGTTCTGTCCAAAACTCAGTTTTCTCATCCAAGTAGTTGGTTTCCCCATAGGTTTGAGTCCGAGGACCGTACAGTACCTCGGTTCTGTCCAAAACTCAGTTTTCTCATCCAAGTAGTTGGCTTCCCCATAGGTTTGAGTCGGAGGACCGTACAATACCTTGGTTCTGTCCAAAACTAAGTTTTCTCGTCCAAGTTGTTGGTTTCCCCATAGGTTTGAGTCAGAGGACCATACAATACCTTAGTTCTGTCTAAAACTCAGTTTTCTCATCCATGTAGATGGTTTGCCCACAGGGTTGAGTCGGAGGACCATACAATACCTTGGTTCTGTCCAAAACTCAGTTTTCTTATCCAAGTAGTTGGTTTCCCCATAGGTTTGAGTCCGAGGACCGTACAGTACCTTGGTTCTGTCCAAAACTCAGTTTTCTCATCCAAGTAGTTGGCTTCCGCATAGGTTTGAGTCCGAGGACCGTACAGTACCTTGGTTCTGTCCAAAACTCAGTTTTCTCATCCAAGTAGTTGGTTTCCCCATAGGTTTGAGTCCGAGGACTATACAATACCTTGGTCCAAAACTCAGTTTTCCCATCCAAGTAGTTGGTTTCCCCATAGGTTTGAGTCCGAGGACCATACAATACCTTGGTTCTGTCCAAAACTCAGTTTTCTCGTCCAAGTTGTTGGTTTCCCCATAGGTTTGAGTCCGAGGACCATACAATACCTTGGTTCTATCCAAAACTGAGTTTTCTCATCCAAGTAGTTGGTTTCCCCATAGGTTTGAGTCCGAGGACCATACAATACCTTGGTTCTGTCCAAAACTGAGTTTTCACATCCAAGTAGTTGGCTTCCCCATAGGTTTGAGTCCGAGGACCATACAATACCTTGGTTCTGTCCAAAACTCAGTTTTCTCATCCAAGTAGCTGGTTTCCCCATAGGTTTAAGTCGGAGGACCATACAATACCTTGGTTCTGTCCAAAACTCTGTTTTCTCATCCAAGTAGTTGGTTTCCCCATAGGTTTGAGTCCGAGGACCATACAATACCTTGGTTCTATCCAAAACACAGTTTTCTCATTCAAGTAGCTGGTTTTCCCACAGGGTTGAGTCGGAGGACCATACAATACCTTGGTTCTGTCTAAAACTCAGTTTTCTCGTCCAAGTAGTTGGTTTCCCCATAGGTTTGAGTCCGAGGACCATACAATACCTTGGTTCTGTCCAAAACTCTGTTTTCTCATCCAAGTAGTTGGTTTCCCCATAGGTTTGAGTCCGAGGACCATACAATACCTTGGTTCTATCCAAAACACAGTTTTCTCATTCAAGTAGCTGGTTTTCCCACAGGGTTGAGTCGGAGGACCATACAATACCTTGGTTCTGTCCAAAACTCAGTTTCCTCATCCAAGAAGTTGGTTTCCCCATCGGTTTGAGTCCGAGGACCATACAATACCTTGGTTCTATCCAAAACTCGGTTTTCTCATTCAAGTAGCTGGTTTCCCCATAGGGTTGAGTCGGAGGACCATACAACACCTTGGTTCTGTCCAAAACTCAGTTTTCTCGTCCAAGTTGTTGGTTTCCCCATAGGTTTGAGTCCGAGGACCGTACAATACCTTGGTTCTGTCCAAAACTCAGTTTTCTCGTCCAACTTGTTGGTTTCCCCATAGGTTTGAGTCCGAGGACCATACAATACCTTGCTTCTGTCTAAAACTCAGTTTTCTCATCCAAGTAGATGGTTTGCCCATAGGTTTGAGAACGAGGACCATACAATACCTTGGTTCTATCCAAAACTGAGTTTTCTCATCCAAGTAGTTGGTTTCCCCATAGGTTTGAGTCCGAGGACCATACAATACCTTGGTTCTGTCCAAAACTCAGTTTTCTCATCCAAGTAGTTGGCTTCCCCATAGGTTTGAGTCGGAGGACCATACAATACCTTGGTTCTGTCCAAAACTCAGTTTTCTCGTCCAAGTTGTTGGTTTCCCCATAGGTTTGAGTCCGAGGACCATACAATACCTTGGTTCTGTCCAAAACTCAGTTTTCTCATCCAAGTAGCTGGTTTCCCCATAGGTTTAAGTCGGAGGACCATACAATACCTTGGTTCTGTCCAAAACTCTGTTTTCTCATCCAAGTAGTTGGTTTCCCCATAGGTTTGAGTCCGAGGACCATACAATACCTTGGTTCTATCCAAAACACAGTTTTCTCATTCAAGTAGCTGGTTTTCCCACAGGGTTGAGTCGGAGGACCATACAATACCTTGGTTCTGTCCAAAACTCAGTTTTCTCATCCAAGAAGTTGGTTTCCCCATCGGTTTGAGTCCGAGGACCATACAATACCTTGGTTCTATCCAAAACTCAGTTTTCTCATTCAAGTAGCTGGTTTCCCCATAGGGTTGAGTCGGAGGACCATACAACACCTTGGTTCTGTCCAAAACTCAGTTTTCTCGTCCAAGTTGTTGGTTTCCCCATAGGTTTGAGTCCGAGGACCGTACAATACCTTGGTTCTGTCCAAAACTCAGTTTTCTCGTCCAACTTGTTGGTTTCCCCATAGGTTTGAGTCCGAGGACCATACAATACCTTGCTTCTGTCTAAAACTCAGTTTTCTCATCCAAGTAGATGGTTTGCCCATAGGTTTGAGAACGAGGACCATACAATACCTTGGTTCTATCCAAAACTGAGTTTTCTCATCCAAGTAGTTGGTTTCCCCATAGGTTTGAGTCCGAGGACCATACAATACCTTGGTTCTGTCCAAAACTCAGTTTTCTCATCCAAGTAGTTGGCTTCCCCATAGGTTTGAGTCGGAGGACCATACAATACCTTGGTTCTGTCCAAAACTCAGTTTTCTCGTCCAAGTTGTTGGTTTCCCCATAGGTTTGAGTCCGAGGACCATACAATACCTTAGTTCTGTATAAAACTCAGTTTTCTCATCCAAGTAGATGGTTTGCCCATAGGTTTGAGAACGAGGACCATACAATACCTTGGTTCTATCCAAAACTGAGTTTTCTCATCCAAGTAGTTGGTTTCCCCATAAGTTTGAGTCCGAGGACCATACAATACCTTGGTTCTGTCCAAAACTCTGTTTTCTCATCCAAGTAGTTGGTTTCCCCATAGGTTTGAGTCCGAGGACCATACAATACCTTAGTTCTGTCTAAAACTCAGTTTTCTCATCCAAGTAGATGGTTTGCCCATAGGTTTGAGAACGAGGACCATACAATACCTTGGTTCTATCCAAAACTGAGTTTTCTCATCCAAGTAGTTGGTTTCCCCATAGGTTTGAGTCCGAGGACCATACAATACCTTGGTTCTGTCCAAAACTGAGTTTTCTCATCCAAGTAGTTGGCTTCCCCATAGGTTTGAGTCCGAGGACCATACAATACCTTGGTTCTGTCCAAAACTCAGTTTTCTCATCCAAGTAGTTGGTTTCCCCATAGGTTTGAGTCCGAGGACCATACAATACCTTGGTTCTATCCAAAACTCAGTTTTCTCATTCAAGTAGCTGGTTTCCCCATAGGGTTGAGTCCGAGGACCATACAATACTTTGGTTCTGTCCAAAACTGAGTTTTCTCATCCAAGTAGTTGGCTTCCCCATAGGTTTGAGTCCGAGGACCATACAATACCTTGGTTCTGTCCAAAACTCAGTTTTCTCATCCAAGTAGATGGTTTGCCCATAGGTTTGGGAACGAGGACCATACAATACCTTGGTTCTATCCAAAACTGAGTTTTCTCATCCAAGTAGTTGGTTTCCCCATAGGTTTGAGTCCGAGGACCATACAATACCTTGGTTCTGTCCAAAACTGAGTTTTCTCATCCAAGTAGTTGGCTTCCCCATAGGTTTGAGTCCGAGGACCATACAATACCTTGGTTCTGTCCAAAACTCAGTTTTCTCATCCAAGTAGTTGGTTTCCCCATAGGTTTGAGTCCGAGGACCGTACAGTACCTCGGTTCTGTCCAAAACTCAGTTTTCTCATCCAAGTAGTTGGCTTCCCCATAGGTTTGAGTCGGAGGACCGTACAATACCTTGGTTCTGTCCAAAACTAAGTTTTCTCGTCCAAGTTGTTGGTTTCCCCATAGGTTTGAGTCAGAGGACCATACAATACCTTAGTTCTGTCTAAAACTCAGTTTTCTCATCCATGTAGATGGTTTGCCCACAGGGTTGAGTCGGAGGACCATACAATACCTTGGTTCTGTCCAAAACTCAGTTTTCTTATCCAAGTAGTTGGTTTCCCCATAGGTTTGAGTCCGAGGACCGTACAGTACCTTGGTTCTGTCCAAAACTCAGTTTTCTCATCCAAGTAGTTGGCTTCCGCATAGGTTTGAGTCCGAGGACCGTACAGTACCTTGGTTCTGTCCAAAACTCAGTTTTCTCATCCAAGTAGTTGGTTTCCCCATAGGTTTGAGTCCGAGGACTATACAATACCTTGGTCCAAAACTCAGTTTTCCCATCCAAGTAGTTGGTTTCCCCATAGGTTTGAGTCCGAGGACCATACAATACCTTGGTTCTGTCCAAAACTCAGTTTTCTCGTCCAAGTTGTTGGTTTCCCCATAGGTTTGAGTCCGAGGACCATACAATACCTTGGTTCTATCCAAAACTGAGTTTTCTCATCCAAGTAGTTGGTTTCCCCATAGGTTTGAGTCCGAGGACCATACAATACCTTGGTTCTGTCCAAAACTGAGTTTTCACATCCAAGTAGTTGGCTTCCCCATAGGTTTGAGTCCGAGGACCATACAATACCTTGGTTCTGTCCAAAACTCAGTTTTCTCATCCAAGTAGCTGGTTTCCCCATAGGTTTAAGTCGGAGGACCATACAATACCTTGGTTCTGTCCAAAACTCTGTTTTCTCATCCAAGTAGTTGGTTTCCCCATAGGTTTGAGTCCGAGGACCATACAATACCTTGGTTCTATCCAAAACACAGTTTTCTCATTCAAGTAGCTGGTTTTCCCACAGGGTTGAGTCGGAGGACCATACAATACCTTGGTTCTGTCTAAAACTCAGTTTTCTCGTCCAAGTAGTTGGTTTCCCCATAGGTTTGAGTCCGAGGACCGTACAATACCTTGGTTCTGTCCAAAACTCAGTTTTCTCGTCCAAGTTGTTGGTTTCCCCATAGGTTTGAGTCCGAGGACCATACAATACCTTAGTTCTGTCTAAAACTCAGTTTTCTCATCCAAGTAGATGGTTTGCCCATAGGTTTGAGAACGAGGACCATACAATACCTTGGTTCTATCCAAAACTGAGTTTTCTCATCCAAGTAGTTGGTTTCCCCATAGGTTTGAGTCCGAGGACCATACAATACCTTGGTTCTGTCCAAAACTCAGTTTTCTCATCCAAGTAGTTGGCTTCCCCATAGGTTTGAGTCGGAGGACCATACAATACCTTGGTTCTGTCCAAAACTCAGTTTTCTCGTCCAAGTTGTTGGTTTCCCCATAGGTTTGAGTCCGAGGACCATACAATACCTTAGTTCTGTATAAAACTCAGTTTTCTCATCCAAGTAGATGGTTTGCCCATAGGTTTGAGAACGAGGACCATACAATACCTTGGTTCTATCCAAAACTGAGTTTTCTCATCCAAGTAGTTGGTTTCCCCATAGGTTTGAGTCCGAGGACCATACAATACCTTGGTTCTGTCCAAAACTCTGTTTTCTCATCCAAGTAGTTGGCTTCCCCATAGGTTTGAGTCGGAGGACCATACAATACCTTGGTTCTGTACAAAACTAAGTTTTCTCATCCATGTAGCTGGTTTCCCCATAGGGTTGAGTCGGAGGACCCTACAATACCTCGGTTCTGTCCAAAACTCAGTTTTCTCATCCAAGTAGTTGGTTTCCCCATAGGTTTGAGTCCGAGGACCGTACAGTACCTCGGTTCTGTCCAAAACTCAGTTTTCTCATCCAAGTAGTTGGCTTCCCCATAGGTTTGAGTCGGAGGACCGTACAATACCTTGGTTCTGTCCAAAACTCAGTTTTCTCGTCCAAGTTGTTGGTTTCCCCATAGGTTTGAGTCAGAGGACCATACAATACCTTAGTTCTGTCTAAAACTCAGTTTTCTCATCCAAGTAGATGGTTTGCCCACAGGGTTGAGTCGGAGGACCATACAATACCTTGGTTCTGTCCAAAACTCAGTTTTCTCATCCAAGTAGTTGGTTTCCCCATAGGTTTGAGTCCGAGGACCATACAATACCTTGGTTCTATCCAAAACACAGTTTTCTCATTCAAGTAGCTGGTTTTCCCACAGGGTTGAGTCGGAGGACCATACAATACCTTGGTTCTGTCTAAAACTCAGTTTTCTCGTCCAAGTAGTTGGTTTCCCCATAGGTTTGAGTACGAGGACCGTACAATACCTTGGTTCTGTCCAAAACTCAGTTTTCTCGTCCAAGTTGTTGGTTTCCCCATAGGTTTGAGTCCGAGGACCATACAATACCTTAGTTCTGTCTAAAACTCAGTTTTCTCATCCAAGTAGATGGTTTGCCCATAGGTTTGAGAACGAGGACCATACAATACCTTGGTTCTATCCAAAACTGAGTTTTCTCATCCAAGTAGTTGGTTTCCCCATAGGTTTGAGTCCGAGGACCATACAATACCTTGGTTCTGTCCAAAACTGAGTTTTCTCATCCAAGTAGTTGGCTTCCCCATAGGTTTGAGTCCGAGGACCATACAATACCTTGGTTCTGTCCAAAACTCAGTTTTCTCATCCAAGTAGTTGGTTTCCCCATAGGTTTGAGTCCGAGGACCATACAATACCTTGGTTCTATCCAAAACTCAGTTTTCTCATTCAAGTAGCTGGTTTCCCCATTGGGTTGAGTCCGAGGACCGTACAATACCTTGGTTCTGTCCAAAACTCAGTTTTCTCGTCCAAGTTGTTGGTTTCCCCATAGGTTTGAGTCCGAGGACCATACAATACCTTAGTTCTGTCTAAAACTCAGTTTTCTCATCCAAGTAGATGGTTTGCCCATAGGTTTGAGAACGAGGACCATACAATACCTTGGTTCTATCCAAAACTGAGTTTTCTCATCCAAGTAGTTGGTTTCCCCATAGGTTTGAGTCCGAGGACCATACAATACCTTGGTTCTGTCCAAAACTGAGTTTTCTCATCCAAGTAGTTGGCTTCCCCATAGGTTTGAGTCCGAGGACCATACAATACCTTGGTTCTGTCCAAAACTCAGTTTTCTCATCCAAGTAGTTGGTTTCCCCATAGGTTTGAGTCCGAGGACCATACAATACCTTGGTTCTATCCAAAACTGAGTTTTCTCATCCAAGTAGTTGGTTTCCCCATAGGTTTGAGTCCGAGGACCATACAATACCTTGGTTCTGTCCAAAACTGAGTTTTCTCATCCAAGTAGTTGGCTTCCCCATAGGTTTGAGTCCGAGGACCATACAATACCTTGGTTCTGTCCAAAACTCAGTTTTCTCATCCAAGTAGTTGGTTTCCCCATAGGTTTGAGTCCGAGGACCGTACAGTACCTCGGTTCTGTCCAAAACTCAGTTTTCTCATCCAAGTAGTTGGCTTCCCCATAGGTTTGAGTCGGAGGACCGTACAATACCTTGGTTCTGTCCAAAACTAAGTTTTCTCGTCCAAGTTGTTGGTTTCCCCATAGGTTTGAGTCAGAGGACCATACAATACCTTAGTTCTGTCTAAAACTCAGTTTTCTCATCCAAGTAGATGGTATGCCCACAGGGTTGAGTCGGAGGACCATACAATACCTTGGTTCTGTCCAAAACTCAGTTTTCTCATCCAAGTAGTTGGTTTCCCCATAGGTTTGAGTCCGAGGACCGTACAGTACCTTGGTTCTGTCCAAAACTCAGTTTTCTCATCCAAGTAGTTGGCTTCCGCATAGGTTTGAGTCCGAGGACCGTACAGTACCTTGGTTCTGTCCAAAACTCAGTTTTCTCATCCAAGTAGTTGGTTTCCCCATAGGTTTGAGTCCGAGGACTATACAATACCTTGGTTCAAAACTCAGTTTTCCCATCCAAGTAGTTGGTTTCCCCATAGGTTTGAGTCCGAGGACCATACAATACCTTGGTTCTGTCCAAAACTCAGTTTTCTCGTCCAAGTTGTTAGTTTCCCCATAGGTTTGAGTCCGAGGACCATACAATACCTTGGTTCTATCCAAAACTGAGTTTTCTCATCCAAGTAGTTGGTTTCCCCATAGGTTTGAGTCCGAGGACCATACAATACCTTGGTTCTGTCCAAAACTGAGTTTTCACATCCAAGTAGTTGGCTTCCCCATAGGTTTGAGTCCGAGGACCATACAATACCTTGGTTCTGTCCAAAACTCAGTTTTCTCATCCAAGTAGCTAGTTTCCCCATAGGTTTAAGTCGGAGGACCATACAATACCTTGGTTCTGTCCAAAACTCAGTTTTCTCATCCAAGTAGTTGGTTTCCCCATAGGTTTGAGTCCGAGGACCATACAATACCTTGGTTCTATCCAAAACTCAGTTTTCTCATCCAAGTAGTTGGTTTCCCCATAGGTTTGAGTCCGAGGACCATACAATACCTTGGTTCTGTCCAAAACTCAGTTTTCTCGTCCAAGTTGTTGGTTTCCCCATAGGTTTGAGTCCGAGGACCATACAATACCTTAGTTCTGTCTAAAACTCAGTTTTCTCATCCAAGTAGATGGTTTGCCCATAGGTTTGAGAACGAGGACCATACAATACCTTGGTTCTATCCAAAACTTAGTTTTCTCATCCAAGTAGTTGGTTTCCCCATAGGTTTGAGTCCGAGGACCATACAATACCTTGGTTCTGTCAAAAACTGAGTTTTCTCATCCAAGTAGTTGGCTTCCCCATAGGTTTGAGTCCGAGGACCATACCATACCTTGGTTCTGTCCAAAACTCAGTTTTCTCATCCAAGTAGCTGGTTTCCCCATAGATTTGAGTCGGAGGACCATACAATACCTTGGTTCTGTCCAAAACTCAGTTTTCTCATCCAAGTAGCTGGTTTCCCCATAGGGTTGAGTCGGAGGACCATACAATACCTTGGTTCTGTCCAAAACTCAGTTTTCTCATCCAAGTAGTTGGTTTCCCCATAGGTTTGAGTCCGAGGACCATACAATACCTTGGTTCTATCCAAAACTCAGTTTTCTCATTCAAGTAGCTGGTTTCCCCATAGGGTTGAGTCGGAGGACCATACAATACGTTGGTTCTGTCCAAAACTCAGTTTTCTCATCCAAGTAGTTTGTTTCCCCATAGGTTTGAGTCCGAGGACCGTACAGTACCTTGGTTCTGTCCAAAACTCAGTTTTCCCATCCAAGTAGTTGGCTTCCGCATAGGTTTGAGTCCGAGGACCGTACAGTACCTTGGTTCTGTCCAAAATTCAGTTTTCTCATCCAAGTAGTTGGTTTCCCCATAGGTTTGAGTCCGAGGACTATACAATACCTTGGTTCAAAACTCAGTTTTCCCATCCAAGTAGTTGGTTTCCCCATAGGTTTGAGTCCGAGGACCATACAATACCTTGGTTCTGTCTAAAACTCAGTTTTCTCATCCAAGTAGATGGTTTTCCCATAGGTTTGAGAACGAGGACCATACAATACCTTGGTTCTATCCAAAACTGAGTTTTCTCATCCAAGTAGTTGGTTTCCCCATAGGTTTGAGTCCGAGGACCATACAATACCTTGGTTCTGTCCAAAACTGAGTTTTCTCATCCAAGTAGTTGGCTTCCCCATAGGTTTGAGTCCGAGGACCATACAATACCTTGGTTCTGTCCAAAACTCAGTTTTCTCATCCAAGTAGTTGGTTTCCCCATAGGTTTGAGTCGGAGGACCATACAATACCTTGGTTCTATCCAAAACTCAGTTTTCTCATTCAAGTAGCTGGTTTCCCCATAGGGTTGAGTCCGAGGACCATACAATACCTTGGTTCTGTCCAAAACAGAGTTTTCTCATCCAAGTAGTTGGCTTCCCCATAGGTTTGAGTCCGAGGACCATACAATACCTTGGTTCTGTCCAAAACTCAGTTTTCTCATCCAAGTAGATGGTTTGCCCATAGGTTTGAGAACGAGGACCATACAATACCTTGGTTCTATCCAAAACTGAGTTTTCTCATCCAAGTAGTTGGTTTCCCCATAGGTTTGAGTCCGAGGACCATACAATACCTTGGTTCTGTCCAAAACTGAGTTTTCTCATCCAAGTAGTTGGCTTCCCCATAGGTTTGAGTCCGAGGACCATACAATACCTTGGTTCTGTCCAAAACTCAGTTTTCTCATCCAAGTAGTTGGTTTCCCCATAGGTTTGAGTCCGAGGACCGTACAGTACCTCGGTTCTGTCCAAAACTCAGTTTTCTCATCCAAGTAGTTGGCTTCCCCATAGGTTTGAGTCGGAGGACCGTACAATACCTTGGTTCTGTCCAAAACTAAGTTTTCTCGTCCAAGTTGTTGGTTTCCCCATAGGTTTGAGTCAGAGGACCATACAATACCTTAGTTCTGTCTAAAACTCAGTTTTCTCATCCAAGTAGATGGTTTGCCCACAGGGTTGAGTCGGAGGACCATACAATACCTTGGTTCTGTCCAAAACTCAGTTTTCTCATCCAAGTAGTTGGTTTCCCCATAGGTTTGAGTCCGAGGACCGTACAGTACCTTGGTTCTGTCCAAAACTCAGTTTTCTCATCCAAGTAGTTGGCTTCCGCATAGGTTTGAGTCCGAGGACCGTACAGTACCTTGGTTCTGTCCAAAACTCAGTTTTCTCATCCAAGTAGTTGGTTTCCCCATAGGTTTGAGTCCGAGGACTATACAATACCTTGGTTCAAAACTCAGTTTTCCCATCCAAGTAGTTGGTTTCCCCATAGGTTTGAGTCCGAGGACCATACAATACCTTGGTTCTGTCCAAAACTCAGTTTTCCTCGTCCAAGTTGTTGGTTTCCCCATAGGTTTGAGTCCGAGGACCATACAATACCTTGGTTCTATCCAAAACTGAGTTTTCTCATCCAAGTAGTTGGTTTCCCCATAGGTTTGAGTCCGAGGACCATACAATACCTTGGTTCTGTCAAAAACTGAGTTTTCTCATCCAAGTAGTTGGCTTCCCCATAGGTTTGAGTCCGAGGACCATACCATACCTTGGTTCTGTCCAAAACTCAGTTTTCTCATCCAAGTAGTTGGCTTCCCCATAGGTTTGAGTCCGAGGACCATACCATACCTTGGTTCTGTCCAAAACTCATTTTTCTCATCCAAGTAGCTGGTTTCCCCATAGATTTGAGTCGGAGGACCATACAATACCTTGGTTCTGTCCAAAACTCAGTTTTCTCATCCAAGTAGCTGGTTTCCCCATAGGGTTGAGTCGGAGGACCATACAATACCTTGGTTCTGTCCAAAACTCAGTTTTCTCATCCAAGTAGTTGGTTTCCCCATAGGTTTGAGTCCGAGGACCATACAATACCTTGGTTCTATCCAAAACTCAGTTTTCTCATTCAAGTAGCTGGTTTCCCCATAGGGTTGAGTCGGAGGAGAATACAATACGTTGGTTCTGTCCAAAACTCAGTTTTCTCATCCAAGTAGTTGGTTTCCCCATAGGTTTGAGTCCGAGGACCGTACAGTACCTTGGTTCTGTCCAAAACTCAGTTTTCCCATCCAAGTAGTTGGCTTCCGCATAGGTTTGAGTCCGAGGACCGTACAGTACCTTGGTTCTGTCCAAAATTCAGTTTTCTCATCCAAGTAGTTGGTTTCCCCATAGGTTTGAGTCCGAGGACTATACAATACCTTGGTTCAAAACTCAGTTTTCTCATCCAAGTAGTTGGTTTCCCCATAGGTTTGAGTCCGAGGACCATACAATACCTTGGTTCTGTCCAAAACTGAGTTTTCTCATCCAAGTAGTTGGCTTCCCCATAGGTTTGAGTCCGAGGACCATACAATACCTTGGTTCTGTCCAAAACTCAGTTTTCTCATCCAAGTAGTTGGTTTCCCCATAGGTTTGAGTCCGAGGACCGTACAGTACCTCGGTTCTGTCCAAAACTCAGTTTTCTCATCCAAGTAGTTGGCTTCCCCATAGGTTTGAGTCGGAGGACCGTACAATACCATGGTTCTGTCCAAAACTAAGTTTTCTCGTCCAAGTTGTTGGTTTCCCCATGGGTTTGAGTCCGAGGACCATACAGTACCTTGGTTCTGTCAAAAACTGAGTTTTCTCATCCAAGTAGTTGGCTTCCCCATAGGTTTGAGTCCGAGGACCATACAATACCTTGGTTCTGTCCAAAACTCAGTTTTCTCATCCAAGTAGCTGGTTTCCCCATAGGGTTGAGTCGGAGGACCATACAATACATTGGTTCTGTCCAAAACTCAGTTTTCTCATCCAAGTAGTTGGTTTCCCCATAGGTTTGATTCCGAGGACCATACAATACCTTGGTTCTATCCAAAACTCAGTTTTCTCATTCAAATAGCTGGTTTCCCCATAGGCTTGAGTCGGAGGACCATACAATACCTTGGTTCTGTCCAAAACTCAGTTTTCTCATCCAAGTAGTTGGTTTCCCCATAGGTTTGAGTCCGAGGACCGTACAGTACCTTGGTTCTGTCCAAAACTCAGTTTTCCCATCCAAGTAGTTGGCTTCCGCATAGGTTTGAGTCCGAGGACCGTACAGTACCTTGGTTCTGTCCAAAACTCAGTTTTCTCATCCAAGTAGTTGGTTTCCCCACAGGTTTGAGTCCGAGGACTATACAATACCTTGGTTCAAAACTCAGTTTTCCCATCCAAGTAGTTGGTTTCCCCATAGGTTTGAGTCCGAGGACCATACAATACCTTGGTTCTGTCCAAAACTCAGTTTTCTCGTCCAAGTTGTTGGTTTCCCCATAGGTTTGAGTCCGAGGACCATACAATACCATAGTTCTGTCTAAAACTCAGTTTTCTCATCCAAGTAGATGGTTTGCCCATAGGTTTGAGAACGAGGACCATACAATACCTTGGTTCTATCCAAAACTGAGTTTTCTCATCCAAGTAGTTGGTTTCCCCATAGGTTTGAGTCCGAGGACCATACAATACCTTGGTTCTGTCAAAAACAGAGTTTTCTCATCCAAGTAGTTGGCTTCCCCATAGGTTTGAGTCCGAGGACCATACAATACCTTGGTTCTGTCCAAAACTCAGTTTTCTCATCCAAGTAGCTGGTTTCCCCATAGGTTTGAGTCGGAGGACCATACAATACCTTGGTTCTGTCCAAAACTCAGTTTTCTCATCCAAGTAGCTGGTTTCCCCATAGGGTTGAGTCGGAGGACCATACAATACCTTGGTTCTGTCCAAAACTCAGTTTTCTCATCCAAGTAGTTGGTTTCCCCATAGGTTTGAGTCCGAGGACCATACAATACCTTGGTTCTGTCCAAAACTCAGTTTTCTCGTCCAAGTTGTTGGTTTCCCCATAGGTTTGAGTCCGAGGACCATAGAATACCTTAGTTCTGTCTAAAACTCAGTTTTCTCATCCAAGTAGATGGTTTGCCCATAGGTTTGAGAACGAGGACCATACAATACCTTGGTTCTATCCAAAACTGAGTTTTCTCATCCAAGTAGTTGGTTTCCCCATAGGTTTGAGTCCGAGGACCATACAATACCTTGGTTCTGTCAAAAACTGAGTTTTCTCATCCAAGTAGTTGGCTTCCCCATAGGTTTGAGTCCGAGGACCATACCATACCTTGGTTCTGTCCAAAACTCAGTTTTCTCATCCAAGTAGCTGGTTTCCCCATAGGTTTGAGTCGGAGGACCATACAATACCTTGGTTCTGTCCAAAACTCAGTTTTCTCATCCAAGTAGCTGGTTTCCCCATAGGGTTGAGTCGGAGGACCATACAATACATTGGTTCTGTCCAAAACTCAGTTTTCTCATCCAAGTAGTTGGTTTCCCCATAGGTTTGAGTCCGAGGACCATACAATACCTTGGTTCTATCCAAAACTCAGTTTTCTCATTCAAATAGCTGGTTTCCCCATAGGCTTGAGTCGGAGGACCATACAATACCTTGGTTCTGTCCAAAACTCAGTTTTCTCATCCAAGTAGTTGGTTTCCCCATAGGTTTGAGTCCGAGGACCGTACAGTACCTTGGTTCTGTCCAAAACTCAGTTTTCCCATCCAAGTAGTTGGCTTCCGCATAGGTTTGAGTCCGAGGACCGTACAGTACCTTGGTTCTGTCCAAAACTCAGTTTTCTCATCCAAGTAGTTGGTTTCCCCATAGGTTTGAGTCCGAGGACTATACAATACCTTGGTTCAAAACTCAGTTTTCCCATCCAAGTAGTTGGTTTCCCCATAGGTTTGAGTCCGAGGACCATACAATACCTTGGTTCTGTCCAAAACTCAGTTTTCTCGTCCAAGTTGTTGGTTTCCCCATAGGTTTGAGTCCGAGGACCATACAATACCATAGTTCTGTCTAAAACTCAGTTTTCTCATCCAAGTAGATGGTTTGCCCATAGGTTTGAGAACGAGGACCATACAATACCTTGGTTCTATCCAAAACTGAGTTTTCTCATCCAAGTAGTTGGTTTCCCCATAGGTTTGAGTCCGAGGACCATACAGTACCTTGGTTCTGTCAAAAACTGAGTTTTCTCATCCAAGTAGTTGGCTTCCCCATAGGTTTGAGTCCGAGGACCATACAATACCTTGGTTCTGTCCAAAACTCAGTTTTCTCATCCAAGTAGCTGGTTTCCCCATAGGGATGAGTCGGAGGACCATACAATACATTGGTTCTGTCCAAAACTCAGTTTTCTCATCCAAGTAGTTGGTTTCCCCATAGGTTTGAGTCCGAGGACCATACAATACCTTGGTTCTATCCAAAACTCAGTTTTCTCATTCAAATAGCTGGTTTCCCCATAGGCTTGAGTCGGAGGACCATACAATACCTTGGTTCTGTCCAAAACTCAGTTTTCTCATCCAAGTAGTTGGTTTCCCCATAGGTTTGAGTCCGAGGACCGTACAGTACCTTGGTTCTGTCCAAAACTCAGTTTTCCCATCCAAGTAGTTGGCTTCCGCATAGGTTTGAGTCCGAGGACCGTACAGTACCTTGGTTCTGTCCAAAACTCAGTTTTCTCATCCAAGTAGTTGGTTTCCCCATAGGTTTGAGTCCGAGGACTATACAATACCTTGGTTCAAAACTCAGTTTTCCCATCCAAGTAGTTGGTTTCCCCATAGGTTTGAGTCCGAGGACCATACAATACCTTGGTTCTGTCCAAAACTCAGTTTTCTCGTCCAAGTTGTTGGTTTCCCCATAGGTTTGAGTCCGAGGACCATACAATACCATAGTTCTGTCTAAAACTCAGTTTTCTCATCCAAGTAGATGGTTTGCCCATAGGTTTGAGAACGAGGACCATACAATACCTTGGTTCTATCCAAAACTGAGTTTTCTCATCCAAGTAGTTGGTTTCCCCATAGGTTTGAGTCCGAGGACCATACAGTACCTTGGTTCTGTCAAAAACTGAGTTTTCTCATCCAAGTAGTTGGCTTCCCCATAGGTTTGAGTCCGAGGACCATACAATACCTTGGTTCTGTCCAAAACTCAGTTTTCTCATCCAAGTAGCTGGTTTCCCCATAGGTTTGAGTCGGAGGACCATACAATACCTTGGTTCTGTCCAAAACTCAGTTTTCTCATCTAAGTAGCTGGTTTCCCCATAGGGTTGAGTCGGAGGACCATACAATACCTTGGTTCTGTCCAAAACTCAGTTTTCTCATCCAAGTAGTTGGTTTCCCCATAGGTTTGAGTCCGAGGACCATACAATACCTTGGTTCTATCCAAAACTCAGTTTTCTCATTCAAGTAGCTGGTTTCCCCATAGGGTTGAGTCGGAGGACCATACAATACCTTGGTTCTGTCCAAAACTCAGTTTTCTCATCCAAGTAGTTGGTTTCCCCATAGGTTTGAGTCCGAGGACCGTACAGTACCTTGGTTCTGTCCAAAACTCAGTTTTCCCATCCAAGTAGTTGGCTTCCGCATAGGTTTGAGTCCGAGGACCGTACAGTACCTTGGTTCTGTCCAAAACTCAGTTTTCTCATCCAAGTAGTTGGTTTCCCCATAGGTTTGAGTCCGAGGACTATACAATACCTTGGTTCAAAACTCAGTTTTCCCATCCAAGTAGTTGGTTTCCCCATAGGTTTGAGTCCGAGGACCATACAATACCTTGGTTCTGTCCAAAACTCAGTTTTCTCGTCCAAGTTGTTGGTTTCCCCATAGGTTTGTGTCCGAGGACCATACAATACCTTAGTTCTGTCTAAAACTCAGTTTTCTCATCCAAGTAGATGGTTTGCCCATAGGTTTGAGAACGAGGACCATACAATACCTTGGTTCTATCCAAAACTGAGTTTTCTCATCCAAGTAGTTGGTTTCCCCATAGGTTTGAGTCCAAGGACCATACAATACCTTGGTTCTGTCAAAAACTGAGTTTTCTCATCCAAGTAGTTGGCTTCCCCATAGGTTTGAGTCCGAGGACCATACAATACCTTGGTTCTGTCCAAAACTCAGTTTTCTCGTCCAAGTAGCTGGTTTCCCCATAGGTTTGAGTCGGAGGACCATACAATACCTTGGTTCTGTCCAAAACTCAGTTTTCTCATCCAAGTAGCTGGTTTCCCCATAGGGTTGAGTCGGAGGACCATACAATACCTTGGTTCTGTCCAAAACTCAGTTTTCTCATCCAAGTAGTTGGTTTCCCCATAGGTTTGAGTCCGAGGACCATACAATACCTTGGTTCTGTCCAAAACTCAGTTTTCTCGTCCAAGTTGTTGGTTTCCCCATAGGTTTGAGTCCGAGGACCATACAATACCTTAGTTCTGTCTAAAACTCAGTTTTCTCATCCAAGTAGATGTTTTGCCCATAGGTTTGAGAACGAGGACCATACAATACCTTGGTTCTATCCAAAACTGAGTTTTCTCATCCAAGTAGTTGGTTTCCCCATAGGTTTGAGTCCGAGGACCATACAATACCTTGGTTCTGTCAAAAACTGAGTTTTCTCATCCAAGTAGTTGGCTTCCCCATAGGTTTGAGTCCGAGGACCATACAATACCTTGGTTCTGTCCAAAACTCAGTTTTCTCATCCAAGTAGTTGGTTTCCCCATAGGTTTGAGTCCGAGGACCATACAGTACCTTGGTTCTGTCAAAAACTGAGTTTTCTCATCCAAGTAGTTGGCTTCCCCATAGGTTTGAGTCCGAGGACCATACAATACCTTGGTTCTGTCCAAAACTCAGTTTTCTCATCCAAGTAGCTGGTTTCCCCATAGGTTTGAGTCGGAGGACCATACAATACCTTGGTTCTGTCCAAAACTCAGTTTTCTCATCCAAGTAGCTGGTTTCCCCATAGGGTTGAGTCGGAGGACCATACAATACCTTGGTTCTGTCCAAAACTCAGTTTTCTCATCCAAGTAGTTGGTTTCCCCATAGGTTTGAGTCCGAGGACCATACAATACCTTGGTTCTATCCAAAACTCAGTTTTCTCATTCAAGTAGCTGGTTTCCCCATAGGGTTGAGTCGGAGGACCATACAATACCTTGGTTCTGTCCAAAACTCAGTTTTCTCATCCAAGTAGTTGGTTTCCCCATAGGTTTGAGTCCGAGGACCGTACAGTACCTTGGTTCTGTCCAAAACTCAGTTTTCCCATCCAAGTAGTTGGCTTCCGCATAGGTTTGAGTCCGAGGACCGTACAGTACCTTGGTTCTGTCCAAAACTCAGTTTTCTCATCCAAGTAGTTGGTTTCCCCATAGGTTTGAGTCCGAGGACTATACAATACCTTGGTTCAAAACTCAGTTTTCCCATCCAAGTAGTTGGTTTCCCCATAGGTTTGAGTCCGAGGACCATACAATACCTTGGTTCTGTCCAAAACTCAGTTTTCTCGTCCAAGTTGTTGGTTTCCCCATAGGTTTGAGTCCGAGGACCATACAATACCTTAGTTCTGTCTAAAACTCAGTTTTCTCATCCAAGTAGATGGTTTGCCCATAGGTTTGAGAACGAGGACCATACAATACCTTGGTTCTATCCAAAACTGAGTTTTCTCATCCAAGTAGTTGGTTTCCCCATAGGTTTGAGTCCAAGGACCATACAATACCTTGGTTCTGTCAAAAACTGAGTTTTCTCATCCAAGTAGTTGGCTTCCCCATAGGTTTGAGTCCGAGGACCATACAATACCTTGGTTCTGTCCAAAACTCAGTTTTCTCATCCAAGTAGCTGGTTTCCCCATAGGTTTGAGTCGGAGGACCATACAATACCTTGGTTCTGTCCAAAACTCAGTTTTCTCATCCAAGTAGCTGGTTTCCCCATAGGGTTGAGTCGGAGGACCATACAATACCTTGGTTCTGTCCAAAACTCAGTTTTCTCATCCAAGTAGTTGGTTTCCCCATAGGTTTGAGTCCGAGGACCATACAATACCTTGGTTCTGTCCAAAACTCAGTTTTCTCGTCCAAGTTGTTGGTTTCCCCATAGGTTTGAGTCCGAGGACCATACAATACCTTAGTTCTGTCTAAAACTCAGTTTTCTCATCCAAGTAGATGTTTTGCCCATAGGTTTGAGAACGAGGACCATACAATACCTTGGTTCTATCCAAAACTGAGTTTTCTCATCCAAGTAGTTGGTTTCCCCATAGGTTTGAGTCCGAGGACCATACAATACCTTGGTTCTGTCAAAAACTGAGTTTTCTAATCCAAGTAGTTGGCTTCCCCATAGGTTTGAGTCCGAGGACCATACAATACCTTGGTTCTGTCCAAAACTCAGTTTTCTCATCCAAGTAGCTGGTTTCCCCATAGGTTTGAGTCGGAGGACCATACAATACCTTGGTTCTGTCCAAAACTCAGTTTTCTCATCCAAGTAGCTGGTTTCCCCATAGGGTTGAGTCGGAGGACCATACAATACCTTGGTTCTGTCCAAAACTCAGTTTTCTCATCCAAGTAGTTGGTTTCCCCATAGGTTTGAGTCCGAGGACCATACAATACCTTGGTTCTGTCCAAAACTCAGTTTTCTCGTCCAAGTTGTTGGTTTCCCCATAGGTTTGAGTCCGAGGACCATACAATACCTTAGTTCTGTCTAAAACTCAGTTTTCTCATCCAAGTAGATGGTTTGCTCATAGGTTTGAGAACGAGGACCATACAATACCTTGGTTCTATCCAAAACTGAGTTTTCTCATCCAAGTAGTTGGTTTCCCCATAGGTTTGAGTCCGAGGACCATACAATACCTTGGTTCTGTCAAAAACTGAGTTTTCTCATCCAAGTAGTTGGCTTCCCCATAGGTTTGAGTCCGAGGACCATACCATACCTTGGTTCTGTCCAAAACTCAGTTTTCTCATCCAAGTAGCTGGTTTCCCCATAGGTTTGAGTCGGAGGACCATACAATACCTTGGTTCTGTCCAAAACTCAGTTTTCCCATCCAAGTAGTTGGTTTACCCATAGGTTTGAGTCGGAGGACCATACAATACCTTGGTTCTGTCCAAAACTCAGTTTTCTCATCCAAGTAGTTGGTTTCCCCATACGTTTGAGTCCGAGGACCATACAATACCTTGGTTCTATCCAAAACTCAGTTTTCTCATTCAAGTAGCTGCTTTCCCCATAGGGTTGAGTCGGAGGACCATACAATACCTTGGTTCTGTCCAAAACTCAGTTTTCTCATCCAAGTAGTTGGTTTCCCCATAGGTTTGAGTCCGAGGACCGTACAGTACCTTGGTTCTGTCCAAAACTCAGTTTTCCCATCCAAGTAGTTGGCTTCCGCATAGGTTTGAGTCCGAGGACCGTACAGTACCTTGGTTCTGTCCAAAACTCAGTTTTCTCATCCAAGTAGTTGGTTTCCCCATAGGTTTGAGTCTGAGGACTATACAATACCTTGGTTCAAAACTCAGTTTTCCCATCCAAGTAGTTGGTTTCCCCATAGGTTTGAGTCCGAGGACCATACAATACCTTGGTTCTGTCCAAAACTCAGTTTTCTCGTCCAAGTTGTTGGTTTCCCCATAGGTTTGAGTCCGAGGACCATACAATACCTTAGTTCTGTCTAAAACTCAGTTTTCTCATCCAAGTAGATGGTTTGCCCATAGGTTTGAGAACGAGGACCATACAATACCTTGGTTCTATCCAAAACTGAGTTTTCTCATAGGTTTGAGTCCGAGGACCATACAATACCTTGGTTCTGTCAAAAACTGAGTTTTCTCATCCGAGTAGTTGGCTTCCCCATAGGTTTGAGTCCGAGGACCATACAATACCTTGGTTCTGTCCAAAACTCAGTTTTCTCATCCAAGTAGCTGGTTTCCCCATAGGTTTGAGTCGGAGGACCATACAATACCTTGGTTCTGTCCAAAACTCAGTTTTCTCATCCAAGTAGCTGGTTTCCCCATAGGGTTGAGTCGGAGGACCATACAATACCTTGGTTCTGTCCAAAACTCAGTTTTCTCATCCAAGTAGTTGGTTTCCCCATAGGTTTGAGTCCGAGGACCATACAATACCTTGGTTCTATCCAAAACTCAGTTTTCTCATTCAAGTAGCTGGTTTCCCCATAGGGTTGAGTTGGAGGACCATACAATACCTTGGTTCTATCCAAAACTAAGTTTTCTCATCCAAGTAGTTGGTTTCCCCATAGGTTTGAGTCCGAGGACCGTACAGTACCTTGGTTCTGTCCAAAACTCAGTTTTCCCATCCAAGTAGTTGGCTTCCGCATAGGTTTGAGTCCGAGGACCGTACAGTACCTTGGTTCTGTCCAAAACTCAGTTTTCTCATCCAAGTAGTTGGTTTCCCCATAGGTTTGAGTCCGAGGACTATACAATACCTTGGTTCAAAACTCAGTTTTCCCATCCAAGTAGTTGGTTTCCCCATAGGTTTGAGTCCGAGGACCATACAATACCTTGGTTCTGTCCAAAACTCAGTTTTCTCGTCCAAGTTGTTGGTTTCCCCATAGGTTTGAGTCCGAGGACCATACAATACCTTGGTTCTGTCTAAAACTCAGTTTTCTCATCCAAGTAGATGGTTTGCCCATAGGTTTGGGAACGAGGACCATACAATACCTTGGTTCTATCCAAAACTGAGTTTTCTCATCCAAGTAGTTGGTTTCCCCATAGGTTTGAGTCCGAGGACCATACAATACCTTGGTTCTGTCCAAAACTCAGTTTTCTCATCCAAGTAGTTGGCTTCCCCATAGGTTTGAGTCGGAGGCCCATACAATACCTTGGTTCTGTCCAAAACTCAGTTTTCTCGTCCAAGTTGTTGGTTTCCCCATAGGTTTGAGTCCGAGGACCATACAATACCTTAGTTCTGTCTAAAACTTAGTTTTCTCATCCAAGTAGATGGTTTGCCCATAGGTTTGAGAACGAGGACCATACAATACCTTGGTTCTATCCAAAACTGAGTTTTCTCATCCAAGTAGTTGGTTTCCCCATAGGTTTGAGTCCGAGGACCATACAATACCTTGGTTCTATCCAAAACTGAGTTTTCTCATCCAAGTAGTTGGTTTCCCCATAGGTTTGAGTCCGAGGACCGTACAGTACCTTGGTTCTGTCCAAAACTCAGTTTTCCCATCCAAGTAGTTGGCTTCCGCATAGGTTTGAGTCCGAGGACCGTACAGTACCTTGGTTCTGTCCAAAACTCAGTTTTCTCATCCAAGTAATTGGTTTCCCCATAGGTTTGAGTCCGAGGACTATACAATACCTTGGTTCAAAACTCAGTTTTCCCATCCAAGTAGTTGGTTTCCCCATAGGTTTGAGTCCGAGGACCATACAATACCTTGGTTCTGTCCAAAACTCAGTTTTCCCGTCCAAGTTGTTGGTTTCCCCATAGGTTTGAGTCCGAGGACCATACAATACCTTAGTTCTGTCTAAAACTCAGTTTTCTCATCCAAGTAGATGGTTTGCCCATAGGTTCGAGAACGAGGACCATACAATACCTTGGTTCTATCCAAAACTGAGTTTTCTCATCCAAGTAGTTGGTTTCCCCATAGGTTTGAGTCCGAGGACCATACAATACCTTGGTTCTGTCAAAAACTGAGTTTTCTCATCCAAGTAGTTGGCTTCCCCATAGGTTTGAGTCCGAGGACCATACAATACCTTGGTTCTGTCCAAAACTCAGTTTTCTCATCCAAGTAGCTGGTTTCCCCATAGGTTTGAGTCGGAGGACCATACAATACCTTGGTTCTGTCCAAGACTCAGTTTTCTCATCCAAGTAGCTGGGTTCCCCATAGGGTTGAGACGGAGGACCATACAATACCATGGTTCTGTCCAAAACTCAGTTTTCTCATCCAAGTAGTTGGTTTCCCCATAGGTTTGAGTCCGAGGACCGTACAGTACCTCGGTTCTGTCCAAAACTCAGTTTTCTCATCCAAGTAGTTGGCTTCCCCATAGGTTTGAGTCGGAGGACCATACAATACCTTGGTTCTGTCCAAAACTCAGTTTTCTCGTCCAAGTTGTTGGTTTCCCCATAGGTTTGAGTCAGAGGACCATACAATACCTTAGTTCTGTCTAAAACTCAGTTTTCTCATCCAAGTAGATGGTTTGCCCATAGGTTTGAGAACGAGGACCATACAATACCTTGGTTCTATCCAAAACTGAGTTTTCTCATCCAAGTAGTTGGTTTCCCCATATGTTTGAGTCTAAGGACCATACAATACCTTGGTTCTGTCCAAAACTCAGTTTTCTCATCCAAGTAGTTGGCTTCCCCATAGGTTTGAGTCCGAGAACCATACAATACCTTGGTTCTGTCCAAAACTCAGTTTTTTAATCCAAGAAGTTGGTTTCCCCATCGGTTTGAGTACGAGGACCGTACAATACCTTGGTTCTATCCAAAACTCAGTTTTCTCATTCAAGTAGCTGGTTTCCCCACAGGGTTGAGTCGGAGGACCATACAATACCTTGGTTCTGTCCAAAACTCAGTTTTCTCATCCAAGTAGTTGGTTTCCCCATAGGTTTGAGTCCGAGGACCGTACAATACCTTGGTTCTGTCCAAAACTCAGTTTTCTCGTCCAAGTTGTTGGTTTCCCCATAGGTTTGAGTCCGAGGACCGTACAATACCTTGGTTCTGTCCAAAACTCAGTTTTCTCGTCCAAGTTGTTGGTTTCCCCATAGGTTTGAGTCGGAGGACCGTACAATACCTTGGTTCTGTCTAAAACTCAGTTTTCACATCCAAGTAGATGGTTTGCCCATAGGTTTGAGAACGAGGACCATACAATACCTTGGTTCTATCCAAAACTGAGTTTTCTCATCCAAGTAGTTGGTTTCCCCATAGGTTTCAGTCCGAGGACCATACAATACCTTGGTTCTGTCCAAAACTCAGTTTTCTCGTCCAAGTTGTTGGTTTCCCCATAGGTTTGAGTCCGAGGACCATACAATACCTTAGTTCTGTCTAAAACTCAGTTTTCTCATCCAAGTAGATGGTTTGCCCATAGATTTGTGAACGAGGACCATACAATACCTTGGTTCTATCCAAAACTGAGTTTTCTCATCCAAGTAGTTGGTTTCCCCATAGGTTTGAGTCCGAGGACCGTACAGTACCTTGGTTCTGTCCAAAACTCAGTTTTCCCATCCAAGTAGTTGGCTTCCGCATAGGTTTGAGTCCGAGGACCGTACAGTACCTTGGTTCTGTCCAAAACTCAGTTTTCTCATCCAAGTAGTTGGTTTCCCCATAGGTTTGAGTCTGAGGACTATACAATACCTTGGTTCAAAACTCAGTTTTCCCATCCAAGTAGTTGGTTTCCCCATAGGTTTGAGTCCGAGGACCATACAATACCTTGGTTCTGTCCAAAACTCAGTTTTCTCGTCCAAGTTGTTGGTTTCCCCATAGGTTTGAGTCCGAGGACCATACAATACCTTAGTTCTGTCTAAAACTCAGTTTTCTCATCCAAGTAGATGGTTTGCCCATAGGTTTGAGAACGAGGACCATACAATACCTTGGTTCTATCCAAAACTGAGTTTTCTCATCCAAGTAGTTGGTTTCCCCATAGGTTTGAGTCCGAGGACCATACAATACCTTGGTTCTGTCAAAAACTGAGTTTTCTCATCCGAGTAGTTGGCTTCCCCATAGGTTTGAGTCCGAGGACCATACAATACCTTGGTTCTGTCCAAAACTCAGTTTTCTCATCCAAGTAGCTGGTTTCCCCATAGGTTTGAGTCGGAGGACCATACAATACCTTGGTTCTGTCCAAAACTCAGTTTTCTCATCCAAGTAGCTGGTTTCCCCATAGGGTTGAGTCGGAGGACCATACAATACCTTGGTTCTGTCCAAAACTCAGTTTTCTCATCCAAGTAGTTGGTTTCCCCATAGGTTTGAGTCCGAGGACCATACAATACCTTGGTTCTATCCAAAACTCAGTTTTCTCATTCAAGTAGCTGGTTTCCCCATAGGGTTGAGTCGGAGGACCATACAATACCTTGGTTCTATCCAAAACTAAGTTTTCTCATCCAAGTAGTTGGTTTCCCCATAGGTTTGAGTCCGAGGACCGTACAGTACCTTGGTTCTGTCCAAAACTCAGTTTTCCCATCCAAGTAGTTGGCTTCCGCATAGGTTTGAGTCCGAGGACCGTACAGTACCTTGGTTCTGTCCAAAACTCAGTTTTCTCATCCAAGTAGTTGGTTTCCCCATAGGTTTGAGTCCGAGGACTATACAATACCTTGGTTCAAAACTCAGTTTTCCCATCCAAGTAGTTGGTTTCCCCATAGGTTTGAGTCCGAGGACCATACAATACCTTGGTTCTGTCCAAAACTCAGTTTTCTCGTCCAAGTTGTTGGTTTCCCCATAGGTTTGAGTCCGAGGACCATACAATACCTTGGTTCTGTCTAAAACTCAGTTTTCTCATCCAAGTAGATGGTTTGCCCATAGGTTTGGGAACGAGGACCATACAATACCTTGGTTCTATCCAAAACTGAGTTTTCTCATCCAAGTAGTTGGTTTCCCCATAGGTTTGAGTCCGAGGACCATACAATACCTTGGTTCTGTCCAAAACTCAGTTTTCTCATCCAAGTAGTTGGCTTCCCCATAGGTTTGAGTCGGAGGCCCATACAATACCTTGGTTCTGTCCAAAACTCAGTTTTCTCGTCCAAGTTGTTGGTTTCCCCATAGGTTTGAGTCCGAGGACCATACAATACCTTAGTTCTGTCTAAAACTTAGTTTTCTCATCCAAGTAGATGGTTTGCCCATAGGTTTGAGAACGAGGACCATACAATACCTTGGTTCTATCCAAAACTGAGTTTTCTCATCCAAGTAGTTGGTTTCCCCATAGGTTTGAGTCCGAGGACCATACAATACCTTGGTTCTATCCAAAACTGAGTTTTCTCATCCAAGTAGTTGGTTTCCCCATAGGTTTGAGTCCGAGGACCGTACAGTACCTTGGTTCTGTCCAAAACTCAGTTTTCCCATCCAAGTAGTTGGCTTCCGCATAGGTTTGAGTCCGAGGACCGTACAGTACCTTGGTTCTGTCCAAAACTCAGTTTTCTCATCCAAGTAATTGGTTTCCCCATAGGTTTGAGTCCGAGGACTATACAATACCTTGGTTCAAAACTCAGTTTTCCCATCCAAGTAGTTGGTTTCCCCATAGGTTTGAGTCCGAGGACCATACAATACCTTGGTTCTGTCCAAAACTCAGTTTTCCCGTCCAAGTTGTTGGTTTCCCCATAGGTTTGAGTCCGAGGACCATACAATACCTTAGTTCTGTCTAAAACTCAGTTTTCTCATCCAAGTAGATGGTTTGCCCATAGGTTCGAGAACGAGGACCATACAATACCTTGGTTCTATCCAAAACTGAGTTTTCTCATCCAAGTAGTTGGTTTCCCCATAGGTTTGAGTCCGAGGACCATACAATACCTTGGTTCTGTCAAAAACTGAGTTTTCTCATCCAAGTAGTTGGCTTCCCCATAGGTTTGAGTCCGAGGACCATACAATACCTTGGTTCTGTCCAAAACTCAGTTTTCTCATCCAAGTAGCTGGTTTCCCCATAGGTTTGAGTCGGAGGACCATACAATACCTTGGTTCTGTCCAAGACTCAGTTTTCTCATCCAAGTAGCTGGGTTCCCCATAGGGTTGAGACGGAGGACCATACAATACCATGGTTCTGTCCAAAACTCAGTTTTCTCATCCAAGTAGTTGGTTTCCCCATAGGTTTGAGTCCGAGGACCGTACAGTACCTCGGTTCTGTCCAAAACTCAGTTTTCTCATCCAAGTAGTTGGCTTCCCCATAGGTTTGAGTCGGAGGACCATACAATACCTTGGTTCTGTCCAAAACTCAGTTTTCTCGTCCAAGTTGTTGGTTTCCCCATAGGTTTGAGTCAGAGGACCATACAATACCTTAGTTCTGTCTAAAACTCAGTTTTCTCATCCAAGTAGATGGTTTGCCCATAGGTTTGAGAACGAGGACCATACAATACCTTGGTTCTATCCAAAACTGAGTTTTCTCATCCAAGTAGTTGGTTTCCCCATATGTTTGAGTCTAAGGACCATACAATACCTTGGTTCTGTCCAAAACTCAGTTTTCTCATCCAAGTAGTTGGCTTCCCCATAGGTTTGAGTCCGAGAACCATACAATACCTTGGTTCTGTCCAAAACTCAGTTTTTTAATCCAAGAAGTTGGTTTCCCCATCGGTTTGAGTACGAGGACCGTACAATACCTTGGTTCTATCCAAAACTCAGTTTTCTCATTCAAGTAGCTGGTTTCCCCACAGGGTTGAGTCGGAGGACCATACAATACCTTGGTTCTGTCCAAAACTCAGTTTTCTCATCCAAGTAGTTGGTTTCCCCATAGGTTTGAGTCCGAGGACCGTACAATACCTTGGTTCTGTCCAAAACTCAGTTTTCTCGTCCAAGTTGTTGGTTTCCCCATAGGTTTGAGTCCGAGGACCGTACAATACCTTGGTTCTGTCCAAAACTCAGTTTTCTCGTCCAAGTTGTTGGTTTCCCCATAGGTTTGAGTCGGAGGACCGTACAATACCTTGGTTCTGTCTAAAACTCAGTTTTCACATCCAAGTAGATGGTTTGCCCATAGGTTTGAGAACGAGGACCATACAATACCTTGGTTCTATCCAAAACTGAGTTTTCTCATCCAAGTAGTTGGTTTCCCCATAGGTTTCAGTCCGAGGACCATACAATACCTTGGTTCTGTCCAAAACTCAGTTTTCTCGTCCAAGTTGTTGGTTTCCCCATAGGTTTGAGTCCGAGGACCATACAATACCTTAGTTCTGTCTAAAACTCAGTTTTCTCATCCAAGTAGATGGTTTGCCCATAGATTTGTGAACGAGGACCATACAATACCTTGGTTCTATCCAAAACTGAGTTTTCTCATCCAAGTAGTTGGTTTCCCCATAGGTTTGAGTCCGAGGACCATACAATACCTTGGTTCTGTCAAAAACTGAGTTTTCTCATCCAAGTAGTTGGCTTCCCCATAGGTTTGAGTCCGAGGACCATACAATACCTTGGTTCTGTCCAAAACTCAGTTTTCTCATCCAAGTAGCTGGTTTCCCCATAGGTTTGAGTCGGAGGACCATACAATACCTTGGTTCTGTCCAAAACTCAGTTTTCTCATCCAAGTAGCTGGTTTCCCCATAGGGTTGAGTCGGAGGACCATACAATACCTTGGTTCTGTCCAAAACTCAGTTTTCTCATCCAAGTAGTTGGTTTCCCCATAGGTTTGAGTCCGAGGACCATACAATACCTTGGTTCTATCCAAAACTCAGTTTTCTCATTCAAGTAGCTGGTTTCCCCATAGGGTTGAGTTGGAGGACCATACAATACCTTGGTTCTGTCCAAAACTCAGTTTTCTCATCCAAGTAGTTGGTTTCCCCATAGGTTTGAGTCCGAGGACCGTACAGTACCTTGGTTCTGTCCAAAACTCAGTTTTCCCATCCAAGTAGTTGGCTTCCGCATAGGTTTGAGTCCGAGGACCGTACAGTACCTTGGTTCTGTCCAAAACTCAGTTTTCTCATCCAAGTAGTCGGTTTCCCCATAGGTTTGAGTCCGAGGACTATACAATGCCTTGGTTCAAAACTCAGTTTTCCCATCCAAGTAGTTGGTTTCCCCATAGGTTTGAGTCCGAGGACCATACAATACCTTGGTTCTGTCCAAAACTCAGTTTTCTCGTCCAAGTTGTTGGTTTCCCCATAGGTTTGAGTCCGAGGACCATACAATACCTTGGTTCTGTCTAAAACTCAGTTTTCTCATCCAAGTAGATGGTTTGCCCATAGGTTTGAGAACGAGGACCATACAATACCTTGGTTCTATCCAAAACTGAGTTTTCTCATCCAAGTACTTGGTTTCCCCATAGGTTTGAGTCCGAGGACCATACAATACCTTGGTTCTGTCCAAAACTCAGTTTTCTCATCCAAGTAGTTGGCTTCCCCATAGGTTTGAGTCGGAGGACCATACAATACCTTGGTTCTGTCCAAAACTCAGTTTTCTCATCCAAGTTGTTGGTTTCCCCATAGGTTTGAGTCCGAGGACCATACAATACCTTAGTTCTGTCTAAAACTAAGTTTTCTCATCCAAGTAGATGGTTTGCCCATAGGTTTGAGAATGAGGACCATACAATACCTTGGTTCTACCCAAAACTGAGTTTTCTCATCCAAGTAGTTGGTTTCCCCATAGGTTTGAGTCCGAGGACCATAGAATACCTTGGTTCTATCCAAAACTGAGTTTTCTCATCCAAGTAGTTGGTTTCCCCATAGGTTTGAGTCCGAGGACCGTACAGTACCTTGGTTCTGTCCAAAACTCAGTTTTCCCATCCAAGTAGTTGGCTTCCGCATAGGTTTGAGTCCGAGGACCGTACAGTACCTTGGTTCTGTCCAAAACTCAGTTTTCTCATCCAAGTAGTTGGTTTCCCCATAGGTTTGAGTCCGAGGACTATACAATACCTTGGTTCAAAACTCAGTTTTCCCATCCAAGTAGTTGGTTTCCCCATAGGTTTGAGTCCGAGGACCATACAATACCTTGGTTCTGTCCAAAACTCAGTTTTCTCGTCCAAGTTGTTGGTTTCCCCGTAGGTTTGAGTCCGAGGACCATACAATACCTTAGTTCTGTCTAAAACTCAGTTTTCTCATCCAAGTAGATGGTTTGCCCATAGGTTTGAGAACGAGGACCATACAATACCTTGGTTCTATCCAAAACTGAGTTTTCTCATCCAAGTAGTTGGTTTCCCCATAGGTTTGAGTCCGAGGACCATACAATACCTTGGTTCTGTCAAAAACTGAGTTTTCTCATCCAAGTAGTTGGCTTCCCCATAGGTTTGAGTCCGAGGACCATACAATACCTTGGTTCTGTCCAAAACTCAGTTTTCTCATCCAAGTAGCTGGTTTCCCCATAGGGTTGAGACGGAGGACCATACAATACCATGGTTCTGTCCAAAACTCAGTTTTCTCATCCAAGTAGTTGGTTTCCCCATAGGTTTGAGTCCGAGGACCGTACAGTACCTCGGTTCTGTCCAAAACTCAGTTTTCTCATCCAAGTAGTTGGCTTCCCCATAGGTTTGAGTCGGAGGACCATACAATACCTTGGTTCTGTCCAAAACTCAGTTTTCTCGTCCAAGTTGTTGGTTTCCCCATAGGTTTGAGTCAGAGGACCATACAATACCTTAGTTCTGTCTAAAACTCAGTTTTCTCATCCAAGTAGATGGTTTGCCCATAGGTTTGAGAACGAGGACCATACAATACCTTGGTTCTATCCAAAACTGAGTTTTCTCATCCAAGTAGTTGGTTTCCCCATATGTTTGAGTCTGAGGACCATACAATACCTTGGTTCTGTCCAAAACTCAGTTTTCTCATCCAAGTAGTTGGCTTCCCCATAGGTTTGAGTCCGAGAACCATACAATACCTTGGTTCTGTCCAAAACTCAGTTTTTTCATCCAAGAAGTTGGTTTCCCCATCGGTTTGAGTACGAGGACCATACAATACCTCGGTTCTATCCAAAACTCAGTTTTCTCATTCAAGTAGCTGGTTTCCCCACAGGGTTGAGTCGGAGGACCATACAATACCTTGGTTCTGTCCAAAACTCAGTTTTCTCATCCAAGTAGTTGGTTTCCCCATAGGTTTGAGTCCGAGGACCGTACAATACCTTGGTTCTGTCCAAAACTCAGTTTTCTCGTCCAAGTTGTTGGTTTCCCCATAGGTTTGAGTCCGAGGACCATACAATACCTTGGTTCTGTCCAAAACTCAGTTTTCTCGTCCAAGTTGTTGGTTTCCCCATAGGTTTGAGTCCGAGGACCGTACAATACCTTGGTTCTGTCTAAAACTCAGTTTTCTCATCCAAGTAGATGGTTTGCCCATAGGTTTGAGAACGAGGACCATACAATACCTTGGTTCTATCCAAAACTGAGTTTTCTCATCCAAGTAGTTGGTTTCCCCATAGGTTTGAGTCCGAGGACCATACAATACCTTGGTTCTGTCCAAAACTCAGTTTTCTCATCCAAGTAGTTGGCTTCCCCATAGGTTTGAGTCGGAGGACCATACAATACCTTGGTTCTGTCCAAAACTCAGTTTTCTCGTCCAAGTTGTTGGTTTCCCCATAGGTTTGAGTCCGAGGACCATACAATACCTTAGTTCTGTCTAAAACTCAGTTTTCTCATCCAAGTAGATGGTTTGCCCATAGATTTGTGAACGAGGACCATACAATACCTTGGTTCTATCCAAAACTGAGTTTTCTCATCCAAGTAGTTGGTTTCCCCATAGGTTTGAGTCCAAGGACCATACAATACCTTGGTTCTGTCAAAAACTGAGTTTTCTCATCCAAGTAGTTGGCTTCCCCATAGGTTTGAGTCCGAGGACCATACAATACCTTGGTTCTGTCCAAAACTCAGTTTTCTCATCCAAGTAGCTGGTTTCCCCATAGGTTTGAGTCGGAGGACCATACAATACCTTGGTTCTGTCCAAAACTCAGTTTTCTCATCCAAGTAGCTGGTTTCCCCATAGGGTTGAGTCGGAGGACCATACAATACCTTGGTTCTGTCCAAAACTCAGTTTTCTCATCCAAGTAGTTGGTTTCCCCATAGGTTTGAGTCCGAGGACCATACAATACCTTGGTTCTATCCAAAACTCAGTTTTCTCATTCAAGTAGCTGGTTTCCCCATAGGGTTGAGTCGGAGGACCATACAATACCTTGGTTCTGTCCAAAACTCAGTTTTCTCATCCAAGTAGTTGGTTTCCCCATAGGTTTGAGTCCGAGGACCGTACAGTACCTTGGTTCTGTCCAAAACTCAGTTTTCCCATCCAAGTAGTTGGCTTCCGCATAGGTTTGAGTCCGAGGACCGTACAATACCTTGGTTCTGTCCAAAACTCAGTTTTCTCATCCAAGTAGTCGGTTTCCCCATAGGTTTGAGTCCGAGGACTATACAATGCCTTGGTTCAAAACTCAGTTTTCCCATCCAAGTAGTTGGTTTCCCATAGGTTTGAGTCCGAGGACCATACAATACCTTGGTTCTGTCCAAAACTCAGTTTTCTCGTCCAAGTTGTTGGTTTCCCCATAGGTTTGAGTCCGAGGACCATACAATACCTTGGTTCTGTCTAAAACTCAGTTTTCTCATCCAAGTAGATGGTTTGCCCATAGGTTTGAGAACGAGGACCATACAATACCTTGGTTCTATCCAAAACTGAGTTTTCTCATCCAAGTAGTTGGTTTCCCCATAGGTTTGAGTCCGAGGACCATACAATACCTTGGTTCTGTCCAAAACTCAGTTTTCTCATCCAAGTAGTTGGCTTCCCCATAGGTTTGAGTCGGAGGACCATACAATACCTTGGTTCTGTCCAAAACTCAGTTTTCTCGTCCAAGTTGTTGGTTTCCCCATAGGTTTGAGTCCGAGGACCATACAATACCTTAGTTCTGTCTAAAACTCAGTTTTCTCATCCAAGTAGATGGTTTGCCCATAGGTTTGAGAACGAGGACCATACAATACCTTGGTTCTACCCAAAACTGAGTTTTCTCATCCAAGTAGTTGGTTTCCCCATAGGTTTGAGTCCGAGGACCATACAATACCTTGGTTCTATCCAAAACTGAGTTTTCTCATCCAAGTAGTTGGTTTCCCCATAGGTTTGAGTCCGAGGACCGTACAGTACCTTGGTTCTGTCCAAAACTCAGTTTTCCCATCCAAGTAGTTGGCTTCCGCATAGGTTTGAGTCCGAGGACCGTACAGTACCTTGGTTCTGTCCAAAACTCAGTTTTCTCATCCAAGTAGTTGGTTTCCCCATAGGTTTGAGTCCGAGGACTATACAATACCTTGGTTCAAAACTCAGTTTTCCCATCCAAGTAGTTGGTTTCCCCATAGGTTTGAGTCCGAGGACCATACAATACCTTGGTTCTGTCCAAAACTCAGTTTTCTCGTCCAAGTTGTTGGTTTCCCCATAGGTTTGAGTCCGAGGACCATACAATACCTTAGTTCTGTCTAAAACTCAGTTTTCTCATCCAAGTAGATGGTTTGCCCATAGGTTTGAGAACGAGGACCATACAATACC
The DNA here is from genome assembly GCA_036321655.1 of Quercus alba. NCBI lineage: Eukaryota > Viridiplantae > Streptophyta > Magnoliopsida > Fagales > Fagaceae > Quercus > Quercus alba. Next base: position 312,346 of record JAYJMT010000015.1, read on the forward strand.
TTGGTTCGATCCAAAACTGAGTTTTCTCATCCAAGTAGTTGGTTTCCCCATAGGTTTGAGTCCGAGGACCATACAATACCTTGGTTCTGTCAAAAACTGAGTTTTCTCATCCAAGTAGTTGGCTTCCCCATAGGTTTGAGTCCGAGGACCATACAATACCTTGGTCTGTCCAAAACTCAGTTTTCTTATCCAAGTAGCTGGTTTCCCCATAGGTTTGAGTCGGACGACCATACAATATCTTGGTTCTGTCCAAAACTCAGTTTTCTCATCCAAGTAGCTGGTTTCCCCATAGGGTTGAGACGGAGGACCATACAATACCATGGTTCTGTCCAAAACTCAGTTTTCTCATCCAAGTAGTTGGTTTCCCCATAGGTTTGAGTTCGAGGACCGTACAGTACCTCGGTTCTGTCCAAAACTCAGTTTTCCCATCCAAGTAGTTGGCTTCCGCATAGGTTTGAGTCCAAGGACCGTACAGTACCTTGGTTCTGTCCAAAACTCAGTTTTCTCATCCAAGTAGTTGGTTTCCCCACAGGTTTGAGTCCGAGGACCATACAATACCTTAGTTCTGTCTAAAACTCAGTTTTCTCATCCAAGTAGATGGTTTGCCCATAGGTTTGAGAATGAGGACCATACAATACCTTGGTTCTACCCAAAACTGAGTTTTCTCTTCCAAGTAGTTGGTTTCCCCATAGGTTTGAGTCCGAGGACCATACAATACCTTGGTTCTATCCAAAACTGAGTTTTCTCATCCAAGTAGTTGGTTTCCCCATAGGTTTGAGTCCGAGGACCGTACAGTACCTTGGTTCTGTCCAAAACTCAGTTTTCCCATCCAAGTAGTTGGCTTCCGCATAGGTTTGAGTCCGAGGACCGTACAGTACCTTGGTTCTGTCCAAAACTCAGTTTTCTCATCCAAGTAGTTGGTTTCCCCATAGGTTTGAGTCCGAGGACTATACACTACCTTGGTTCAAAACTCAGTTTTCCCATCCAAGTAGTTGGTTTCCCCATAGGTTTGAGTCCGAGGACCATACAATACCTTGGTTCTGTCCAAAACTCAGTTTTCTCGTCCAAGTTGTTGGTTTCCCCGTAGGTTTGAGTCCGAGGACCATACAATACCTTAGTTCTGTCTAAAACTCAGTTTTCTCATCCAAGTAGATGGTTTGCCCATAGGTTTGAGAACGAGGACCATACAATACCTTGGTTCTATCCAAAACTGAGTTTTCTCATCCAAGTAGTTGGTTTCCCCATAGGTTTGAGTCCGAGGACCATACAATACCTTGGTTCTGTCAAAAACTGAGTTTTCTCATCCAAGTAGTTGGCTTCCCCATAGGTTTGAGTCCGAGGACCATACAATACCTTGGTTCTGTCCAAAACTCAGTTTTCTCATCCAAGTAGCTGGTTTCCCCATAGGGTTGAGACGGAGGACCATACAATACCATGGTTCTGTCCAAAACTCAGTTTTCTCATCCAAGTAGTTGGTTTCCCCATAGGTTTGAGTCCGAGGACCGTACAGTACCTCGGTTCTGTCCAAAACTCAGTTTTCTCATCCAAGTAGTTGGCTTCCCCATAGGTTTGAGTCGGAGGACCATACAATACCTTGGTTCTGTCCAAAACTCAGTTTTCTCGTCCAAGTTGTTGGTTTCCCCATAGGTTTGAGTCAGAGGACCATACAATACCTTAGTTCTGTCTAAAACTCAGTTTTCTCATCCAAGTAGATGGTTTGCCCATAGGTTTGAGAACGAGGACCATACAATACCTTGGTTCTATCCAAAACTGAGTTTTCTCATCCAAGTAGTTGGTTTCCCCATATGTTTGAGTCTGAGGACCATACAATACCTTGGTTCTGTCCAAAACTCAGTTTTCTCATCCAAGTAGTTGGCTTCCCCATAGGTTTGAGTCCGAGAACCATACAATACCTTGGTTCTGTCCAAAACTCAGTTTTTTCATCCAAGAAGTTGGTTTCCCCATCGGTTTGAGTACGAGGACCATACAATACCTTGGTTCTATCCAAAACTCAGTTTTCTCATTCAAGTAGCTGGTTTCCCCACAGGGTTGAGTCGGAGGACCATACAATACCTTGGTTCTGTCCAAAACTCAGTTTTCTCATCCAAGTAGTTGGTTTCCCCATAGGTTTGAGTCCGAGGACCGTACAATACCTTGGTTCTGTCCAAAACTCAGTTTTCTCGTCCAAGTTGTTGGTTTCCCAATAGGTTTGAGTCCGAGGACCATACAATACCTTGGTTCTGTCCAAAACTCAGTTTTCTCGTCCAAGTTGTTGGTTTCCCCATAGGTTTGAGTCCGAGGACCGTACAATACCTTGGTTCTGTCTAAAACTCAGTTTTCTCATCCAAGTAGATGGTTTGCCCATAGGTTTGAGAACGAGGACCATACAATACCTTGGTTCTATCCAAAACTGAGTTTTCTCATCCAAGTAGTTGGTTTCCCCATAGGTTTGAGTCCGAGGACCATACAATACCTTGGTTCTGTCCAAAACTCAGTTTTCTCATCCAAGTAGTTGGCTTCCCCATAGGTTTGAGTCGGAGGACCATACAATACCTTGGTTCTGTCCAAAACTCAGTTTTCTCGTCCAAGTTGTTGGTTTCCCCATAGGTTTGAGTCCGAGGACCATACAATACCTTAGTTCTGTCTAAAACTCAGTTTTCTCATCCAAGTAGATGGTTTGCCCATAGATTTGTGAACGAGGACCATACAATACCTTGGTTCTATCCAAAACTGAGTTTTCTCATCCAAGTAGTTGGTTTCCCCATAGGTTTGAGTCCGAGGACCATACAATACCTTGGTTCTGTCAAAAACTGAGTTTTCTCATCCAAGTAGTTGGCTTCCCCATAGGTTTGAGTCCGAGGACCATACAATACCTTGGTTCTGTCCAAAACTCAGTTTTCTCATCCAAGTAGCTGGTTTCCCCATAGGTTTGAGTCGGAGGACCATACAATACCTTGGTTCTGTCCAAAACTCAGTTTTCTCATCCAAGTAGCTGGTTTCCCCATAGGGTTGAGTCGGAGGACCATACAATACCTTGGTTCTGTCCAAAACTCAGTTTTCTCATCCAAGTAGTTGGTTTCCTCAAAGGTTTGAGTCCGAGGACCATACAATACCTTGGTTCTATCCAAAACTCAGTTTTCTCATTCAAGTAGCTGGTTTCCCCATAGGGTTGAGTCGGAGGACCATACAATACCTTGGTTCTGTCCAAAACTCAGTTTTCTCATCCAAGTAGTTGGTTTCCCCATAGGTTTGAGTCCGAGGACCGTACAGTACCTTGGTTCTGTCCAAAACTCAGTTTTCCCATCCAAGTAGTTGGCTTCCGCATAGGTTTGAGTCCGAGGACCGTACAGTACCTTGGTTCTGTCCAAAACTCAGTTTTCTCATCCAAGTAGTCGGTTTCCCCATAGGTTTGAGTCCGAGGACTATACAATGCCTTGGTTCAAAACTCAGTTTTCCCATCCAAGTAGTTGGTTTCCCCATAGGTTTGAGTCCGAGGACCATACAATACCTTGGTTCTGTCCAAAACTCAGTTTTCTCGTCCAAGTTGTTGGTTTCCCCATAGGTTTGAGTCCGAGGACCATACAATACCTTGGTTCTGTCTAAAACTCAGTTTTCTCATCCAAGTAGATGGTTTGCCCATAGGTTTGAGAACGAGGACCATACAATACCTTGGTTCTATCCAAAACTGAGTTTTCTCATCCAAGTAGTTGGTTTCCCCATAGGTTTGAGTCCGAGGACCATACAATACCTTGGTTCTGTCCAAAACTCAGTTTTCTCATCCAAGTAGTTGGCTTCCCCATAGGTTTGAGTCGGAGGACCATACAATACCTTGGTTCTGTCCAAAACTCAGTTTTCTCGTCCAAGTTGTTGGTTTCCCCATAGGTTTGAGTCCGAGGACCATACAATACCTTAGTTCTGTCTAAAACTCAGTTTTCTCATCCAAGTAGATGGTTTGCCCATAGGTTTGAGAACGAGGACCATACAATACCTTGGTTCTACCCAAAACTGAGTTTTCTCATCCAAGTAGTTGGTTTCCCCATAGGTTTGAGTCCGAGGACCATACAATACCTTAGTTCTGTCTAAAACTCAGTTTTCTCATCCAAGTAGATGGTTTCCCCATAGGTTTGAGAACGAGGACCATACAATACCTTGGTTCTATCCAAAACTGAGTTTTCTCATCCAAGTAGTTGGTTTCCCCATAGGTTTGAGTCCGAGGACCATACAATACCTTGGTTCTGTCAAAAACTGAGTTTTCTCATCCAAGTAGTTGGCTTCCCCATAGGTTTGAGTCCGAGGACCATACAATACCTTGGTTCTGTCCAAAACTCAGTTTTCTCATCCAAGTAGCTGGTTTCCCCATAGGTTTGAGTCGGAGGACCATACAATACCTTGGTTCTGTCCAAAACTCAGTTTTCTCATCCAAGTAGCTGGTTTCCCCATAGGGTTGAGACGGAGGACCATACAATACCATGGTTCTGTCCAAAACTCAGTTTTCTCATCCAAGTAGTTGGTTTTCCCCATAGGTTTGAGTCCGAGGACCGTACAGTACCTCGGTTCTGTCCAAAACTCAGTTTTCCCATCCAAGTAGTTGGCTTCCGCATAGGTTTGAGTCCGAGGACCGTACAGTACCTTGGTTCTGTCCAAAACTCAGTTTTCTCATCCAAGTAGTCGGTTTCCCCATAGGTTTGAGTCCGAGGACTATACAATGCCTTGGTTCAAAACTCAGTTTTCCCATCCAAGTAGTTGGTTTCCCCATAGGTTTGAGTCCGAGGACCATACAATACCTTGGTTCTGTCCAAAACTCAGTTTTCTCGTCCAAGTTGTTGGTTTCCCCATAGGTTTGAGTCCGAGGACCATACAATACCTTGGTTCTGTCTAAAACTCAGTTTTCTCATCCAAGTAGATGGTTTGCCCATAGGTTTGAGAACGAGGACCATACAATACCTTGGTTCTATCCAAAACTGAGTTTTCTCATCCAAGTAGTTGGTTTCCCCATAGGTTTGAGTCCGAGGACCATACAATACCTTGGTTCTGTCCAAAACTCAGTTTTCTCATCCAAGTAGTTGGCTTCCCCGTAGGTTTGAGTCGGAGGACCATACAATACCTTGGTTCTGTCCAAAACTCAGTTTTCTCGTCCAAGTTGTTGGTTTCCCCATAGGTTTGAGTCCGAGGACCATACAATACCTTAGTTCTGTCTAAAACTCAGTTTTCTCATCCAAGTAGATGGTTTGCCCATAGGTTTGAGAATGAGGACCATACAATACCTTGGTTCTACCCAAAACTGAGTTTTCTCTTCCAAGTAGTTGGTTTCCCCATAGGTTTGAGTCCGAGGACCATACAATACCTTGGTTCTATCCAAAACTGAGTTTTCTCATCCAAGTAGTTGGTTTCCCCATAGGTTTGAGTCCGAGGACCGTACAGTACCTTGGTTCTGTCCAAAACTCAGTTTTCCCATCCAAGAAGTTGGCTTCCGCATAGGTTTGAGTCCGAGGACCGTACAGTACCTTGGTTCTGTCCAAAACTCAGTTTTCTCATCCAAGTAGTTGGTTTCCCCATAGGTTTGAGTCCGAGGACTATACAATACCTTGGTTCAAAACTCAGTTTTCCCATCCAAGTAGTTGGTTTCCCCATAGGTTTGAGTCCGAGGACCATACAATACCTTGGTTCTGTCCAAAACTCAGTTTTCTCGTCCAAGTTGTTGGTTTCCCCGTAGGTTTGAGTCCGAGGACCATACAATACCTTAGTTCTGTCTAAAACTCAGTTTTCTCATCCAAGTAGATGGTTTGCCCATAGGTTTGAGAACGAGGACCATACAATACCTTGGTTCTATCCAAAACTGAGTTTTCTCATCCAAGTAGTTGGTTTCCCCATAGGTTTGAGTCCGAGGACCATACAATACCTTAGTTCTGTCAAAAACTGAGTTTTCTCATCCAAGTAGTTGGCTTCCCCATAGGTTTGAGTCCGAGGACCATACAATACCTTGGTTCTGTCCAAAACTCAGTTTTCTCATCCAAGTAGCTGGTTTCCCCATAGGGTTGGGACGGAGGACCATACAATACCATGGTTCTGTCCAAAACTCAGTTTTCTCATCCAAGTAGTTGGTTTCCCCATAGGTTTGAGTCCGAGGACCGTACAGTACCTCGGTTCTGTCCAAAACTCAGTTTTCTCATCCAAGTAGTTGGCTTCCCCATAGGTTTGAGTCGGAGGACCATACAATACCTTGGTTCTGTCCAAAACTCAGTTTTCTCGTCCAAGTTGTTGGTTTCCCCATAGGTTTGAGTCAGAGGACCATACAATACCTTAGTTCTGTCTAAAACTCAGTTTTCTCATCCAAGTAGATGGTTTGCCCATAGGTTTGAGAACGAGGACCATACAATACCTTGGTTCTATCCAAAACTGAGTTTTCTCATCCAAGTAGTTGGTTTCCCCATATGTTTGAGTCTGAGGACCACACAATACCTTGGTTCTGTCCAAAACTCAGTTTTCTCATCCAAGTAGTTGGCTTCCCCATAGGTTTGAGTCCGAGAACCATACAATACCTTGGTTCTGTCCAAAACTCAGTTTTTTCATCCAAGAAGTTGGTTTCCCCATCGGTTTGAGTACGAGGACCATACAATACCTTGGTTCTATCCAAAACTCAGTTTTCTCATTCAAGTAGCTGGTTTCCCCACAGGGTTGAGTCGGAGGACCATACAATACCTTGGTTCTGTCCAAAACTCAGTTTTCTCATCCAAGTAGTTGGTTTCCCCATAGGTTTGAGTCCGAGGACCGTACAATACCTTGGTTCTGTCCAAAACTCAGTTTTCTCGTCCAAGTTGTTGGTTTCCCCATAGGTTTGAGTCCGAGGACCATACAATACCTTGGTTCTGTCCAAAACTCAGTTTTCTCGTCCAAGTTGTTGGTTTCCCCATAGGTTTGAGTCCGAGGACCGTACAATACCTTGGTTCTGTCTAAAACTCAGTTTTCCCATCCAAGTAGATGGTTTGCCCATAGGTTTGAGAACGAGGACCATACAATACCTTGGTTCTATCCAAAACTGAGTTTTCTCATCCAAGTAGTTGGTTTCCCCATAGGTTTGAGTCCGAGGACCATACAATACCTTGGTTCTATCCAAAACTGAGTTTTCTCATCCAAGTAGTTGGTTTCCCCATAGGTTTGAGTCCGAGGACCATACAATACCTTAGTTCTGTCTAAAACTCAGTTTTCTCATCCAAGTAGATGGTTTGCCCATAGATTTGTGAACGAGGACCATACAATACCTTGGTTCTATCCAAAACTGAGTTTTCTCATCCAAGTAGTTGGTTTCCCCATAGGGTTGAGTCGGAGGACCATACAATACCTTGGTTCTGTCCAAAACTCAGTTTTCTCATCCAAGTAGTTGGTTTCCCCATAGGTTTGAGTCCGAGGACCATACAATACCTTGGTTCTATCCAAAACTCAGTTTTCTCATTCAAGTAGCTGGTTTCCCCATAGGGTTGAGTCGGAGGACCATACAATACCTTGGTTCTGTCCAAAACTCAGTTTTCTCATCCAAGTAGTTGGTTTCCCCATAGGTTTGAGTCCGAGAACCGTACAGTACCTTGGTTCTGTCCAAAACTCAGTTTTCCCATCCAAGTAGTTGGCTTCCGCATAGGTTTGAGTCCGAGGACCGTACAGTACCTTGGTTCTGTCCAAAACTCAGTTTTCTCATCCAAGTAGTCGGTTTCCCCATAGGTTTGAGTCCGAGGACTATACAATGCCTTGGTTCAAAACTCAGTTTTCCCATCCAAGTAGTTGGTTTCCCCATAGGTTTGAGTCCGAGGACCATACAATACCTTGGTTCTGTCCAAAACTCAGTTTTCTCGTCCAAGTTGTTGGTTTCCCCATAGGTTTGAGTCCGAGGACCATACAATACCTTGGTTCTGTCTAAAACTCAGTTTTCTCATCCAAGTAGATGGTTTGCCCATAGGTTTGAGAACGAGGACCATACAATACCTTGGTTCTATCCAAAACTGAGTTTTCTCATCCAAGTAGTTGGTTTCCCCATAGGTTTGAGTCCGAGGACCATACAATACCTTGGTTCTGACCAAAACTCAGTTTTCTCATCCAAGTAGTTGGCTTCCCCATAGGTTTGAGTCGGAGGACCATACAATACCTTGGTTCTGTCCAAAACTCAGTTTTCTCGTCCAAGTTGTTGGTTTCCCCATAGGTTTGAGTCCGAGGACCATACAATACCTTAGTTCTGTCTAAAACTCAGTTTTCTCATCCAAGTAGATGGTTTGCCCATAGGTTTGAGAACGAGGACCATACAATACCTTGGTTCTACCCAAAACTGAGTTTTCTCATCCAAGTAGTTGGTTTCCCCATAGGTTTGAGTCCGAGGACCATACAATACCTTGGTTCTATCCAAAACTGAGTTTTCTCATCCAAGTAGTTGGTTTCCCCATAGGTTTGAGTCCGAGGACCGTACAATACCTTGGTTCTGTCCAAAACTCAGTTTTCTCGTCCAAGTTGTTGGTTTCCCCATAGGTTTGAGTCCGAGGACCATACAATACCTTGGTTCTGTCTAAAACTCAGTTTTCTCATCCAAGTAGATGGTTTGCCCATAGGTTTGAGAACGAGGACCATACAATACCTTGGTTCTATCCAAAACTGAGTTTTCTCATCCAAGTAGTTGGTTTCCCCATAGGTTTGAGTCCGAGGACCATACAATACCTTGGTTCAATCCAAAACTGAGTTTTCTCATCCAAGTAGTTGGTTTCCCCATAGGTTTGAGTCCGAGGACCGTACAGTACCTTGGTTCTGTCCAAAACTCAGTTTTCCCATCCAAGTAGTTGGCTTCCGCATAGGTTTGAGTCCGAGGACCGTACAGTACCTTGGTTCTGTCCAAAACACAGTTTTCTCATCCAAGTAGTTGGTTTCCCCATAGGTTTGAGTCCGAGGACTATACAATACCTTGGTTCAAAACTCAGTTTTCCCATCCAAGTAGTTGGTTTCCCCATAGGTTTGAGTCCGAGGACCATACAATACCTTGGTTCTGTCCAAAACTCAGTTTTCTCGTCCAAGTTGTTGGTTTCCCCATAGGTTTGAGTCCGAGGACCATACAATACCTTAGTTCTGTCTAAAACTCAGTTTTCTCATCCAAGTAGATGGTTTGCCCATAGGTTTGAGAACGAGGACCATACAATACCTTGGTTCTATCCAAAACTGAGTTTTCTCATCCAAGTAGTTGGTTTCCCCATAGGTTTGAGTCCGAGGACCATACAATACCTTGGTTCTGTCAAAAACTGAGTTTTCTCATCCAAGTAGTTGGCTTCCCCATAGGTTTGAGTCCGAGGACCATACAATACCTTGGTTCTGTCCAAAACTCAGTTTTCTCATCCAAGTAGCTGGTTTCCCCATAGGTTTGAGTCGGAGGACCATACAATACCTTGGTTCTGTCCAAAACTCAGTTTTCTCATCCAAGTAGCTGGTTTCCCCATAGGGTTGAGACGGAGGACCATACAATACCATGGTTCTGTCCAAAACTCAGTTTTCTCATCCAAGTAGTTGGTTTCCCCATAGGTTTGAGTCCGAGGACCGTACAGTACCTCGGTTCTGTCCAAAACTCAGTTTTCTCATCCAAGTAGTTGGCTTCCCCATAGGTTTGTGTCGGAGGACCATACAATACCTTGGTTCTGTCCAAAACTCAGTTTTCTCGTCCAAGTTGTTGGTTTCCCCATAGGTTTGAGTCAGAGGACCATACAATACCTTAGTTCTGTCTAAAACTCAGTTTTCTCATCCAAGTAGATGGTTTGCCCATAGGTTTGAGAACGAGGACCATACAATACCTTGGTTCTATCCAAAACTGAGTTTTCTCATCCAAGTAGTTGGTTTCCCCATATGTTTGAGTCTGAGGACCATACAATACCTTGGTTCTGTCCAAAACTCAGTTTTCTCATCCAAGTAGTTGGCTTCCCCATAGGTTTGAGTCCGAGAACCATACAATACCTTGGTTCTGTCCAAAACTCAGTTTTTTCATCCAAGAAGTTGGTTTCCCCATCGGTTTGAGTACGAGGACCATACATTACCTTGGTTCTATCCAAAACTCAGTTTTCTCATTCAAGTAGCTGGTTTCCCCACAGGGTTGAGTCGGAGGACCATACAATACCTTGGTTCTGTCCAAAACTCAGTTTTCTCATCCAAGTAGTTGGTTTCCCCATAGGTTTGAGTCCGAGGACCGTACAATACCTTGGTTCTGTCCAAAACTAAGTTTTCTCGTCCAAGTTGTTGGTTTCCCCATAGGTTTGAGTCCGAGGACCATACAATACCTTGGTTCTGTCTAAAACTCAGTTTTCTCATCCAAGTAGATGGTTTGCCCATAGGTTTGAGAACGAGGACCATACAATACCTTGGTTCTATCCAAAACTGAGTTTTCTCATCCAAGTAGTTGGTTTCCCCATAGGTTTGAGTCCGAGGACCATACAATACCTTGGTTCTGTCCAAAACTCAGTTTTCTCATCCAAGTAGTTGGCTTCCCCATAGGTTTGAGTCGGAGGACCATACAATACCTTGGTTCTGTCCAAAACTCAGTTTTCTCGTCCAAGTTGTTGGTTTCCCCATAGGTTTGAGTCCGAGGACCATACAATACCTTAGTTCTGTCTAAAACTCAGTTTTCTCATCCAAGTAGATGGTTTGCCCATAGGTTTGAGAACGAGGACCATACAATACCTTGGTTCTATCCAAAACTGAGTTTTCTCATCCAAGTAGTTGGTTTCCCCATAGGTTTGAGTCCGAGGACCATACAATACCTTGGTTCAATCCAAAACTGAGTTTTCTCATCCAAGTAGTTGGTTTCCGCATAGGTTTGAGTCCGAGGACCGTACAGTACATTGGTTCTGTCCAAAACTCAGTTTTCTCATCCAAGTAGTTGGTTTCCCCATAGGTTTGAGTCCGAGGACTATACAATACCTTGGTTCAAAACTCAGTTTTCCCATCCAAGTAGTTGGTTTCCCCATAGGTTTGAGTTCGAGGACCATACAATACCTTGGTTCTGTCCAAAACTCAGTTTTCTCGTCCAAGTTGTTGGTTTCCCCATAGGTTTGAGTCCGAGGACCATACAATACCTTAGTTCTGTCTAAAACTCAGTTTTCTCATCCAAGTAGATGGTTTGCCCATAGGTTTGAGAACGAGGACCATACAATACCTTGGTTCTATCCAAAACTGAGTTTTCTCATCCAAGTAGTTGGTTTCCCCATAGGTTTGAGTCCGAGGACCATACAATACCTTGGTTCTGTCAAAAACTGAGTTTTCTCATCCAAGTAGTTGGCTTCCCCATAGGTTTGAGTCCGAGGACCATACAATACCTTGGTTTTGTCCAAAACTCAGTTTTCTCATCCAAGTAGCTGGTTTCCCCATAGGTTTGAGTCGGAGGACCATACAATACCTTGGTTCTGTCCAAAACTCAGTTTTCTCATCCAAGTAGCTGGTTTCCCCATAGGGTTGAGACGGAGGACCATACAATACCATGGTTCTGTCCAAAACTCAGTTTTCTCATCCAAGTAGTTGGTTTCCCCATAGGTTTGAGTCCGAGGACCGTACAGTACCTCGGTTCTGTCCAAAACTCAGTTTTCTCATCCAAGTAGTTGGCTTCCCCATAGGTTTGAGTCGGAGGAGCATACAATACCTTGGTTCTGTCCAAAACTCAGTTTTCTCGTCCAAGTTGTTGGTTTCCCCATAGGTTTGGGTCAGAGGACCATACAACACCTTAGTTCTGTCTAAAACTCAGTTTTCTCATCCAAGTAGATGGTTTGCCCATAGGTTTGAGAACGAGGACCATACAATACCTTGGTTCTATCCAAAACTGAGTTTTCTCATCCAAGTAGTTGGTTTCCCCATATGTTTGAGTCTGAGGACCATACAATACCTTGGTTCTGTCCAAAACTCAGTTTTCTCATCCAAGTAGTTGGCTTCCCCATAGGTTTGAGTCCGAGAACCATACAATACCTTGGTTCTGTCCAAAACTCAGTTTTTTCATCCAAGAAGTTGGTTTCCCCATCGGTTTGAGTACGAGGACCATACAATACCTTGGTTCTATCCAAGACTCAGTTTTCTCATTCAAGTAGCTGGTTTCCCCACAGGGTTGAGTCGGAGGACCATACAATACCTTGGTTCTGTCCAAAACTCAGTTTTCTCATCCAAGTAGTTGGTTTCCCCATAGGTTTGAGTCCGAGGACCGTACAATACCTTGGTTCTGTCCAAAACTCAGTTTTCTCGTCCAAGTTGTTGGTTTCCCCATAGGTTTGAGTCCGAGGACCATACAATACCTTGGTTCTATCCAAAACTCAGTTTTCTCATTCAAGTAGCTGGTTTCCCCACAGGGTTGAGTCGGAGGACCATACAATACCTTGGTTCTGTCCAAAACTCAGTTTTCTCATCCAAGTAGTTGGTTTCCCCATAGGTTTGAGTCCGAGGACCGTACAATACCTTGGTTCTGTCCAAAACTCAGTTTTCTCGTCCAAGTTGTTGGTTTCCCCATAGGTTTGAGTCCGAGGACCATACAATACCTTGGTTCTGTCTAAAACTCAGTTTTCTCATCCAAGTAGATGGTTTGCCCATAGGTTTGAGAACGAGGACCATACAATACCTTGGTTCTATCCAAAACTGAGTTTTCTCATCCAAGTAGTTGGTTTCCCCATAGGTTTGAGTCCGAGGACCGTACAGTACCTTGGTTCTGTCCAAAACTCAGTTTTCCCATCCAAGTAGTTGGCTTCCGCATAGGTTTGAGTCCGAGGACCGTACAGTACCATGGTTCTGTCCAAAACTCAGTTTTCTCATCCAAGTAGTTGGTTTCCCCATAGGTTTGAGTCCGAGGACTATACAATACCTTGGTTCAAAACTCAGTTTTCCCATCCAAGTAGTTGGTTTCCCCATAGGTTTGAGTCCGAGGACCATACAATACCTTGGTTCTGTCCAAAACTCAGTTTTCTCGTCCAAGTTGTTGGTTTCCCCATAGGTTTGAGTCCGAGGACCATACAATACCTTAGTTCTGTCTAAAACTCAGTTTTCTCATCCAAGTAGATGGTTTGCCCATAGGTTTGAGAACGAGGACCATACAATACCTTGGTTCTATCCAAAACTGAGTTTTCTCATCCAAGTAGTTGGTTTCCCCATAGGTTTGAGTCCGAGGACCATACAATACCTTGGTTCTGTCAAAAACTGAGTTTTCTCATCCAAGTAGTTGGCTTCCCCATAGGTTTGAGTCCGAGGACCATACAATACCTTGGTTTTGTCCAAAACTCAGTTTTCTCATCCAAGTAGCTGGTTTCCCCATAGGTTTGAGTCGGAGGACCATACAATACCTTGGTTCTGTCCAAAACTCAGTTTTCTCATCCAAGTAGCTGGTTTCCCCATAGGGTTGAGACGGAGGACCATACAATACCATGGTTCTGTCCAAAACTCAGTTTTCTCATCCAAGTAGTTGGTTTCCCCATAGGTTTGAGTCCGAGGACCGTACAGTACCTCGGTTCTGTCCAATACTCAGTTTTCTCATCCAAGTAGTTGGCTTCCCCATAGGTTTGAGTCGGAGGACCATACAATACCTTGGTTCTGTCCAAAACTCAGTTTTCTCATCCAAGTAGATGGTTTGCCCATAGGTTTGAGAACGAGGACCATACAATACCTTGGTTCTATCCAAAACTGAGTTTTCTCATCCAAGTAGTTGGTTTCCCCATATGTTTGAGTCTGAGGACCATACAATACCTTGGTTCTGTCCAAAACTCAGTTTTCTCATCCAAGTAGTTGGCTTCCCCATAGGTTTGAGTCCGAGAACCATACAATACCTTGGTTCTGTCCAAAACTCAGTTTTTTCATCCAAGAAGTTGGTTTCCCCATCGGTTTGAGTACGAGGACCATACAATACCTTGGTTCTATCCAAAACTCAGTTTTCTCATTCAAGCAGCTGGTTTCCCCACAGGGTTGAGTCGGAGGACCATACAATACCTTGGTTCTGTCCAAAACTCAGTTTTCTCATCCAAGTAGTTGGTTTCCCCATAGGTTTGAGTCCGAGGACCGTACAATACCTTGGTTCTGTCCAAAACTCAGTTTTCTCGTCCAAGTTGTTGGTTTCCCCATAGGTTTGAGTCCGAGGACCATACAATACCTTGGTTCTGTCTAAAACTCAGTTTTCTCATCCAAGTAAATGGTTTGCCCATAGGTTTGAGAACGAGGACCATACAATACCTTGGTTCTATCCAAAACTGAGTTTTCTCATCCAAGTAGTTGGTTTCCCCATAGGTTTCAGTCCGAGGACCATACAATACCTTGGTTCTGTCCAAAACTCAGTTTTCTCATCCAAGTAGTTGGCTTCCCCATAGGTTTGAGTCGGAGGACCATACAATACCTTGGTTCTGTCCAAAACTCAGTTTTCTCGTCCAAGTTGTTGGTTTCCCCATAGGTTTGAGTCCGAGGACCATACAATACCTTAGTTCTGTCTAAAACTCAGTTTTCTCATCCAAGTAGATGGTTTGCCCATAGGTTTGAGAACGAGGACCATACAATACCTTGGTTCTATCCAAAACTGAGTTTTCTCATCCAAGTAGTTGGTTTCCCCATAGGTTTGAGTCCGAGGGCCATACAATACCTTGGTTCAATCCAAAACTGAGTTTTCTCATCCAAGTAGTTGGTTTCCCCATAGGTTTGAGTCCGAGGACCGTACAGTACCTTGGTTCTGTCCAAAACTCAGTTTTCCCATCCAAGTAGTTGGCTTCCGCATAGGTTTGAGTCCGAGGACCGTACAGTACCTTGGTTCTGTCCAAAACTCAGTTTTCTCATCCAAGTAGTTGGTTTCCCCATAGGTTTGAGTCCGAGGACCATACAATACCTTGGTTCTGTCAAAAACTGAGTTTTCTCATCCAAGTAGTTGGCTTCCCCATAGGTTTGAGTCCGAGGACCATACAATACCTTGGTTCTGTCCAAAACTCAGTTTTCGCATCCAAGTAGCTGGTTTCCCCATAGGTTTGAGTCGGAGGACCATACAATACCTTGGTTCTGTCCAAAACTCAGTTTTCTCATCCAAGTAGCTGGTTTCCCCATAGGGTTGAGACGTAGGACCATACAATACCATGGTTCTGTCCAAAACTCAGTTTTCTCATCCAAGTAGTTGGTTTCCCCATAGGTTTGAGTCCGAGGACCGTACAGTACCTCGGTTCTGTCCAAAACTCAGTTTTCTCATCCAAGTAGTTGGCTTCCCCATAGGTTTGAGTCGGAGGACCATACAATACCTTGGTTCTGTCCAAAACTCAGTTTTCTCATCCAAGTAGATGGTTTGCCCATAGGTTTGAGAACGAGGACCATACAATACCTTGGTTCTATCCAAAACTGAGTTTTCTCATCCAAGTAGTTGGTTTCCCCATATGTTTGAGTCTGAGGACCATACAATACCTTGGTTCTGTCCAAAACTCAGTTTTCTCATCCAAGTAGTTGGCTTCCCCATAGGTTTGAGTCCGAGAACCATACAATACCTTGGTTCTGTCCAAAACTCAGTTTTTTCATCCAAGAAGTTGGTTTCCCCATCGGTTTGAGTACGAGGACCATACAATACCTTGGTTCTATCCAAAACTCAGTTTTCTCATTCAAGTAGCTGGTTTCCCCACAGGGTTGAGTCGGAGGACCATACAATACCTTGGTTCTGTCCAAAACTCAGTTTTCTCATCCAAGTAGTTGGTTTCCCCATAGGTTTGAGTCCGAGGACCGTACAATACCTTGGTTCTGTCCAAAACTCAGTTTTCTCGTCCAAGTTGTTGGTTTCCCCATAGGTTTGAGTCCGAGGACCATACAATACCTTGGTTCTGTCTAAAACTCAGTTTTCTCATCCAAGTAGATGGTTTGCCCATAGGTTTGAGAACGAGGACCATACAATACCTTGGTTCTATCCAAAACTGAGTTTTCTCATCCAAGTAGTTGGTTTCCCCATAGGTTTCAGTCCGAGGACCATACAATACCTTGGTTCTGTCCAAAACTCAGTTTTCTCATCCAAGTAGTTGGCTTCCCCATAGGTTTGAGTCGGAGGACCATACAATACCTTGGTTCTGTCCAAAACTCAGTTTTCTCGTCCAAGTTGTTGGTTTCCCCATAGGTTTGAGTCCGAGGACCATACAATACCTTAGTTCTGTCTAAAACTCAGTTTTCTCATCCAAGTAGATGGTTTGCCCATAGGTTTGAGAACGAGGACCATACAATACCTTGGTTCAATCCAAAACTGAGTTTTCTCATCCAAGTAGTTGGTTTCCCCATAGGTTTGAGTCCGAGGACCATACAATACCTTGGTTCAATCCAAAACTGAGTTTTCTCATCCAAGTAGTTGGTTTCCCCATAGGTTTGAGTCCGAGGACCGTACAGTACCTTGGTTCTGTCCAAAACTCAGTTTTCCCATCCAAGTAGTTGGCTTCCGCATAGGTTTGAGTCCGAGGACCGTACAGTCCCTTGGTTCTGTCCAAAACTCAGTTTTCTCATCCAAGTAGTTGGTTTCCCCATAGGTTTGAGTCCGAGGACCATACAATACCTTGGTTCTGTCAAAAACTGAGTTTTCTCATCCAAGTAGTTGGCTTCCCCATAGGTTTGAGTCCGAGGACCATACAATACCTTGGTTCTGTCCAAAACTCAGTTTTCTCATCCAAGTAGCTGGTTTCCCCATAGGTTTGAGTCGGAGGACCATACAATACCTTGGTTCTGTCCAAAACTCAGTTTTCTCATCCAAGTAGCTGGTTTCCCCATAGGGTTGAGACGGAGGACCATACAATACCATGGTTCTGTCCAAAACTCAGTTTTCTCATCCAAGTAGTTGGTTTCCCCATAGGTTTGAGTCCGAGGACCGTACAGTACCTCGGTTCTGTCCAAAACTCAGTTTTCTCATCCAAGTAGTTGGCTTCCCCATAGGTTTGAGTCGGAGGACCATACAATACCTTGGTTCTGTCCAAAACTCAGTTTTCTCGTCCAAGTTGTCGGTTTCCCCATAGGTTTGAGTCAGAGGACCATACAATACCTTAGTTCTGTCTAAAACTCAGTTTTCTCATCCAAGTAGATGGTTTGCCCATAGGTTTGAGAACGAGGACCATACAATACCTTGGTTCTATCCAAAACTGAGTTTTCTCATCCAAGTAGTTGGTTTCCCCATATGTTTGAGTCTGAGGACCATACAATACCTTGGTTCTGTCCAAAACTCAGTTTTCTCATCCAAGTAGTTGGCTTCCCCATAGGTTTGAGTCCGAGAACCATACAATACCTTGGTTCGGTCCAAAACTCAGTTTTTTCATCCAAGAAGTTGGTTTCCCCATCGGTTTGAGTACGAGGACCATACAATACTTGGTTCTATCCAAAACTCAGTTTTCTCATTCAAGTAGCTGGTTTCCCCACAGGGTTGAGTCGGAGGACCATACAATACCTTGGTTCTGTCCAAAACTCAGTTTTCTCATCCAAGTAGTTGGTTTCCCCATAGGTTTGAGTCCGAGGACCGTACAATACCTTGGTTCTGTCCAAAACTCAGTTTTCTCGTCCAAGTTGTTGGTTTCCCCATAGGTTTGAGTCCGAGGACCATACAATACCTTGGTTCTGTCTAAAACTCAGTTTTCTCATCCAAGTAGATGGTTTGCCCATAGGTTTGAGAAGGAGGACCATACAATACCTTGGTTCTATCCAAAACAGAGTTTTCTCATCCAAGTAGTTGGTTTCCCCATAGGTTTGAGTCCGAGGACCATACAATACCTTGGTTCTGTCCAAAACTCAGTTTTCTCATCCAAGTATTTGGCTTCCCCATAGGTTTGAGTCGGAGGACCATACAATACCTTGGTTCTGTCCAAAACTCAGTTTTCTCGTCCAAGTTGTTGGTTTCCCCATAGGTTTGAGTCCGAGGACCATACAATACCTTAGTTCTGTCTAAAACTCAGTTTTCTCATCCAAGTAGATGGTTTGCCCATAGGTTTGAGAACGAGGACCATACAATACCTTGGTTCTATCCAAAACTGAGTTTTCTCATCCAAGTAGTTGGTTTCCCCATAGGTTTGAGTCCGAGGACCATACAATACCTTGGTTCTGTCCAAAACTCAGTTTTCTCATCCAAGTAGTTGGCTTCCCCATAGGTTTGAGTCGGAGGACCATACAATACCTTGGTTCTGTCCAAAACTCAGTTTTCTCATCCAAGTAGCTAGTTTCCCCATAGGGTTGAGTCGGAGGACCCTACAATACCTTGGTTCTGTCCAAAACTCAGTTTTCTCATCCAAGTAGTTGGTTTCCCCATAGGTTTGAGTCCGAGGACCGTACAGTACCTCGGTTCTGTCCAAAACTCGGTTTTCTCATCCAAGTAGTTGGCTTCCCCATAGGTTTGAGTCGGAGGACCGTACAATACCTTGGTTATGTCCAAAACTCAGTTTTCTCGTCCAAGTTGTTGGTTTCCCCATAGGTTTGAGTCAGAGGACCATACAATACCTTAGTTCTGTCTAAAACTCAGTTGTCTCATCCAAGTAGATGGTTTGCCCACAGGGTTGAGTCGGAGGACCATACAATACCATGGTTCTGTCCAAAACTCAGTTTTCTCATCCAAGTAGTTGGTTTCCCCATAGGTTTGAGTCCGAGGACCATACAATACCTTGGTTCTATCCAAAACTCAGTTTTCTCATTCAAGTAGCTGGTTTCCCCACAGGGTTGAGTCGGAGGATCATACAATACCTTGGTTCTGTCCAAAACTCAGTTTTCTCGTCCAAGTAGTTGGTTTCCCCATAGGTTTGAGTCCGAGGACCGTACAATACCTTGGTTCTGTCCAAAACTCAGTTTTCTCGTCCAAGTTGTTGGTTTCCCCATAGGTTTGAGTCCGAGGACCATACAATACCTTAGTTCTGTCTAAAACTCAGTTTTCTCATCCAAGTAGATGGTTTGCCCATAGGTTTGAGAACGAGGACCATACAATACCTTGGTTCTATCCAAAACTGAGTTTTCTCATCCAAGTAGTTGGTTTCCCCATAGGTTTGAATCCGAGGACCATACAATACCTTGGTTCTGTCCAAAACTGAGTTTTCTCATCCAAGTAGTTGGCTTCCCCATAGGTTTGAGTCCGAGGACCATACAATACCTTGGTTCTGTCCAAAACTCAGTTTTCTCATCCAAGTAGTTGGTTTCCCCATAGGTTTGAGTCCGAGGACCGTACAGTACCTCGGTTCTGTCCAAAACTCAGTTTTCTCATCCAAGTAGTTGGCTTCCCCATAGGTTTGAGTCGGAGGACCATACAATACCTTGGTTCTGTCCAAAACTCAGTTTTCTCGTCCAAGTTGTCGGTTTCCCCATAGGTTTGAGTCAGAGGACCATACAATACCTTAGTTCTGTCTAAAACTCAGTTTTCTCATCCAAGTAGATGGTTTGCCCATAGGTTTGAGAACGAGGACCATACAATACCTTGGTTCTATCCAAAACTGAGTTTTCTCATCCAAGTAGTTGGTTTCCCCATATGTTTGAGTCTGAGGACCATACAATACCTTGGTTCTGTCCAAAACTCAGTTTTCTCATCCAAGTAGTTGGCTTCCCCATAGGTTTGAGTCCGAGAACCATACAATACCTTGGTTCGGTCCAAAACTCAGTTTTTTCATCCAAGAAGTTGGTTTCCCCATCGGTTTGAGTACGAGGACCATACAATACCTTGGTTCTATCCAAAACTTAGTTTTCTCATTCAAGTAGCTGGTTTCCCCACAGGGTTGAGTCGGAGGACCATACAATACCTTGGTTCTGTCCAAAACTCAGTTTTCTCATCCAAGTAGTTGGTTTCCCCATAGGTTTGAGTCCGAGGACCGTACAATACCTTGGTTCTGTCCAAAACTCAGTTTTCTCGTCCAAGTTGTTGGTTTCCCCATAGGTTTGAGTCCGAGGACCATACAATACCTTGGTTCTGTCTAAAACTCAGTTTTCTCATCCAAGTAGATGGTTTGCCCATAGGTTTGAGAAGGAGGACCATACAATACCTTGGTTCTATCCAAAACAGAGTTTTCTCATCCAAGTAGTTGGTTTCCCCATAGGTTTGAGTCCGAGGACCATACAATACCTTGGTTCTGTCCAAAACTCAGTTTTCTCATCCAAGTATTTGGCTTCCCCATAGGTTTGAGTCGGAGGACCATACAATACCTTGGTTCTGTCCAAAACTCAGTTTTCTCGTCCAAGTTGTTGGTTTCCCCATAGGTTTGAGTCCGAGGACCATACAATACCTTAGTTCTGTCTAAAACTCAGTTTTCTCATCCAAGTAGATGGTTTGCCCATAGGTTTGAGAACGAGGACCATACAATACCTTGGTTCTATCCAAAACTGAGTTTTCTCATCCAAGTAGTTGGTTTCCCCATAGGTTTGAGTCCGAGGACCATACAATACCTTGGTTCTGTCCAAAACTCAGTTTTCTCATCCAAGTAGTTGGCTTCCCCATAGGTTTGAGTCGGAGGACCATACAATACCTTGGTTCTGTCCAAAACTCAGTTTTCTCATCCAAGTAGCTAGTTTCCCCATAGGGTTGAGTCGGAGGACCCTACAATACCTTGGTTCTGTCCAAAACTCAGTTTTCTCATCCAAGTAGTTGGTTTCCCCATAGTTTGAGTCCGAGGACCGTACAGTACCTCGGTTCTGTCCAAAACTCGGTTTTCTCATCCAAGTAGTTGGCTTCCCCATAGGTTTGAGTCGGAGGACCGTACAATACCTTGGTTCTGTCCAAAACTCAGTTTTCTCGTCCAAGTTGTTGGTTTCCCCATAGGTTTGAGTCAGAGGACCATACAATACCTTAGTTCTGTCTAAAACTCAGTTGTCTCATCCAAGTAGATGGTTTGCCCACAGGGTTGAGTCGGAGGACCATACAATACCATGGTTCTGTCCAAAACTCAGTTTTCTCATCCAAGTAGTTGGTTTCCCCATAGGTTTGAGTCCGAGGACCATACAATACCTTGGTTCTATCCAAAACTCAGTTTTCTCATTCAAGTAGCTGGTTTCCCCACAGGGTTGAGTCGGAGGATCATACAATACCTTGGTTCTGTCCAAAACTCAGTTTTCTCGTCCAAGTAGTTGGTTTCCCCATAGGTTTGAGTCCGAGGACCGTACAATACCTTGGTTCTGTCCAAAACTCAGTTTTCTCGTCCAAGTTGTTGGTTTCCCCATAGGTTTGAGTCCGAGGACCATACAATACCTTAGTTCTGTCTAAAACTCAGTTTTCTCATCCAAGTAGATGGTTTGCCCATAGGTTTGAGAACGAGGACCATACAATACCTTGGTTCTATCCAAAACTGAGTTTTCTCATCCAAGTAGTTGGTTTCCCCATAGGTTTGAATCCGAGGACCATACAATACCTTGGTTCTGTCCAAAACTGAGTTTTCTCATCCAAGTAGTTGGCTTCCCCATAGGTTTGAGTCCGAGGACCATACAATACCTTGGTTCTGTCCAAAACTCAGTTTTCTCATCCAAGTAGTTGGTTTCCCCATAGGTTTGAGTCCGAGGACCGTACAGTACCTCGGTTCTGTCCAAAACTCAGTTTTCTCATCCAAGTAGTTGGCTTCCCCATAGGTTTGAGTCGGAGGACCATACAATACCTTGGTTCTGTCCAAAACTCAGTTTTCTCGTCCAAGTTGTCGGTTTCCCCATAGGTTTGAGTCAGAGGACCATACAATACCTTAGTTCTGTCTAAAACTCAGTTTTCTCATCCAAGTAGATGGTTTGCCCATAGGTTTGAGAACGAGGACCATACAATACCTTGGTTCTATCCAAAACTGAGTTTTCTCATCCAAGTAGTTGGTTTCCCCATATGTTTGAGTCTGAGGACCATACAATACCTTGGTTCTGTCCAAAACTCAGTTTTCTCATCCAAGTAGTTGGCTTCCCCATAGGTTTGAGTCCGAGAACCATACAATACCTTGGTTCGGTCCAAAACTCAGTTTTTTCATCCAAGAAGTTGGTTTCCCCATCGGTTTGAGTACGAGGACCATACAATACCTTGGTTCTATCCAAAACTCAGTTTTCTCATTCAAGTAGCTGGTTTCCCCACAGGGTTGAGTCGGAGGACCATACAATACCTTGGTTCTGTCCAAAACTCAGTTTTCTCATCCAAGTAGTTGGTTTCCCCATAGGTTTGAGTCCGAGGACCGTACAATACCTTGGTTCTGTCCAAAACTCAGTTTTCTCGTCCAAGTTGTTGGTTTCCCCATAGGTTTGAGTCCGAGGACCATACAATACCTTGGTTCTGTCTAAAACTCAGTTTTCTCATCCAAGTAGATGGTTTGCCCATAGGTTTGAGAAGGAGGACCATACAATACCTTGGTTCTATCCAAAACAGAGTTTTCTCATCCAAGTAGTTGGTTTCCCCATAGGTTTGAGTCCGAGGACCATACAATACCTTGGTTCTGTCCAAAACTCAGTTTTCTCAACCAAGTATTTGGCTTCCCCATAGGTTTGAGTCGGAGGACCATACAATACCTTGGTTCTGTCCAAAACTCAGTTTTCTCGTCCAAGTTGTTGGTTTCCCCATAGGTTTGAGTCCGAGGACCATACAATACCTTAGTTCTGTCTAAAACTCAGTTTTCTCATCCAAGTAGATGGTTTGCCCATAGGTTTGAGAACGAGGACCATACAATACCTTGGTTCTATCCAAAACTGAGTTTTCTCATCCAAGTAGTTGGTTTCCCCATAGGTTTGAGTCCGAGGACCATACAATACCTTGGTTCTGTCCAAAACTCAGTTTTCTCATCCAAGTAGTTGGCTTCCCCATAGGTTTGAGTCGGAGGACCATTCAATACCTTGGTTCTGTCCAAAACTCAGTTTTCTCATCCAAGTAGCTAGTTTCCCCATAGGGTTGAGTCGGAGGACCCTACAATACCTTGGTTCTGTCCAAAACTCAGTTTTCTCATCCAAGTAGTTGGTTTCCCCATATGTTTGAGTCCGAGGACCGTACAGTACCTCGGTTCTGTCCAAAACTCGGTTTTCTCATCCAAGTAGTTGGCTTCCCCATAGGTTTGAGTCGGAGGACCGTACAATACCTTGGTTCTGTCCAAAACTCAGTTTTCTCGTCCAAGTTGTTGGTTTCCCCATAGGTTTGAGTCAGAGGACCATACAATACCTTAGTTCTGTCTAAAACTCAGTTGTCTCATCCAAGTAGATGGTTTCCCCATAGGTTTGAGTCCGAGGACCGTACAATACCTTGGTTCTGTCCAAAACTCAGTTTTCTCGTCCAAGTTGTTGGTTTCCCCATAGGTTTGAGTCCGAGGACCATACAATACCTTGGTTCTGTCTAAAACTCAGTTTTCTCATCCAAGTAGATGATTTGCCCATAGGTTTGAGAAGGAGGACCATACAATACCTTGGTTCTATCCAAAACAGAGTTTTCTCATCCAAGTAGTTGGTTTCCCCATAGGTTTGAGTCCGAGGACCATACAATACCTTGGTTCTGTCCAAAACTCAGTTTTCTCAACCAAGTATTTGGCTTCCCCATAGGTTTGAGTCGGAGGACCATACAATACCTTGGTTCTGTCCAAAACTCAGTTTTCTCGTCCAAGTTGTTGGTTTCCCCATAGGTTTGAGTCCGAGGACCATACAATACCTTAGTTCTGTCTAAAACTCAGTTTTCTCATCCAAGTAGATGGTTTGCCCATAGGTTTGAGAACGAGGACCATACAATACCTTGGTTCTATCCAAAACTGAGTTTTCTCATCCAAGTAGTTGGTTTCCCCATAGGTTTGAGTCCGAGGACCATACAATACCTTGGTTCTGTCCAAAACTCAGTTTTCTCATCCAAGTAGTTGGCTTCCCCATAGGTTTGAGTCGGAGGACCATACAATACCTTGGTTCTGTCCAAAACTCAGTTTTCTCATCCAAGTAGCTAGTTTCCCCATAGGGTTGAGTCGGAGGACCCTACAATACCTTGGTTCTGTCCAAAACTCAGTTTTCTCATCCAAGTAGTTGGTTTCCCCATAGGTTTGAGTCCGAGGACCGTACAGTACCTCGGTTCTGTCCAAAACTCGGTTTTCTCATCCAAGTAGTTGGCTTCCCCATAGGTTTGAGTCGGAGGACCGTACAATACCTTGGTTCTGTCCAAAACTCAGTTTTCTCATCCAAGTAGTTGGCTTCCCCATAGGTTTGAGTCGGAGGACCATACAATACCTTGGTTCTGTCCAAAACTCAGTTTTCTCGTCCAAGTTGTTGGTTTCCCCATAGGTTTGAGTCGGAGGACCATACAATACCTTAGTTCTGTCTAAAACTCAGTTTTCTCGTCCAAGTAGATGGTTTGCCCATAGGTTTGAGAACGAGGACCATACAATACCTTGGTTCTATCCAAAACTGAGTTTTCTCATCCAAGTAGTTGGTTTCCCCATAGGTTTGAGACGGAGGACCATACAATACCTTGGTTCTGTCCAAAACTGAGTTTTTTAATCCAAGTAGTTGGCTTCCCCATAGGTTTGAGTCCGAGGACCATACAATACCTTGGTTCTGTCCAAAACTCAGTTTTCACATCCAAGTAGTTGGCTTCCCCATAGGTTTGAGTCGGAGGACCATACAATACCTTGGTTCTGTCCAAAACTCAGTTTTCTCATCCAAGTAGTTGGTTTCCCCAAAGGTTTCAGTCCGAGGACTATACAATACCTTGGTTCAAAACTCAGTTTTCCCATCCAAGTAGTTGCTTTCCCCATAGGTTTGAGTCCGAGGACCATACAATACCTTGGTTCTGTCCAAAACTCAGTTTTCTCGTCCAAGTTGTTGGTTTCCCCATAGGTTTGAGTCCGAGGACCATACAATAACTTAGTTCTATCCAAAACTCAGTTTTCTCATTCAAGTAGCTGGTTTCCCCACAGGGTTGAGTCGGAGGACCATACAATACCTTGGTTCTGTCCAAAACTCAGTTTTCTCATCCAAGTAGTTGGTTTCCCCATAGGTTTGAGTCCGAGGACCGTACAATACCTTGGTTCTGTCCAAAACTCAGTTTTCTCGTCCAAGTTGTTGGTTTCCCCATAGGTTTGAGTCCGAGGACCATACAATACCTTGGTTCTGTCTAAAACTCAGTTTTCTCATCCAAGTAGATGGTTTGCCCATAGGTTTGAGAACGAGGACCATACAATACCTTGGTTCTATCCAAAACTGAGTTTTCTCATCCAAGTAGTTGGTTTCCCCATTGGTTTGAGTCCGAGGACCATACAATACCTTGGTTCTGTCCAAAACTGAGTGTTCTCATCCAAGTAGTTGGCTTCCCCATAGGTTTGAGTCCGAGGACCATACAATACCTTGGATCTGTCCAAAACTCAGTTTTCTCATCCACGTAGCTGGTTTCCCCATAGGTTTAAGTCGGAGGACCATACAATACCTTGGTTCTGTCCAAAACTCAGTTTTCTCATCCAAGTAGCCGGTTTCCCCATAGGGTTGAGTCGGAGGACCATACAATACCTTGGTTCTGTCCAAAACTCAGTTTTCTCATCCAAGTAGTTGGTTTCCCCATAGGTTTAAGTCCGAGGACCGTACAGTACCTCGGTTCTGTCCAAAACTCAGTTTTCTCATCCAAGTAGTTGGCTTCCCCATAGGTTTGAGTCGGAGGACCATACAATACCTTTGTTCTGTCCAAAACTCAGTTTTCTCGTCCAAGTTGTTGGTTTCCCCATAGGTTTGAGTCGGAGGACCATACAATACCTTAGTTCTGTCTAAAACTCAGTTTTCTCGTCCAAGTAGATGGTTTGCCCATAGGTTTGAGAACGAGGACCATACAATACCTTGGATCTATCCAAAACTGAGTTTTCTCATCCAAGTAGTTGGCTTCCCCATAGGTTTGAGTCCGAGGACCATACAATACCTTGGTTCAAAACTCAGTTTTCCCATCCAAGTAGTTGGTTTCCCCATAGGTTTCAGTCCGAGGACCATACAATACCTTGGTTCTGTCCAACACTCAGTTTTCTCGTCCAAGTTGTTGGTTTCCCCATAGGTTTGAGTCCGAGGACCATACAATACCTTAGTTCTGTCTAAAACTCAGTTTTCTCATCCAAGTAGATGGTTTGCCCATAGGTTTGAGAACGAGGACCATACAATACCTTGGTTCTATTCAAAACTGAGTTTTCTCATCCAAGTAGTTGGTTTCCCCATAGGTTTGAGTCGGAGGACCATACAATACCTTGGTTCAGCCCAAAACTGAGTTTTCTCATCCAAGTAGTTGGCTTCCCCATAGGTTTGAGTCCGAGGACCATACAATACCTTGGTTCAAAACTCAGTTTTCTCATCCAAGTAGATGGTTTGCCCAAAGGTTTGAGAACGAGGACCATACAATACCTTGGTTCTATCCAAAACTGAGTTTTCTCATCCAAGCAGTTGGTTTCCCCATATGTTTGAGTCCGAGGACCATACAATACCTTGGTTCTGTCCAAAACTCAGTTTTCTCATCCAAGTAGTTGGCTTCCCCATAGGTTTGAGTCCGAGAACCATACAATACCTTGGTTCTGTCCAAAACTCAGTTTTCTCATCCAAGAAGTTGGTTTCCCCATAGGTTTGAGTCCGAGGACCATACAATACCTTAGTTCTATCCAAAACTCAGTTTTCTCATTCAAGTAACTGGTTTCCCCACAGGGTTGAGTCGGAGGACCATACAATACCTTGGTTCTGTCCAAAACTCAGTTTTCTCATCCAAGTAGTTGGTTTCCCCATAGGTTTGAGTCCGAGGACCGTACAATACCTTGGTTCTGTCCAAAACTCAGTTTTCCCGTCCAAGTTGTTGGTTTCCCCATAGGTTTGAGTCCGAGGACCATACAATACCTTGGTTCTGTCTAAAACTCAGTTTTCTCATCCAAGTAGATGGTTTGCCCATAGGTTTGAGAACGAGGACCATACAATACCTTGGTTCTATCCAAAACTGAGTTTTCTCATCCAAGTAGTTGGTTTCCCCATAGGTTTGAGTCCGAGGACCATACAATACCTTGGTTCTGTCCAAAACTGAGTTTTCTCATCCAAGTAGTTGGCTTCCCCATAGGTTTGAGTCCGAGGACCATACAATACCTTGGATCTGTCCAAAACTCAGTTTTCTCATCCACGTAGCTGGTTTCCCCATAGGTTTAAGTCGGAGGACCATACAATACCTTGGTTCTGTCCAAAACTCAGTTTTCTCATCCAAGTAGCCGGTTTCCCCATAGGGTTGAGTCGGAGGACCATACAATACCTTGGTTCTGTCCAAAACTCAGTTTTCTCATCCAAGTAGTTGGTTTC
This sequence comes from Quercus alba, assembly GCA_036321655.1. Lineage (NCBI taxonomy): Eukaryota > Viridiplantae > Streptophyta > Magnoliopsida > Fagales > Fagaceae > Quercus > Quercus alba. Next base: position 339,535 of record JAYJMT010000015.1, read on the forward strand.
CCCATAGGTTTAAGTCCGAGGACCGTACAGTACCTCGGTTCTGTCCAAAACTCAGTTTTCTCATCCAAGTAGTTGGCTTCCCCATAGGTTTTAGTCGGAGGACCATACAATACCTTGGTTCTGTCCAAAACTCAGTTTTCTCGTCCAAGTTGTTGGTTTCCCCATAGGTTTGAGTCGGAGGACCATACAATACCTTAGTTCTATCTAAAACTCAGTTTTCTCGTCCAAGTAGATGGTTTGCCCATAGGTTTGAGAACGAGGACCATACAATACCTTGGTTCTATCCAAAACTGAGTTTTCTCATCCAAGTAGTTGGTTTCCCCATAGGTTTGAGACAGAGGACCATACAATACCTTGGTTCTGTCCAAAACTCAGTTTTCTCATCCAAGTAGTTGGTTTCCCCATAGGTTTAAGTCCGAGGACCGTACAGTACCTCGGTTCTGTCCAAAACTCAGTTTTCTCATCCAAGTAGTTGGCTTCCCCATAGGTTTGAGTCGGAGGACCATACAATACCTTGGTTCTGTCCAAAACTCAGTTTTCTCGTCCAAGTTGTTGGTTTCCCCATAGGTTTGAGTCGGAGGACCATACAATACCTTAGTTCTGTCTAAAACTCAGTTTTCTCGTCCAAGTAGATGGTTTGCCCATAGGTTTGAGAACGAGGACCATACAATACCTTGGTTCTATCCAAAACTGAGTTTTCTCATCCAAGTAGTCGGTTTCCCCATAGGTTTGAGACGGAGGACCATACAATACCTTGGTTCTGTCCAAAACTGAGTTTTTTCATCCAAGTAGTTGGCTTCCCCATAGGTTTGAGTCCGAGGACCATACAATACCTTGGTTCTGTCCAAAACTCAGTTTTCACATCCAAGTAGTTGGCTTCCCCATAAGTTTGAGTCGGAGGACCATACAATACCTTGGTTCTGTCCAAAACTCAGTTTTCTCATCCAAGTAGTTGGTTTCCCCAAAGGTTTGAGTCCGAGGACTATACAATACCTTGGTTCAAAACTCAGTTTTCCCATCCAAGTAGTTGGTTTCCCCATAGGTTTGAGTCCGAGGACCATACAATACCTTGGTTCTGTCCAAAACTCAGTTTTCTCGTCCAAGTTGTTGGTTTCCCCATAGGTTTGAGTCCGAGGACCATACAATAACTTAGTTCTATCCAAAACTCAGTTTTCTCATTCAAGTAGCTGGTTTCCCCACAGGGTTGAGTCGGAGGACCATACAATACCTTGGTTCTGTCCAAAACTCAGTTTTCTCATCCAAGTAGTTGGTTTCCCCATAGGTTTGAGTCCGAGGACCGTACAATACCTTGGTTCTGTCCAAAACTCAGTTTTCTCGTCCAAGTTGTTGGTTTCCCCATAGGTTTGAGTCCGAGGACCATACAATACCTTGGTTCTGTCTAAAACTCAGTTTTCTCATCCAAGTAGATGGTTTGCCCATAGGTTTGAGAACGAGGACCATACAATACCTTGGTTCTATCCAAAACTGAGTTTTCTCATCCAAGTAGTTGGTTTCCCCACAGGTTTGAGTCCGAGGACCATACAATACCTTGGTTCAAAACTCAGTTTTCCCATCCAAGTAGTTGGTTTCCCCATAGGTTTCAGTCCGAGGACCATACAATACCTTGGTTCTGTCCAAAACTCAGTTTTCTCGTCCAAGTTGTTGGTTTCCCCATAGGTTTGAGTCCGAGGGCCATACAATACCTTAGTTCTGTCTAAAACTCAGTTTTCTCATCCAAGTAGATGGTTTGCCCATAGGTTTGAGAACGAGGACCATACAATACCTTGTTTCTATTCAAAACTGAGTTTTCTCATCCAAGTAGTTGGTTTCCCCATAGGTTTGAGTCGGAGGACCATACAATACCTTGGTTCAGCCCAAAACTGAGTTTTCTCATCCAAGTAGTTGGCTTCCCCATAGGATTGAGTCCGAGGACCATACAATACCTTGGTTCAAAACTCAGTTTTCTCATCCAAGTAGTTGGTTTCCCCATAGGTTTCAGTCCGAGGACCATACAATACCTTGGTTCTGTCCAAAACTCAGTTTTCTCGTCCAAGTTGTTGGTTTCCCCATAGGTTTGAGTCCGAGGACCATACAATACCTTAGTTCTGTCTAAAACTCAGTTTTCTCATCCAAGTAGATGGTTTGCCCATAGGTTTGAGAACGAGGACCATACAATACCTTGGTTCTATTCAAAACTGAGTTTTCTCATCCAAGCAGTTGGTTTCCCCATATGTTTGAGTCCGAGGACCATACAATACCTTGGTTCTGTCCAAAACTCAGTTTTCTCATCCAAGTAGTTGGCTTCCCCATAGGTTTGAGTCCGAGAACCATACAATACCTTGGTTCTGTCCAAAACTCAGTTTTCTCATCCAAGAAGTTGGTTTCCCCATAGGTTTGAGTCCGAGGACCATACAATACCTTAGTTCTATCCAAAACTCAGTTTTCTCATTCAAGTAGCCGGTTTCCCCACAGGGTTGAGTCGGAGGACCATACAATACCTTGGTTCTGTCCAAAACTCAGTTTTCTCATCCAAGTAGTTGGTTTCCCCATAGGTTTGAGTCCGAGGACCGTACAATACCTTGGTTCTGTCCAAAACTCAGTTTTCCCGTCCAAGTTGTTGGTTTCCCCATAGGTTTGAGTCCGAGGACCATACAATACCTTGGTTCTGTCTAAAACACAGTTTTCTCATCCAAGTTGATGGTTTGCCCATAGGTTTGAGAACGAGGACCATACAATACCTTGGTTCTATCCAAAACTGAGTTTTCTCATCCAAGTAGTTGGTTTCCCCATAGGTTTGAGTCCGAGGACCATACAATACCTTGGTTCTGTCCAAAACTGAGTTTTCTCATCCAAGTAGTTGGCTTCCCCATAGGTTTGAGTCCGAGGACCATACAATACCTTGGATCTGTCCAAAACTCAGTTTTCTCATCCACGTAGCTGGTTTCCCCATAGGTTTAAGTCGGAGGACCATACAATACCTTGGTTCTGTCCAAAACTCAGTTTTCTCATCCAAGTAGCCGGTTTCCCCATAGGGTTGAGTCGGAGGACCATACAATACCTTGGTTCTGTCCAAAACTCAGTTTTCTCATCCAAGTAGTTGGTTTCCCCATAGGTTTAAGTCCGAGGACCGTACAGTACCTCGGTTCTGTCCAAAACTCAGTTTTCTCATCCAAGTAGTTGGCTTCCCCATAGGTTTGAGTCGGAGGACCATACAATACCTTGGTTCTGTCCAAAACTCAGTTTTCTCGTCCAAGTTGTTGGTTTCCCCATAGGTTTGAGTCGGAGGACCATACAATACCTTAGTTCTGTCTAAAACTCAGTTTTCTCGTCCAAGTAGATGGTTTGCCCATAGGTTTGAGAACGAGGACCATACAATACCTTGGTTCTATCCAAAACTGAGTTTTCTCATCCAAGTAGTCGGTTTCCCCATAGGTTTGAGACGGAGGACCATACAATACCTTGGTTCTGTCCAAAACTGAGTTTTTTCATCCAAGTAGTTGGCTTCCCCATAGGTTTGAGTCCGAGGACCATACAATACCTTGGTTCTGTCCAAAACTCAGTTTTCACATCCAAGTAGTTGGCTTCCCCATAGGTTTGAGTCGGAGGACCATACAATACCTTGGTTCTGTCCAAAACTCAGTTTTCTCATCCAAGTAGTTGGTTTCCCCAATGGTTTGAGTCCGAGGACTATACAATACCTTGGTTCAAAACTCAGTTTTCCCATCCAAGTAGTTGGTTTCCCCATAGGTTTGAGTCCGAGGACCATACAATACCTTGGTTCTGTCCAAAACTCAGTTTTCTCGTCCAAGTTGTTGGTTTCCCCATAGGTTTGAGTCCGAGGACCATACAATAACTTAGTTCTATCCAAAACTCAGTTTTCTCATTCAAGTAGCTGGTTTCCCCACAGGGTTGAGTCGGAGGACCATACAATACCTTGGTTCTGTCCAAAACTCAGTTTTCTCATCCAAGTAGTTGGTTTCCCCATAGGTTTGAGTCCGAGGACCGTACAATACCTTGGTTCTGTCCAAAACTCAGTTTTCTCGTCCAAGTTGTTGGTTTCCCCATAGGTTTGAGTCCGAGGACCATACAATACCTTGGTTCTGTCTAAAACTCAGTTTTCTCATCCAAGTAGATGGTTTGCCCATAGGTTTGAGAACGAGGACCATACAATACCTTGGTTCTATCCAAAACTGAGTTTTCTCATCCAAGTAGTTGGTTTCCCCATAGGTTTGAGTCCGAGGACCATACAATACCTTGGTTCTGTCCAAAACTGAGTGTTCTCATCCAAGTAGTTGGCTTCCCCATAGGTTTGAGTCCGAGGACCATACAATACCTTGGATCTGTCCAAAACTCAGTTTTCTCATCCACGTAGCTGGTTTCCCCGTAGGTTTAAGTCGGAGGACCATACAATACCTTGGTTCTGTCCAAAACCCAGTTTTCTCATCCAAGTAGCCGGTTTCCCCATAGGGTTGAGTCGGAGGACCATACAATACCTTGGTTCTGTCCAAAACTCAGTTTTCTCATCCAAGTAGTTGGTTTCCCCATAGGTTTAAGTCCGAGGACCGTACAGTACCTCGGTTCTGTCCAAAACTCAGTTTTCTCATCCAAGTAGTTGGCTTCCCCATAGGTTTGAGTCGGAGGACCATACAATACCTTGGTTCTGTCCAAAACTCAGTTTTCTCGTCCAAGTTGTTGGTTTCCCCATAGGTTTGAGTCGGAGGACCATACAATACCTTAGTTCTGTCTAAAACTCAGTTTTCTCGTCCAAGTAGATGGTTTGCCCATAGGTTTGAGAACGAGGACCATACAATACCTTGGTTCTATCCAAAACTGAGTTTTCTCATCCAAGTAGTTGGCTTCCCCATAGGTTTGAGTCCGAGGACCATACAATACCTTGGTTCAAAACTCAGTTTTCCCATCCAAGTAGTTGGTTTCCCCATAGGTTTCAGTCCGAGGACCATACAATACCTTGGTTCTGTCCAAAACTCAGTTTTCTCGTCCAAGTTGTTGGTTTCCCCATAGGTTTGAGTCCGAGGGCCATACAATACCTTAGTTCTGTCTAAAACTCAGTTTTCTCATCCAAGTAGATGGTTTGCCCATAGGTTTGAGTCCGAGGGCCATACAATACCTTAGTTCTGTCTAAAACTCAGTTTTCTCATCCAAGTAGATGGTTTGCCCATAGGTTTGGGAACGAGGACCATACAATACCTTGGTTCTATCCAAAACGGAGTTTTCTCATCCAAGTAGTTGGTTTCCCCATAGGTTTGAGTCGGAGGACCATACAATACCTTGGTTCAGCCCAAAACTGAGTTTTCTCATCCAAGTAGTTGGCTTCCCCATAGGATTGAGTCCGAGGACCATACAATACCTTGGTTCAAAACTCAGTTTTCTCATCCAAGTAGTTGGTTTCCCCATAGGTTTCTGTCCGAGGACCATACAATACCTTGGTTCTGTCCAAAACTCAGTTTTCTCGTCCAAGTTGTTGGTTTCCCCATATGTTTGAGTCCGAGGACCATACAATACCTTGGTTCTGTCCAAAACTCAGTTTTCTCATCCAAGTAGTTGGCTTCCCCATAGGTTTGAGTCCGAGAACCATACAATACCTTGGTTCTGTCCAAAACTCAGTTTTCTCATCCAAGAAGTTGGTTTCCCCATAGGTTTGAGTCCGAGGACCATACAATACCTTAGTTCTATCCAAAACTCAGTTTTCTCATTCAAGTAGCCGGTTTCCCCACAGGGTTGAGTCGGAGGACCATACAATACCTTGGTTCTGTCCAAAACTCAGTTTTCTCATCCAAGTAGTTGGTTTCCCCATAGGTTTGAGTCCGAGGACCGTACAATACCTTGGTTCTGTCCAAAACTCAGTTTTCCCGTCCAAGTTGTTGGTTTCCCCATAGGTTTGAGTCCGAGGACCATACAATACCTTGGTTCTGTCTAAAACTCAGTTTTCTCATCCAAGTTGATGGTTTGCCCATAGGTTTGAGAACGAGGACCATACAATACCTTGGTTCTATCCAAAACTGAGTTTTCTCATCCAAGTAGTTGGTTTCCCCATAGGTTTGAGTCCGAGGACCATACAATACCTTGGTTCTGTCCAAAACTGAGTTTTCTCATCCAAGTAGTTGGCTTCCCCATAGGTTTGAGTCCGAGGACCATACAATACCTTGGTTCTGTCCAAAACTCAGTTTTCTCATTCAAGTAGCTGGTTTCCCCACAGGGTTGAGTCGGAGGACCATACAATACCTTGGTTCTGTCCAAAACTCAGTTTTCTCGTCCAAGTTGTTGGTTTCCCCATAGGTTTGAGTCCGAGGACCATACAATAACTTAGTTCTATCCAAAACTCAGTTTTCTCATTCAAGTAGCTGGTTTCCCCACAGGGTTGAGTCGGAGGACCATACAATACCTTGGTTCTGTCCAAAACTCAGTTTTCTCATCCAAGTAGTTGGTTTCCCCATAGGTTTGAGTCCGAGGACCGTACAATACCTTGGTTCTGTCCAAAACTCAGTTTTCTCGTCCAAGTTGTTGGTTTCCCCATAGGTTTGAGTCCGAGGACCATACAATACCTTGGTTCTGTCTAAAACTCAGTTTTCTCATCCAAGTAGATGGTTTGCCCATAGGTTTGAGAACGAGGACCATACAATACCTTGGTTCTATCCAAAACTGAGTTTTCTCATCCAAGTAGTTGGTTTCCCCATAGGTTTGAGTCCGAGGACCATACAATACCTTGGTTCTGTCCAAAACTGAGTGTTCTCATCCAAGTAGTTGGCTTCCCCATAGGTTTGAGTCCGAGGACCATACAATACCTTGGATCTGTCCAAAACTCAGTTTTCTCATCCACGTAGCTGGTTTCCCCATAGGTTTAAGTCGGAGGACCATACAATACCTTGGTTCTGTCCAAAACTCAGTTTTCTCATCCAAGTAGATGGTTTGCCCATAGGTTTGAGAACGAGGACCATACAATACCTTGGTTCTATCCAAAACTCAGTTTTCTCATCCAAGTAGTTGGTTTCCCCATAGGTTTTAGACGGAGGACCATACAATACCTTGGTTCTGTCTAAAACTCAGTTTTCTCATCCAAGTAGATGGTTTGCCCATAGGTTTGAGTCGGAGGACCATACAATACCTTGGTTCTGTCCAAAACTCAGTTTTCTCGTCCAAGTTGTTGGTTTCCCCATAGGTTTGAGTCGGAGGACCATACAATACCTTAGTTCTGTCTAAAACTCAGTTTTCTCGTCCAAGTAGATGGTTTGCCCATAGGTTTGAGAACGAGGACCATACAATACCTTGGTTCTATCCAAAACTGAGTTTTCTCATCCAAGTAGTTGGTTTCCCCATAGGTTTTAGACGGAGGACCATACAATACCTTGGTTCTGTCCAAAACTGAGTTTTCTCATCCAAGTAGTTGGCTTCCCCATAGGTTTGAGTCCGAGGACCATACAATACCTTGGTTCTGTCCAAAACTCAGTTTTCACATCCAAGTAGTTGGCTTCCCCATAGGTTTGAGTCGGAGGACCATACAATACCTTGGTTCTGTCCAAAACTCAGTTTTCTCATCCAAGTAGTTGGTTTCCCCAAAGGTTTGAGTCCGAGGACTATACAATACCTTGGTTCAAAACTCAGTTTTCCCATCCAAGTAGTTGGTTTCCCCATAGGTTTGAGTCCGAGGACCATACAATACCTTGGTTCTGTCCAAAACTCAGTTTTCTCGTCCAAGTTGTTGGTTTCCCCATAGGTTTGAGTCCGAGGACCATACAATACGTTAGTTCTGTCTAAAACTCAGTTTTCTCATCCAAGTAGATGGTTTGCCCATAGGTTTGGGAACGAGGACCATACAATACCTTGGTTCTATCCAAAACGGAGTTTTCTCATCCAAGTAGTTTGTTTCCCCATAGGTTTGAGTCCGAGGACCATACAATACCTTGGTTCTGTCAAAAACTGAGTTTTCTCATCCAAGTAGTTGGCTTCCCCATAGGTTTGAGTCCGAGGACCATACAATACCTTGGTTCTGTCCAAAACTCAGTTTTCTCATCCAAGTAGCTGGTTTCCCCATAGGGTTAAGTCGGAGGACCATACAATACCTTGGTTCTGTCCAAAACTCAGTTTTCTCATCCAAGTAGTTGGTTTCCCCATAGGTTTGAGTCCGAGGACCGTACAGTACCTCGGTTCTGTCCAAAACTCAGTTTTCTCATCCAAGTAGTTGGCTTCCCCATAGGTTTGAGTCGGAGGACCATACAATACCTTGGTTCTGTCCAAAACTCAGTTTTCTCGTCCAAGTTGTTGGTTTCCCCATAGGTTTGAGTCAGAGGACCATACAATACCTTAGTTCTGTCTAAAACTCAGTTTTCTCATCCAAGTAGATGGTTTGCCCATAGGTTTGAGAACGAGGACCATACAATACCTTGGTTCTATCCAAAATTGAGTTTTCTCATCCAAGTAGTTGGTTTCCCCATATGTTTGAGTCCGAGGACCATACAATACCTTGGTTCTATCCAAAACTCAGTTTTCTCATCCAAGTAGTTGGCTTCCCCATAGGTTTGAGTCCGAGAACCATACAATACCTTGGTTCTGTCCAAAACTCAGTTTTCTCATCCAAGAAGTTGGTTTCCCCATAGGTTTGAGTCCGAGGACCATACAATACCTTAGTTCTATCCAAAACTCAGTTTTCTCATTCAAGTAGCTGGTTTCCCCACAGGGTTGAGTCGGAGGACCATACAATACCTTGGTTCTGTCCAAAACTGAGTTTTCTCATCCAAGTAGTTGGTTTCCCCATAGGTTTGAGTCCGAGGACCATACAATACCTTGGTTCTGTCCAAAACTGAGTGTTCTCATCCAAGTAGTTGGCTTCCCCATAGGTTTGAGTCCGAGGACCATACAATACCTTGGATCTGTCCAAAACTCAGTTTTCTCATCCACGTAGCTGGTTTCCCCATAGGTTAAAGTCGGAGGACCATACAATACCTTGGTTCTGTCCAAAACTCAGTTTTCTCATCCAAGTAGCCGGTTTCCCCATAGGGTTGAGTCGGAGGACCATACAATACCTTGGTTCTGTCCAAAACTCAGTTTTCTCATCCAAGTAGTTGGTTTCCCCATAGGTTTAAGTCCGAGGACCGTACAGTACCTCGGTTCTGTCCAAAACTCAGTTTTCTCATCCAAGTAGTTGGCTTCCCCATAGGTTTGAGTCGGAGGACCATACAATACCTTGGTTCTGTCCAAAACTCAGTTTTCTCGTCCAAGTTGTTGGTTTCCCCATAGGTTTGAGTCGGAGGACCATACAATACCTTAGTTCTGTCTAAAACTCAGTTTTCTCGTCCAAGTAGATGGTTTGCCCATAGGTTTGAGAACGAGGACCATACAATACCTTGGTTCTATCCAAAACTGAGTTTTCTCATCCAAGTAGTTGGTTTCCCCATAGGTTTTAGACGGAGGACCATACAATACCTTGGTTCTGTCCAAAACTGAGTTTTCTCATCCAAGTAGTTGGCTTCCCCATAGGTCTGAGTCCGAGGACCATACAATACCTTGGTTCTGTCCAAAACTCAGTTTTCACATCCAAGTAGTTGGCTTCCCCATAGGTTTGAGTCGGAGGACCATACAATACCTTGGTTCTGTCCAAAACTCAGTTTTCTCATCCAAGTAGTTGGTTTCCCCAAAGGTTTGAGTCCGAGGACTATACAATACCTTGGTTCAAAACTCAGTTTTCCCATCCAAGTAGTTGGTTTCCCCATAGGTTTGAGTCCGAGGACCATACAATACCTTGGTTCTGTCCAAAACTCAGTTTTCTCGTCCAAGTTGTTGGTTTCCCCATAGGTTTGAGTCCGAGGACCATACAATACGTTAGTTCTGTCTAAAACTCAGTTTTCTCATCCAAGTAGATGGTTTGCCCATAGGTTTGGGAACGAGGACCATACAATACCTTGGTTCTATCCAAAACTGAGTTTTCTCATCCAAGTAGTTGGTTTCCCCATAGGTTTGAGTCCGAGGACCATACAATACCTTGGTTCTGTCAAAAACTGAGTTTTCTCATCCAAGTAGTTGGCTTCCCCATAGGTTTGAGTCCGAGGACCATAAAATACCTTGGTTCTGTCCAAAACTCAGTTTTCTCATCCAAGTAGCTGGTTTCCCCATAGGGTTGAGTCGGAGGACCATACAATACCTTGGTTCTGTCCAAAACTCAGTTTTCTCATCCAAGTAGTTGGTTTCCCCATAGGTTTGAGTCCGAGGACCGTACAGTACCTCGGTTCTGTCCAAAACTCAGTTTTCTCATCCAAGTAGTTGGCTTCCCCATAGGTTTGAGTCGGAGGACCATACAATACCTTGGTTCTGTCCAAAACTCAGTTTTCTCGTCCAAGTTGTTGGTTTCCCCATAGGTTTGAGTCAGAGGACCATACAATACCTTAGTTCTGTCTAAAACTCAGTTTTCTCATCCAAGTAGATGGTTTGCCCATAGGTTTGAGAACGAGGACCATACAATACCTTAGTTCTATCCAAAACTGAGTTTTCTCATCCAAGTAGTTGGTTTCCCCATATGTTTGAGTCCGAGGACCATACAATACCTTGGTTCTCTCCAAAACTCAGTTTTCTCATCCAAGTAGTTGGCTTCCCCATAGGTTTGAGTCCGAGAACCATACAATACCTTGGTTCTGTCCAAAACTCAGTTTTCTCATCCAAGAAGTTGGTTTCCCCATAGGTTTGAGTCCGAGGACCATACAATACCTTAGTTCTATCCAAAACTCAGTTTTCTCATTCAAGTAGCTGGTTTCCCCACAGGGTTGAGTCGGAGGACCATACAATACCCTGGTTCTGTCCAAAACTCAGTTTTCTCATCCAAGTAGTTGGTTTCCCCATAGGTTTGAGTCCGAGGACCGTAAAATACCTTGGTTCTGTCCAAAACTCAGTTTTCTCGTCCAAGTTGTTGGTTTCCCCATAGGTTTGAGTCCGAGGACCATACAATACCTTGGTTCTGTCTAAAACTCAGTTTTCTCATCCAAGTAGATGGTTTGCCCATAGGTTTGAGAACGAGGACCATACAATACCTTGGTTCTATCCAACACTGAGTTTTCTCATCCAAGTAGTTGGTTTCCCCATAGGTTTGAGTCCGAGGACCATACAATACCTTGGTTCTGTCCAAAACTCAGTTTTCTCATCCAAGTAGTTGGCTTCCCCATAGGTTTGAGTCGGAGGACCATACAATACCTTGGTTCTGTCCAAAACTCAGTTTTCTCGTCCAAGTTGTTGGTTTCCCCATAGGTTTGAGTTCGAGGACCATACAATACCTTAGTTCTGTCTAAAACTCAGTTTTCTCATCCAAGTAGATGGTTTGCCCATAGGTTTGAGAACGAGGACCATACAATACCTTGGTTCTATCCAAAACTGAGTTTTCTCATCCAAGTAGTTGGTTTCCCCATAGGTTTGAGTCCGAGGACCATACAATACCTTGGTTCTGTCCAAAACTCAGTTTTCTCATCCAAGAAGTTGGTTTCCCCATAGGTTTGAGTCCGAGGACCATACAATACCTTAGTTCTATCCAAAACTCAGTTTTCTCATTCAAGTAGCTGGTTTCCCCACAGGGTTGAGTCGGAGGACCATACAATACCTTGGTTCTGTCCAAAACTCAGTTTTCTCATCCAAGTAGTTGGTTTCCCCATAGGTTTGAGTCCGAGGACCGTACAATACCTTGGTTCTGTCCAAAACTCAGTTTTCTCGTCCAAGTTGTTGGTTTCCCCATAGGTTTGAGTCCGAGGACCATACAATACCTTGGTTCTGTCTAAAACTCAGTTTTCTCATCCAAGTAGATGGTTTGCCCATAGGTTTGAGAACGAGGACCATACAATACCTTGGTTCTATCCAAAACTGAGTTTTCTCATCCAAGTAGTTGGTTTCCCCATAGGTTTGAGTCCGAGGACCATACAATACCTTGGTTCTGTCCAAAACTCAGTTTTCTCATCCAAGTAGTTGGCTTCCCCATAGGTTTGAGTCGGAGGACCATACAATACCTTGGTTCTGTCCAAAACTCAGTTTTCTCGTCCAAGTTGTTGGTTTCCCCATAGGTTTGAGTTCGAGGACCATACAATACCTTAGTTCTGTCTAAAACTCAGTTTTCTCATCCAAGTAGATGGTTTGCCCATAGGTTTGAGAACGAGGACCATACAATACCTTGGTTCTATCCAAAACTGAGTTTTCTCATCCAAGTAGTTGGTTTCCCCATAGGTTTGAGTCCGAGGACCATACAATACCTTGGTTCTGTCCAAAACTCAGTTTTCTCATCCAAGTAGTTGGCTTCCCCATAGGTTTGAGTCGGAGGACCATACAATACCTTGGTTCTGTCCAAAACTCAGTTTTCTCATCCAAGTAGCTGGTTTCCCCATAGGGTTGAGTCGGAGGACCATACAATACCTTGGTTCTGTCCAAAACTCAGTTTTCTCATCCAAGTAGTTGCTTTCCCCATAGGTTTGAGTCCGAGGACCGTACAGTACCTCGGTTCTGTCCAAAACTCAGTTTTCTCATCCAAGTAGTTGGTTTCCCCATAGGTTTGAGTCCGAGGACCGTACAGTACCTCGGTTCTGCCCAAAACTCAGTTTTCTCATCCAAGTAGTTGGCTTCCCCATAGGTTTGAGTCGGAGGACCATACAATACCTTGGTTCTGTCCAAAACTCAGTTTTCTCATCCAAGTAGTTGGTTTCCCCATAGGTTTAAGTCCGAGGACCGTACAGTACCTCGGTTCTGTCCAAAACTCAGTTTTCTCATCCAAGTAGTTGGCTTCCCCATAGGTTTGAGTCGGAGGACCATACAATACCTTGGTTCTGTCCAAAACTCAGTTTTCTCGTCCAAGTTGTTGGTTTCCCCATAGGTTTGAGTCGGAGGACCATAGAATACCTTAGTTCTGTCTAAAACTCAGTTTTCTCGTCCAAGTAGATGGTTTGCCCATAGGTTTGAGAACGAGGACCATACAATACCTTGGTTCTATCCAAAACTGAGTTTTCTCATCCAAGTAGTTGGTTTCCCCATAGGTTTGAGACGGAGGACCATACAATACCTTGGTTCTGTCCAAAACTGAGTTTTCTCATCCAAGTAGTTGGCTTCCCCATAGGTTTGAGTCCGAGGACCATACAATACCTTGGTTCTGTCCAAAACTCAGTTTTCACATCCAAGTAGTTGACTTCCCCATAGGTTTGAGTCGGAGGACCATACAATACCTTGGTTCTGTCCAAAACTCAGTTTTCTCATCCAAGTAGTTGGTTTCCCCAAAGGTTTGAGTCCGAGGACTATACAATACCTTGGTTCAAAACTCAGTTTTCCCATCCAAGTAGTTGGTTTCCCCATAGGTTTGAGTCCGAGGACCATACAATACCTCGGTTCTGTCCAAAACTCAGTTTTCTCGTCCAAGTTGTTGGTTTCCCCATAGGTTTGAGTCCGAGGACCATACAATACGTTAGTTCTGTCTAAAACTCAGTTTTCTCATCCAAGTAGATGGTTTGCCCATAGGTTTGGGAACGAGGACCATACAATACCTTGGTTCTATCCAAAACTGAGTTTTCTCATCCAAGTAGTTGGTTTTCCCATAGGTTTGAGTCCGAGGACCATACAATACCTTGGTTCTGTCAAAAACTGAGTTTTCTCATCCAAGTAGTTGGCTTCCCCATAGGTTTGAGTCCGAGGACCATACAATACCTTGGTTCTGTCCAAAACTCAGTTTTCTCATCCAAGTAGCTGGTTTCCCCATAGGGTTGAGTCGGAGGACCATACAATACCTTGGTTCTGTCCAAAACTCAGTTTTCTCATCCAAGTAGTTGGTTTCCACATAGGTTTGAGTCCGAGGACCGTACAGTACCTCGGTTCTGTCCAAAACTCAGTTTTCTCATCCAAGTAGTTGGCTTCCCCATAGGTTTGAGTCGGAGGACCATACAATACCTTGGTTCTGTCCAAAACTCAGTTTTCTCGTCCAAGTTGTTGGTTTCCCCATAGGTTTGAGTCCGAGGACCATACAATACGTTAGTTCTGTCTAAAACTCAGTTTTCTCATCCAAGTAGATGGTTTGCCCATAGGTTTGAGAACGAGGACCATACAATACCTTGGTTCTATCCAAAACTGAGTTTTCTCATCCAAGTAGTTGGTTTCCCCATAGGTTTGAGTCCGAGGACCATACAATACCTTGGTTCTGTCCAAAACTCAGTTTTCTCATCCAAGTAGTTGGCTTCCCCATAGGTTTGAGTCGGAGGACCATACAATACCTTGGTTCTGTCCAAAACTCAGTTTTCTCATCCAAGTAGCTGGTTTCCCATAGGGTTGAGTCGGAGGACCATACAATACCTTGGTTCTGTCCAAAACTCAGTTTTCTCATCCAAGTAGTTGCTTTCCCCATAGGTTTGAGTCCGAGGACCGTACAGTACCTCGGCTCTGTCCAAAACTCAGTTTTCTCATCCAAGTAGTTGGTTTCCCCATAGGTTTGAGTCCGAGGACCATACAATACCTTGGTTCTGTCCAAAACTCAGTTTTCTCATCCAAGTAGTTGCTTTCCCCATAGGGTTGAGTCGGAGGACCATACAATACCTTTGTTCTGTCCAAAACTCAGTTTTCTCGTCCAAGTAGCTGGTTTCCCCACAGGGTTGAGTCGGAGGACCATACAATACCTTGGTTCTGTCCAAAACTCAGTTTTCTCATCCAAGTAGTTGCTTTCCCCATAGGTTTGAGTCCGAGGACCATACAATACCTTGGTTCTGTCCAAAACTCAGTTTTCTCATCCAAGTAGTTGGCTTCCCCATAGGTTTGAGTCGGAGGACCATACAATACCTTGGTTCTGTCCAAAACTCAGTTTTCTCGTCCAAGTTGTTGGTTTCCCCATAGGTTTGAGTCCGAGGACCATACAATACGTTAGTTCTGTCTAAAACTCAGTTTTCTCATCCAAGTAGTTGCTTTCCCCATAGGTTTGAGTCCGAGGACCGTACAGTACCTCGGTTCTCTCCAAAACTCAGTTTTCTCATCCAAGTAGTTGGTTTCCCCATAGGTTTGAGTCCGAGGACCGTACAGTACCTCGGTTCTGTCCAAAACTCAGTTTTCTCATCCAAGTAGTTGGCTTCCCCATAGGTTTGAGTCGGAGGACCATACAATACCTTGGTTCTGTCCAAAACTCAGTTTTCTCATCCAAGTAGTTGGTTTCCCCATAGGTTTAAGTCCGAGGACCGTACAGTACCTCGGTTCTGTCCAAAACTCAGTTTTCTCATCCAAGTAGTTGGCTTCCCCATAGGTTTGAGTCGGAGGACCATACAATACCTTGGTTCTGTCCAAAACTCAGTTTTCTCGTCCAAGTTGTTGGTTTCCCCATAGGTTTGAGTCGGAGGACCATACAATACCTTAGTTCTGTCTAAAACTCAGTTTTCTCGTCCAAGTAGATGGTTTGCCCATAGGTTTGAGAACGAGGACCATACAATACCTTGGTTCTATCCACAACTGAGTTTTCTCATCCAAGTAGTTGGTTTCCCCATAGGTTTGAGACGGAGGACCATACAATACCTTGGTTCTGTCCAAAACTGAGTTTTCTCATCCAAGTAGTTGGCTTCCCCATAGGTTTGAGTCCGAGGACCATACAATACCTTGGTTCTGTCCAAAACTCAGTTTTCACATCCAAGTAGTTGGCTTCCCCATAGGTTTGAGTCGGAGGTCCATACAATACCTTGGTTCTGTCTAAAACTCAGTTTTCTCATCCAAGTAGATGGTTTGCCCATAGGTTTGAGAACGAGGACCATACAATACCTTGGTTCTATCCAAAACTGAGTTTTCTCATCCAAGTAGTTGGTTTCCCCATAGGTTTGAGTCCGAGGACCATACAATACCTTGGTTCTGTCCAAAACTCAGTTTTCTCATCCAAGTAGTTGGCTTCCCCATAGGTTTGAGTCGGAGGACCATACAATACCTTGGTTCTGTCCAAAACTCAGTTTTCTCGTCCAAGTTGTTGGTTTCCCCATAGGTTTGAGTTCGAGGACCATACAATACCTTAGTTCTGTCTAAAACTCAGTTTTCTCATCCAAGTAGATGGTTTGCCCATAGGTTTGAGAACGAGGACCATACAATACCTTGGTTCTATCCAAAACTGAGTTTTCTCATCCAAGTAGTTGGTTTCCCCATAGGTTTGAGTCCGAGGACCATACATTACCTTGGTTCTGTCCAAAACTCAGTTTTCTCATCCAAGTAGTTGGCTTCCCCATAGGTTTGAGTCGGAGGACCATACAATACCTTGGTTCTGTCCGAAACTCAGTTTTCTCATCCAAGTAGCTAGTTTCCCCATAGGGTTGAGTCGGAGGACCATACAATACCTTGGTTCTGTCCAAAACTCAGTTTTCTCATCCAAGTAGTTGCTTTCCCCATAGGTTTGAGTCCGAGGACCGTACAGTACCTCGGTTCTGTCCAAAACTCAGTTTTCTCATCCAAGTAGTTGGTTTCCCCATAGGTTTGAGTCCGAGGACCGTACAGTACCTCGGTTCTGCCCAAAACTCAGTTTTCTCATCCAAGTAGTTGGCTTCCCCATAGGTTTGAGTCGGAGGACCATACAATACCTTGGTTCTGTCCAAAACTCAGTTTTCTCATCCAAGTAGTTGGTTTCCCCATAGGTTTAAGTCCGAGGACCGTACAGTACCTCGGTTCTGTCCAAAACTCAGTTTTCTCATCCAAGTAGTTGGCTTCCCCATAGGTTTGAGTCGGAGGACCATACAATACCTTGGTTCTGTCCAAAACTCAGTTTTCACATCCAAGTAGTTGGCTTCCCCATAGGTTTGAGTCGGAGGACCATACAATACCTTGGTTCTGTCCAAAACTCAGTTTTCTCATCCAAGTAGTTGGTTTCCCCAAAGGTTTGAGTCCGAGGACTATACAATACCTTGGTTCAAAACTCAGTTTTCCCATCCAAGTAGTTGGTTTCCCCATAGGTTTGAGTCCGAGGACCATACAATACCTCGGTTCTGTCCAAAACTCAGTTTTCTTGTCCAAGTTGTTGGTTTCCCCATAGGTTTGAGTCCGAGGACCATACAATACGTTAGTTCTGTCTAAAACTCAGTTTTCTCATCCAAGTAGATGGTTTGCCCATAGGTTTGGGAACGAGGACCATACAATACCTTGGTTCTATCCAAAACTGAGTTTTCTCATCCAAGTAGTTGGTTTTCCCATAGGTTTGAGTCCGAGGACCATACAATACCTTGGTTCTGTCAAAAACTGAGTTTTCTCATCCAAGTAGTTGGCTTCCCCATAGGTTTGAGTCCGAGGACCATACAATACCTTGGTTCTGTCCAAAACTCAGTTTTCTCATCCAAGTAGCTGGTTTCCCCATAGGGTTGAGTCGGAGGACCATACAATACCTTGGTTCTGTCCAAAACTCAGTTTTCTCATCCAAGTAGTTGGTTTCCACATAGGTTTGAGTCCGAGGACCGTACAGTACCTCGGTTCTGTCCAAAACTCAGTTTTCTCATCCAAGTAGTTGGCTTCCCCATAGGTTTGAGTCGGAGGACCATACAATACCTTGGTTCTGTCCAAAACTCAGTTTTCTCGTCCAAGTTGTTGGTTTCCCCATAGGTTTGAGTCCGAGGACCATACAATACGTTAGTTCTGTCTAAAACTCAGTTTTCTCATCCAAGTAGATGGTTTGCCCATAGGTTTGAGAACGAGGACCATACAATACCTTGGTTCTATCCAAAACTGAGTTTTCTCATCCAAGTAGTTGGTTTCCCCATAGGTTTGAGTCCGAGGACCATACAATACCTTGGTTCTGTCCAAAACTCAGTTTTCTCATCCAAGTAGCTGGTTTCCCATAGGGTTGAGTCGGAGGACCATACAATACCTTGGTTCTGTCCAAAACTCAGTTTTCTCATCCAAGTAGTTGCTTTCCCCATAGGTTTGAGTCCGAGGACCGTACAGTACCTCGGTTCTGTCCAAAACTCAGTTTTCTCATCCAAGTAGTTGGCTTCCCCATAGGTTTGAGTCGGAGGACCATACAATACCTTGGTTCTGTCCAAAACTCAGTTTTCTCGTCCAAGTTGTTGGTTTCCCCATAGGTTTGAGTCCGAGGACCATACAATACGTTAGTTCTGTCTAAAACTCAGTTTTCTCATCCAAGTAGATGGTTTGCCCATAGGTTTGAGAACGAGGACCATACAATACCTTGGTTCTATCCAAAACTGAGTTTTCTCTTCCAAGTAGTTGGTTTCCCCATAGGTTTGAGTCCGAGGACCATACAATACCTTGGTTCTGTCCAAAACTCAGTTTTCTCATCCAAGTAGTTGGCTTCCCCATAGGTTTGAGTCGGAGGACCATACAATACCTTGGTTCTGTCCAAAACTCAGTTTTCTCATCCAAGTAGCTGGTTTCCCATAGGGTTGAGTCGGAGGACCATACAATACCTTGGTTCTGTCCAAAACTCAGTTTTCTCATCCAAGTAGTTGCTTTCCCCATAGGTTTGAGTCCGAGGACCGTACAGTACCTCGGTTCTGTCCAAAACTCAGTTTTCTCATCCAAGTAGTTGGTTTCCCCATAGGTTTGAGTCCGAGGACCATACAATACCTTGGTTCTGTCCAAAACTCAGTTTTCTCATCCAAGTAGTTGCTTTCCCCATAGGGTTGAGTCGGAGGACCATACAATACCTTTGTTCTGTCCAAAACTCAGTTTTCTCGTCCAAGTAGCTGGTTTCCCCACAGGGTTGAGTCGGAGGACCATACAATACCTTGGTTCTGTCCAAAACTCAGTTTTCTCATCCAAGTAGTTGCTTTCCCCATAGGTTTGAGTCCGAGGACCATACAATACCTTGGTTCTGTCCAAAACTCAGTTTTCTCATCCAAGTAGTTGGCTTCCCCATAGGTTTGAGTCGGAGGACCATACAATACCTTGGTTCTGTCCAAAACTCAGTTTTCTCGTCCAAGTTGTTGGTTTCCCCATAGGTTTGAGTCCGAGGACCATACAATACGTTAGTTCTGTCTAAAACTCAGTTTTCTCATCCAAGTAGTTGCTTTCCCCATAGGTTTGAGTCCGAGGACCGTACAGTACCTCGGTTCTCTCCAAAACTCAGTTTTCTCATCCAAGTAGTTGGTTTCCCCATAGGTTTGAGTCCGAGGACCGTACAGTACCTCGGTTCTGTCCAAAACTCAGTTTTCTCATCCAAGTAGTTGGCTTCCCCATAGGTTTGAGTCGGAGGACCATACAATACCTTGGTTCTGTCCAAAACTCAGTTTTCTCATCCAAGTAGTTGGTTTCCCCATAGGTTTAAGTCCGAGGACCGTACAGTACCTCGGTTCTGTCCAAAACTCAGTTTTCTCATCCAAGTAGTTGGCTTCCCCATAGGTTTGAGTCGGAGGACCATACAATACCTTGGTTCTGTCCAAAACTCAGTTTTCTCGTCCAAGTTGTTGGTTTCCCCATAGGTTTGAGTCGGAGGACCATACAATACCTTAGTTCTGTCTAAAACTCAGTTTTCTCGTCCAAGTAGATGGTTTGCCCATAGGTTTGAGAACGAGGACCATACAATACCTTGGTTCTATCCACAACTGAGTTTTCTCATCCAAGTAGTTGGTTTCCCCATAGGTTTGAGACGGAGGACCATACAATACCTTGGTTCTGTCCAAAACTGAGTTTTCTCATCCAAGTAGTTGGCTTCCCCATAGGTTTGAGTCCGAGGACCATACAATACCTTGGTTCTGTCCAAAACTCAGTTTTCACATCCAAGTAGTTGGCTTCCCCATAGGTTTGAGTCGGAGGTCCATACAATACCTTGGTTCTGTCTAAAACTCAGTTTTCTCATCCAAGTAGATGGTTTGCCCATAGGTTTGAGAACGAGGACCATACAATACCTTGGTTCTATCCAAAACTGAGTTTTCTCATCCAAGTAGTTGGTTTCCCCATAGGTTTGAGTCCGAGGACCATACAATACCTTGGTTCTGTCCAAAACTCAGTTTTCTCATCCAAGTAGTTGGCTTCCCCATAGGTTTGAGTCGGAGGACCATACAATACCTTGGTTCTGTCCAAAACTCAGTTTTCTCGTCCAAGTTGTTGGTTTCCCCATAGGTTTGAGTTCGAGGACCATACAATACCTTAGTTCTGTCTAAAACTCAGTTTTCTCATCCAAGTAGATGGTTTGCCCATAGGTTTGAGAACGAGGACCATACAATACCTTGGTTCTATCCAAAACTGAGTTTTCTCATCCAAGTAGTTGGTTTCCCCATAGGTTTGAGTCCGAGGACCATACATTACCTTGGTTCTGTCCAAAACTCAGTTTTCTCATCCAAGTAGTTGGCTTCCCCATAGGTTTGAGTCGGAGGACCATACAATACCTTGGTTCTGTCCGAAACTCAGTTTTCTCATCCAAGTAGCTAGTTTCCCCATAGGGTTGAGTCGGAGGACCATACAATACCTTGGTTCTGTCCAAAACTCAGTTTTCTCATCCAAGTAGTTGCTTTCCCCATAGGTTTGAGTCCGAGGACCGTACAGTACCTCGGTTCTGTCCAAAACTCAGTTTTCTCATCCAAGTAGTTGGTTTCCCCATAGGTTTGAGTCCGAGGACCGTACAGTACCTCGGTTCTGCCCAAAACTCAGTTTTCTCATCCAAGTAGTTGGCTTCCCCATAGGTTTGAGTCGGAGGACCATACAATACCTTGGTTCTGTCCAAAACTCAGTTTTCTCATCCAAGTAGTTGGTTTCCCCATAGGTTTAAGTCCGAGGACCGTACAGTACCTCGGTTCTGTCCAAAACTCAGTTTTCTCATCCAAGTAGTTGGCTTCCCCATAGGTTTGAGTCGGAGGACCATACAATACCTTGGTTCTGTCCAAAACTCAGTTTTCACATCCAAGTAGTTGGCTTCCCCATAGGTTTGAGTCGGAGGACCATACAATACCTTGGTTCTGTCCAAAACTCAGTTTTCTCATCCAAGTAGTTGGTTTCCCCAAAGGTTTGAGTCCGAGGACTATACAATACCTTGGTTCAAAACTCAGTTTTCCCATCCAAGTAGTTGGTTTCCCCATAGGTTTGAGTCCGAGGACCATACAATACCTCGGTTCTGTCCAAAACTCAGTTTTCTCGTCCAAGTTGTTGGTTTCCCCATAGGTTTGAGTCCGAGGACCATACAATACGTTAGTTCTGTCTAAAACTCAGTTTTCTCATCCAAGTAGATGGTTTGCCCATAGGTTTGGGAACGAGGACCATACAATACCTTGGTTCTATCCAAAACTGAGTTTTCTCATCCAAGTAGTTGGTTTTCCCATAGGTTTGAGTCCGAGGACCATACAATACCTTGGTTCTGTCAAAAACTGAGTTTTCTCATCCAAGTAGTTGGCTTCCCCATAGGTTTGAGTCCGAGGACCATACAATACCTTGGTTCTGTCCAAAACTCAGTTTTCTCATCCAAGTAGCTGGTTTCCCCATAGGGTTGAGTCGGAGGACCATACAATACCTTGGTTCTGTCCAAAACTCAGTTTTCTCATCCAAGTAGTTGGTTTCCCCATAGGTTTGAGTCCGAGCACCGTACAGTACCTCGGTTCTGTCCAAAACTCAGTTTTCTCATCCAAGTAGTTGGCTTCCCCATAGGTTTGAGTCGGAGGACCATACAATACCTTGGTTCTGTCCAAAACTCAGTTTTCTCGTCCAAGTTGTTGGTTTCCCCATAGGTTTGAGTCCGAGGACCATACAATACGTTAGTTCTGTCTAAAACTCAGTTTTCTCATCCAAGTAGATGGTTTGCCCATAGGTTTGAGAACGAGGACCATACAATACCTTGGTTCTATCCAAAACTGAGTTTTCTCATCCAAGTAGTTGGTTTCCCCATAGGTTTGAGTCCGAGGACCATACAATACCTTGGTTCTGTCCAAAACTCAGTTTTCTCATCCAAGTAGTTGGCTTCCCCATAGGTTTGAGTCGGAGGACCATACAATACCTTGGTTCTGTCCAAAACTCAGTTTTCTCATCCAAGTAGCTGGTTTCCCCATAGGGTTGAGTCGGAGGACCATACAATACCTTGGTTCTGTCCAAAACTCAGTTTTCTCATCCAAGTAGTTGCTTTCCCCATAGGTTTGAGTCCGAGGACCGTACAGTACCTCGGTTCTGTCCAAAACTCAGTTTTCTCATCCAAGTAGTTGGTTTCCCCATAGGTTTGAGTCGGAGGACCATACAATACCTTGGTTCTGTCCAAAACTCAGTTTTCTCATCCAAGTAGTTGCTTTCCCCATAGGTTTGAGTCCGAGGACCATACAATACCTTGGTTCTGTCCAAAACTCAGTTTTCTCATCCAAGTAGTTGGCTTCCCCATAGGTTTGAGTCGGAGGACCATACAATACCTTGGTTCTGTCCAAAACTCAGTTTTCTCGTCCAAGTTGTTGGTTTCCCCATAGGTTTGAGTCCGAGGACCATACAATACGTTAGTTCTGTCTAAAACTCAGTTTTCTCGTCCAAGTAGATGGTTTGCCCATAGGTTTGAGAACGAGGACCATACAATACCTTGGTTCTATCCAAAACTGAGTTTTCTCATCCAAGTAGTTGGTTTCCCCATAGGTTTGAGACGGAGGACCATACAATACCTTGGTTCTGTCCAAAACTGAGTTTTCTCATCCAAGTAGTTGGCTTCCCCATAGGTTTGAGTCCGAGGACCATACAATACCTTGGTTCTGTCCAAAACTCAGTTTTCACATCCAAGTAGTTGGCTTCCCCATAGGTTTGAGTCGGAGGACCATACAATACCTTGGTTCTATCCAAAACTCAGTTTTCTCATCCAAGTAGTTGGTTTCCCCCAAAGGTTTGAGTCCGAGGACTATACAATACCTTGGTTCAAAACTCAGTTTTCCCATCCAAGTAGTTGGTTTCCCCATAGGTTTGAGTCCGAGGACCATACAATACCTCGGTTCTGTCCAAAACTCAGTTTTCTCGTCCAAGTTGTTGGTTTCCCCATAGGTTTGAGTCCGAGGACCATACAATACGTTAGTTCTGTCTAAAACTCAGTTTTCTCATCCAAGTAGATGGTTTGCCCATAGGTTTGGGAACGAGGACCATACAATACCTTGGTTCTATCCAAAACTGAGTTTTCTCATCCAAGTAGTTGGTTTTCCCATAGGTTTGAGTCCGAGGACCATACAATACCTTGGTTCTGTCAAAAACTGAGTTTTCTCATCCAAGTAGTTGGCTTCCCCATAGGTTTGAGTCCGAGGACCATACAATACCTTGGTTCTGTCCAAAACTCAGTTTTCTCATCCAAGTAGCTGGTTTCCCCATAGGGTTGAGTCGGAGGACCATACAATACCTTGGTTCTGTCCAAAACTCAGTTTTCTCATCCAAGTAGTTGGTTTCCACATAGGTTTGAGTCCGAGGACCGTACAGTACCTCGGTTCTGTCCAAAACTCAGTTTTCTCATCCAAGTAGTTGGCTTCCCCATAGGTTTGAGTCGGAGGACCATACAATACCTTGGTTCTGTCCAAAACTCAGTTTTCTCGTCCAAGTTGTTGGTTTCCCCATAGGTTTGAGTCCGAGGACCATACAATACGTTAGTTCTGTCTAAAACTCAGTTTTCTCATCCAAGTAGATGGTTTGCCCATAGGTTTGAGAACGAGGACCATACAATACCTTGGTTCTATCCAAAACTGAGTTTTCTCATCCAAGTAGTTGGTTTCCCCATAGGTTTGAGTCCGAGGACCATACAATACCTTGGTTCTGTCCAAAACTCAGTTTTCTCATCCAAGTAGTTGGCTTCCCCATAGGTTTGAGTCGGAGGACCATACAATACCTTGGTTCTGTCCAAAACTCAGTTTTCTCATCCAAGTAGCTGGTTTCCCATAGGGTTGAGTCGGAGGACCATACAATACCTTGGTTCTGTCCAAAACTCAGTTTTCTCATCCAAGTAGTTGCTTTCCCCATAGGTTTGAGTCCGAGGACCGTACAGTACCTCGGTTCTGTCCAAAACTCAGTTTTCTCATCCAAGTAGTTGGTTTCCCCATAGGTTTGAGTCGGAGGACCATACAATACCTTGGTTCTGTCCAAAACTCAGTTTTCTCATCCAAGTAGTTGCTTTCCTCATAGGGTTGAGTCGGAGGACCATACAATACCTTGGTTCTGTCCAAAACTCAGTTTTCTCATCCAAGTAGTTGCTTTCCCCATAGGTTTGAGTCCGAGGACCATACAATACCTTGGTTCTGTCCAAAACTCAGTTTTCTCATCCAAGTAGTTGGCTTCCCCATAGGTTTGAGTCGGAGGACCATACAATACCTTGGTTCTGTCCAAAACTCAGTTTTCTCGTCCAAGTTGTTGGTTTCCCCATAGGTTTGAGTCCGAGGACCATACAATACGTTAGTTCTGTCTAAAACTCAGTTTTCTCAGCCAAGTAGTTGCTTTCCCCATAGGTTTGAGTCCGAGGACCGTACAGTACCTCGGTTCTCTCCAAAACTCAGTTTTCTCATCCAAGTAGTTGGTTTCCCCATAGGTTTGAGTCCGAGGACCGTACAGTACCTCGGTTCTGTCCAAAACTCAGTTTTCTCATCCAAGTAGTTGGCTTCCCCATAGGTTTGAGTCGGAGGACCATACAATACCTTGGTTCTGTCCAAAACTCAGTTTTCTCATCCAAGTAGTTGGTTTCCCCATAGGTTTAAGTCCGAGGACCGTACAGTACCTCGGTTCTGTCCAAAACTCAGTTTTCTCATCCAAGTAGTTGGCTTCCCCATAGGTTTGAGTCGGAGGACCATACAATACCTTGGTTCTGTCCAAAACTCAGTTTTCTCGTCCAAGTTGTTCGTTTCCCCATAGGTTTGAGTCGGAGGACCATACAATACCTTAGTTCTGTCTAAAACTCAGTTTTCTCGTCCAAGTAGATGGTTTGCCCATAGGTTTGAGAACGAGGACCATACAATACCTTGGTTCTATCCAAAACTGAGTTTTCTCATCCAAGTAGTTGGTTTCCCCATAGGTTTGAGATGGAGGACCATACAATACCTTGGTTCTGTCCAAAACTGAGTTTTCTCATCCAAGTAGTTGGCTTCCCCATAGGTTTGAGTCCGAGGACCATACAATACCTTGGTTCTGTCCAAAACTCAGTTTTCACATCCAAGTAGTTGGCTTCCCCATAGGTTTGAGTCGGAGGACCATACAATACCTTGGTTCTGTCTAAAACTCAGTTTTCTCATCCAAGTAGATGGTTTGCCCTTAGGTTTGAGAACGAGGACCATACAATACCTTGGTTCTATCCAAAACTGAGTTTTCTCATCCAAGTAGTTGGTTTCCCCATAGGTTTGAGTCCGAGGACCATACAATACCTTGGTTCTGTCCGAAACTCAGTTTTCTCATCCAAGTAGTTGGCTTCCCCATAGGTTTGAGTCGGAGGACCATACAATACCTTGGTTCTGTCCAAAACTCAGTTTTCTCGTCCAAGTTGTTGGTTTCCCCATAGGTTTGAGTTCGAGGACCATACAATACCTTAGTTCTGTCTAAAACTCAGTTTTCTCATCCAAGTAGATGGTTTGCCCATAGGTTTGAGAACGAGGACCATACAATACCTTGGTTCTATCCAAAACTGAGTTTTCTCATCCAAGTAGTTGGTTTCCCCATAGGTTTGAGTCCGAGGACCATACATTACCTTGGTTCTGTCCAAAACTCAGTTTTCTCATCCAAGTAGTTGGCTTCCCCATAGGTTTGAGTCCGAGGACCATACAATACGTTAGTTCTGTCTAAAACTCAGTTTTCTCATCCAAGTAGTTGCTTTCCCCATAGGTTTGAGTCCGAGGACCGTACAGTACCTCGGTTCTCTCCAAAACTCAGTTTTCTCATCCAAGTAGTTGGTTTCCCCATAGGTTTGAGTCCGAGGACCGTACAGTACCTCGGTTCTGTCCAAAACTCAGTTTTCTCATCCAAGTAGTTGCTTTCCCCATAGGTTTGAGTCCGAGGACCGTACAGTACCTCGGTTCTCTCCAAAACTCAGTTTTCTCATCCAAGTAGTTGCTTTCCCCATAGGTTTGAGTCCGAGGACCGTACAGTACCTCGGTTCTCTCCAAAACTCAGTTTTCTCATCCAAGTAGTTGGTTTCCCCATAGGTTTAAGTCCGAGGACCGTACAGTACCTCGGTTCTGTCCAAAACTCAGTTTTCTCATCCAAGTAGTTGGCTTCCCCATAGGTTTGAGTCGGAGGACCATACAATACCTTGGTTCTGTCCAAAACTCAGTTTTCTCGTCCAAGTTGTTGGTTTCCCCATAGGTTTGAGTCGGAGGACCATACAATACCTTAGTTCTGTCTAAAACTCAGTTTTCTCGTCCAAGTAGATGGTTTGCCCATAGGTTTGAGAACGAGGACCATACAATACCTTGGTTCTATCCAAAACTGAGTTTTCTCATCCAAGTAGTTGGTTTCCCCCATAGGTTTGAGTCCGAGGACCATACAATACCTTGGTTCTGTCCAAAACTCAGTTTTCTCATCCAAGTAGTTGGCTTCCCCATAGGTTTGAGTCGGAGGACCATACAATACCTTGGTTCTGTCCAAAACTCAGTTTTCTCATCCAAGTAGCTGGTTTCCCCATAGGGTTGAGTCGGAGGACCATACAATACCTTGGTTCTGTCCAAAACTCAGTTTTCTCATCCAAGTAGTTGCTTTCCCCATAGGTTTGAGTCCGAGGACCGTACAGTACCTCGGTTCTGTCCAAAACTCAGTTTTCTCATCCAAGTAGTTGGTTTCCCCATAGGTTTGAGTCGGAGGACCATACAATACCTTGGTTCTGTCCAAAACTCAGTTTTCTCATCCAAGTAGTTGCTTTCCCCATAGGTTTGAGTCCGAGGACCATACAATACCTTGGTTCTGTCCAAAACTCAGTTTTCTCATCCAAGTAGTTGGCTTCCCCATAGGTTTGAGTCGGAGGACCATACAATACCTTGGTTCTGTCCAAAACTCAGTTTTCTCGTCCAAGTTGTTGGTTTCCCCATAGGTTTGAGTCCGAGGACCATACAATACGTTAGTTCTGTCTAAAACTCAGTTTTCTCGTCCAAGTAGATGGTTTGCCCATAGGTTTGAGAACGAGGACCATACAATACCTTGGTTCTATCCAAAACTGAGTTTTCTCATCCAAGTAGTTGGTTTCCCCATAGGTTTGAGACGGAGGACCATACAATACCTTGGTTCTGTCCAAAACTGAGTTTTCTCATCCAAGTAGTTGGCTTCCCCATAGGTTTGAGTCCGAGGACCATACAATACCTTGGTTCTGTCCAAAACTCAGTTTTCACATCCAAGTAGTTGGCTTCCCCATAGGTTTGAGTCGGAGGACCATACAATACCTTGGTTCTGTCCAAAACTCAGTTTTCTCATCCAAGTAGTTGGTTTCCCCAAAGGTTTGAGTCCGAGGACTATACAATACCTTGGTTCAAAACTCAGTTTTCCCATCCAAGTAGTTGGTTTCCCCATAGGTTTGAGTCCGAGGACCATACAATACCTCGGTTCTGTCCAAAACTCAGTTTTCTCGTCCAAGTTGTTGGTTTCCCCATAGGTTTGAGTCCGAGGACCATACAATACGTTAGTTCTGTCTAAAACTCAGTTTTCTCATCCAAGTAGATGGTTTGCCCATAGGTTTGGGAACGAGGACCATACAATACCTTGGTTCTATCCAAAACTGAGTTTTCTCATCCAAGTAGTTGGTTTTCCCATAGGTTTGAGTCCGAGGACCATACAATACCTTGGTTCTGTCAAAAACTGAGTTTTCTCATCCAAGTAGTTGGCTTCCCCATAGGTTTGAGTCCGAGGACCATACAATACCTTGGTTCTGTCCAAAACTCAGTTTTCTCATCCAAGTAGCTGGTTTCCCCATAGGGTTGAGTCGGAGGACCATACAATACCTTGGTTCTGTCCAAAACTCAGTTTTCTCATCCAAGTAGTTGGTTTCCACATAGGTTTGAGTCCGAGGACCGTACAGTACCTCGGTTCTGACCAAAACTCAGTTTTCTCATCCAAGTAGTTGGCTTCCCCATAGGTTTCAGTCGGAGGACCATACAATACCTTGGTTCTGTCCAAAAGTCAGTTTTCTCGTCCAAGTTGTTGGTTTCCCCATAGGTTTGAGTCCGAGGACCATACAATACGTTAGTTCTGTCTAAAACTCAGTTTTCTCATCCAAGTAGATGGTTTGCCCATAGGTTTGAGAACGAGGACCATACAATACCTTGGTTCTATCCAAAACTGAGTTTTCTCATCCAAGTAGTTGGTTTCCCCATAGGTTTGAGTCCGAGGACCATACAATACCTTGGTTCTGTCCAAAACTCAGTTTTCTCATCCAAGTAGTTGGCTTCCCCATAGGTTTGAGTCGGAGGACCATACAATACCTTGGTTCTGTCCAAAACTCAGTTTTCTCATCCAAGTAGCTGGTTTCCCATAGGGTTGAGTCGGAGGACCATACAATACCTTGGTTCTGTCCAAAACTCAGTTTTCTCATCCAAGTAGTTGCTTTCCCCATAGGTTTGAGTCCGAGGACCGTACAGTACCTCGGTTCTGTCCAAAACTCAGTTTTCTCATCCAAGTAGTTGGTTTCCCCATAGGTTTGAGTCGGAGGACCATACAATACCTTGGTTCTGTCCAAAACTCAGTTTTCTCATCCAAGTAGTTGCTTTCCCCATAGGGTTGAGTCGGAGGACCATACAATACCTTGGTTCTGTCCAAAACTCAGTTTTCTCATCCAAGTAGTTGCTTTCCCCATAGGTTTGAGTCCGAGGACCATACAATACCTTGGTTCTGTCCAAAACTCAGTTTTCTCATCCAAGTAGTTGGCTTCCCCATAGGTTTGAGTCGGAGGACCATACAATACCTTGGTTCTGTCCAAAACTCAGTTTTCTCGTCCAAGTTGTTGGTTTCCCCATAGGTTTGAGTCCGAGGACCATACAATACGTTAGTTCTGTCTAAAACTCAGTTTTCTCAGCCAAGTAGTTGCTTTCCCCATAGGTTTGAGTCCGAGGACCGTACAGTACCTCGGTTCTCTCCAAAACTCAGTTTTCTCATCCAAGTAGTTGGTTTCCCCATAGGTTTGAGTCCGAGGACCGTACAGTACCTCGGTTCTGTCCAAAACTCAGTTTTCTCATCCAAGTAGTTGGCTTCCCCATAGGTTTGAGTCGGAGGACCATACAATACCTTGGTTCTGTCCAAAACTCAGTTTTCTCATCCAAGTAGTTGGTTTCCCCATAGGTTTAAGTCCGAGGACCGTACAGTACCTCGGTTCTGTCCAAAACTCTGTTTTCTCATCCAAGTAGTTGGCTTCCCCATAGGTTTGAGTCGGAGGACCATACAATACCTTGGTTCTGTCCAAAACTCAGTTTTCTCGTCCAAGTTGTTCGTTTCCCCATAGGTTTGAGTCGGAGGACCATACAATACCTTAGTTCTGTCTAAAACTCAGTTTTCTCGTCCAAGTAGATGGTTTGCCCATAGGTTTGAGAACGAGGACCATACAATACCTTGGTTCTATCCAAAACTGAGTTTTCTCATCCAAGTAGTTGGTTTCCCCATAGGTTTGAGACGGAGGACCATACAATACCTTGGTTCTGTCCAAAACTGAGTTTTCTCATCCAAGTAGTTGGCTTCCCCATAGGTTTGAGTCCGAGGACCATACAATACCTTGGTTCTGTCCAAAACTCAGTTTTCACATCCAAGTAGTTGGCTTCCCCATAGGTTTGAGTCGGAGGACCATACAATACCTTGGTTCTGTCTAAAACTCAGTTTTCTCATCCAAGTAGATGGTTTGCCCATAGGTTTGAGAACGAGGACCATACAATACCTTGGTTCTATCCAAAACTGAGTTTTCTCATCCAAGTAGTTGGTTTCCCCATAGGTTTGAGTCCGAGGACCATACAATACCTTGGTTCTGTCCAAAACTCAGTTTTCTCATCCAAGTAGTTGGCTTCCCCATAGGTTTGAGTCGGAGGACCATACAATACCTTGGTTCTGTCCAAAACTCAGTTTTCTCGTCCAAGTTGTTGGTTTCCCCATAGGTTTGAGTTCGAGGACCATACAATACCTTAGTTCTGTCTAAAACTCAGTTTTCTCATCCAAGTAGATGGTTTGCCCATAGGTTTGAGAACGAGGACCATACAATACCTTGGTTCTATCCAAAACTGAGTTTTCTCATCCAAGTAGTTGGTTTCCCCATAGGTTTGAGTCCGAGGACCATACATTACCTTGGTTCTGTCCAAAACTCAGTTTTCTCATCCAAGTAGTTGGCTTCCCCATAGGTTTGAGTCGGAGGACCATACAATACCTTGGTTCTGTCCAAAACTCAGTTTTCTCATCCAAGTAGCTGGTTTCCCCATAGGGTTGAGTCGGAGGACCATACAATACCTTGGTTCTGTCCAAAACTCAGTTTTCTCATCCAAGTAGTTGCTTTCCCCATAGGTTTGAGTCCGAGGACCGTACAGTACCTCGGTTCTGTCCAAAACTCAGTTTTCTCATCCAAGTAGTTGCTTTCCCCATAGGTTTGAGTCCGAGGACCGTACAGTACCTCGGTTCTCTCCAAAACTCAGTTTTCTCATCCAAGTAGTTGCTTTCCCCATAGGTTTGAGTCCGAGGACCGTACAGTACCTCGGTTCTCTCCAAAACTCAGTTTTCTCATCCAAGTAGTTGGTTTCCCCATAGGTTTAAGTCCGAGGACCGTACAGTACCTCGGTTCTGTCCAAAACTCAGTTTTCTCATCCAAGTAGTTGGCTTCCCCATAGGTTTGAGTCGGAGGACCATACAATACCTTGGTTCTGTCCAAAACTCAGTTTTCTCGTCCAAGTTGTTGGTTTCCCCATAGGTTTGAGTCGGAGGACCATACAATACCTTAGTTCTGTCTAAAACTCAGTTTTCTCGTCCAAGTAGATGGTTTGCCCATAGGTTTGAGAACGAGGACCATACAATACCTTGGTTCTATCCAAAACTGAGTTTTCTCATCCAAGTAGTTGGTTTCCCCATAGGTTTGAGACGGAGGACCATACAATACCTTGGTTCTGTCCAAAACTGAGTTTTCTCATCCAAGTAGTTGGCTTCCCCATAGGTTTGAGTCCGAGGACCATACAATACCTTGGTTCTGTCCAAAACTCAGTTTTCACATCCAAGTAGTTGGCTTCCCCATAGGTTTGAGTCGGAGGACCATACAATACCTTGGTTCTGTCCAAAACTCAGTTTTCTCATCCAAGTAGTTGGTTTCCCAAAGGTTTGAGTCCGAGGACTATACAATACCTTGGTTCAAAACTCAGTTTTCCCATCCAAGTAGTTGGTTTCCCCATAGGTTTGAGTCCGAGGACCATACAATACCTTGGTTCTGTCCAAAACTCAGTTTTCTCGTCCAAGTTGTTGGTTTCCCCATATGTTTGAGTCCGAGGACCATACAATACGTTAGTTCTGTCTAAAACTCAGTTTTCTCATCCAAGTAGATGGTTTGGCCATAGGTTTGGGAACGAGGACCATACAATACCTTGGTTCTATCCAAAACTGAGTTTTCTCATCCAAGTAGTTGGTTTTCCCATAGGTTTGAGTCCGAGGACCATACAATACCTTGGTTCTGTCAAAAACTGAGTTTTCTCATCCAAGTAGTTGGCTTCCCCATAGGTTTGAGTCCGAGGACCATACAATACCTTGGTTCTGTCCAAAACTCAGTTTTCTCATCCAAGTAGCTGGTTTCCCCATAGGGTTGAGTCGGAGGACCATACAATACCTTGGTTCTGTCCAAAACTCAGTTTTCTCATCCAAGTAGTTGGTTTCCCCATAGGTTTGAGTCCGAGGACCGTACAGTACCTCGGTTCTGTCCAAAACTCAGTTTTCTCATCCAAGTAGTTGGCTTCCCCATAGGTTTGAGTCGGAGGACCATACAATACCTTGGTTCTGTCCAAAACTCAGTTTTCTCGTCCAAGTTGTTGGTTTCCCCATAGGTTTGAGTCCGAGGACCATACAATACGTTAGTTCTGTCTAAAACTCAGTTTTCTCATCCAAGTAGATGGTTTGCCCATAGGTTTGAGAACGAGGACCATACAATACCTTGGTTCTATCCAAAACTGAGTTTTCTCATCCAAGTAGTTGGTTTCCCCATAGGTTTGAGTCCGAGGACCATACAATACCTTGGTTCTGTCCAAAACTCAGTTTTCTCATCCAAGTAGTTGGCTTCCCCATAGGTTTGAGTCGGAGGACCATACAATACCTTGGTTCTGTCCAAAACTCAGTTTTCTCATCCAAGTAGCTGGTTTCCCCATAGGGTTGAGTCGGAGGACCATACAATACCTTGGTTCTGTCCAAAACTCAGTTTTCTCATCCAAGTAGTTGCTTTCCCCATAGGTTTGAGTCCGAGGACCGTACAGTACCTCGGTTCTGTCCAAAACTCAGTTTTCTCATCCAAGTAGTTGCTTTCCCCATAGGTTTGAGTCCGAGGACCGTACAGTACCTCGGTTCTCTCCAAAACTCAGTTTTCTCATCCAAGTAGTTGCTTTCCCCATAGGTTTGAGTCCGAGGACCGTACAGTACCTCGGTTCTCTCCAAAACTCAGTTTTCTCATCCAAGTAGTTGGTTTCCCCATAGGTTTAAGTCCGAGGACCGTACAGTACCTCGGTTCTGTCCAAAACTCAGTTTTCTCATCCAAGTAGTTGGCTTCCCCATAGGTTTGAGTCGGAGGACCATACAATACCTTGGTTCTGTCCAAAACTCAGTTTTCTCGTCCAAGTTGTTGGTTTCCCCATAGGTTTGAGTCGGAGGACCATACAATACCTTAGTTCTGTCTAAAACTCAGTTTTCTCGTCCAAGTAGATGGTTTGCCCATAGGTTTGAGAACGAGGACCATACAATACCTTGGTTCTATCCAAAACTGAGTTTTCTCATCCAAGTAGTTGGTTTCCCCATAGGTTTGAGACGGAGGACCATACAATACCTTGGTTCTGTCCAAAACTGAGTTTTCTCATCCAAGTAGTTGGCTTCCCCATAGGTTTGAGTCCGAGGACCGTACAATACCTTGGTTCTGTCCAAAACTCAGTTTTCACATCCAAGTAGTTGGCTTCCCCATAGGTTTGAGTCGGAGGACCATACAATACCTTGGTTCTGTCCAAAACTCAGTTTTCTCATCCAAGTAGTTGGTTTCCCAAAGGTTTGAGTCCGAGGACTATACAATACCTTGGTTCAAAACTCAGTTTTCCCATCCAAGTAGTTGGTTTCCCCATAGGTTTGAGTCCGAGGACCATACAATACCTTGGTTCTGTCCAAAACTCAGTTTTCTCGTCCAAGTTGTTGGTTTCCCCATATGTTTGAGTCCGAGGACCATACAATACGTTAGTTCTGTCTAAAACTCAGTTTTCTCATCCAAGTAGATGGTTTGGCCATAGGTTTGGGAACGAGGACCATACAATACCTTGGTTCTATCCAAAACTGAGTTTTCTCATCCAAGTAGTTGGTTTTCCCATAGGTTTGAGTCCGAGGACCATACAATACCTTGGTTCTGTCAAAAACTGAGTTTTCTCATCCAAGTAGTTGGCTTCCCCATAGGTTTGAGTCCGAGGACCATACAATACCTTGGTTCTGTCCAAAACTCAGTTTTCTCATCCAAGTAGCTGGTTTCCCCATAGGGTTGAGTCGGAGGACCATACAATACCTTGGTTCTGTCCAAAACTCAGTTTTCTCATCCAAGTAGTTGGTTTCCCCATAGGTTTGAGTCCGAGGACCGTACAGTACCTCGGTTCTGTCCAAAACTCAGTTTTCTCATCCAAGTAGTTGGCTTCCCCATAGGTTTGAGTCGGAGGACCATACAATACCTTGGTTCTGTCCAAAACTCAGTTTTCTCGTCCAAGTTGTTGGTTTCCCCATAGGTTTGAGTCCGAGGACCATACAATACGTTAGTTCTGTATAAAACTCAGTTTTCTCATCCAAGTAGCTGGTTTCCCCATAGGGTTGAGTCGGAGGACCATACAGTACCTCGGTTCTGTCCAAAACTCAGTTTTCTCATCCAAGTAGTTGGCTTCCCCATAGGTTTGAGTCGGAGGACCATACAGTACCTTGGTTCTGTCCAAAACTCAGTTTTCTCGTCCAAGTTGTTGGTTTCCCCATAGGTTTGAGTCCGAGGACCATACAATACGTTAGTTCTGTCTAAAACTCAGTTTTCTCATCCAAGTAGATGGTTTGCCCATAGGTTTGGGAACGAGGACCATACAATACCTTGGTTCTATCCAAAACTGAGTTTTCTCATCCAAGTAGTTGGTTTTCCCATAGGTTTGAGTCCGAGGACCATACAATACCTTGGTTCTGTCAAAAACTGAGTTTTCTCATCCAAGTAGTTGGCTTCCCCATAGGTTTGAGTCGGAGGACCATACAATACCTTGGTTCTGTCCAAAACTCAGTTTTCTCGTCCAAGTTGTTGGTTTCCCCATAGGTTTGAGTCCGAGGACCATACAATACGTTAGTTCTGTCTAAAACTCAGTTTTCTCATCCAAGTAGATGGTTTGCCCATAGGTTTGAGAACGAGGACCATACAATACCTTGGTTCTATCCAAAACTGAGTTTTCTCATCCAAGTAGTTGGTTTCCCCATAGGTTTGAGTCCGAGGACCATACAATACCTTGGTTCTGTCCAAAACTCAGTTTTCTCATCCAAGTAGTTGGCTTCCCCATAGGTTTGAGTCGGAGGACCATACAATACCTTGGTTCTGTCCAAAACTCAGTTTTCTCATCCAAGTAGCTGGTTTCCCCATAGGGTTGAGTCGGAGGACCATACAATACCTTGGTTCTGTCCAAAACTCAGTTTTCTCATCCAAGTAGTTGCTTTCCCCATAGGTTTGAGTCCGAGGACCGTACAGTACCTCGGTTCTGTCCAAAACTCAGTTTTCTCATCCAAGTAGTTGGTTTCCCCATAGGTTTGAGTCGGAGGACCATACAATACCTTGGTTCTGTCCAAAACTCAGTTTTCTCGTCCAAGTTGTTGGTTTCCCCATAGGTTTGAGTCCGAGGACCATACAATACGTTAGTTCTGCCTAAAACTCAGTTTTCTCATCCAAGTAGATGGTTTGCCCATAGGTTTGAGAACGAGGACCATACAATACCTTGGTTCTATCCAAAACTGAGTTTTCTCATCCAAGTAGTTGGTTTCCCCATAGGTTTGAGTCCGAGGACCATACAATACCTTGGTTCTGTCCAAAACTCAGTTTTCTCATCCAAGTAGTTGGCTTCCCCATAGGTTTGAGTCGAAGGACCATACAATACCTTGGTTCTGTCCAAAACTCAGTTTTCTCATCCAAGTAGCTGGTTTCCCCATAGGGTTGAGTCGGAGGACCATACAATACCTTGGTTCTGTCCAAAACTCAGTTTTCTCATCCAAGTAGTTGCTTTCCCCATAGGTTTGAGTCCGAGGACCGTACAGTACCTCGGTTCTGTCCAAAACTCAGTTTTCTCATCCAAGTAGTTGGTTTCCCCATAGGTTTGAGTCCGAGGACCGTACAGTACCTCGGTTCTGTCCAAAACTCAGTTTTCTCATCCAAGTAGTTGGCTTCCCCATAGGTTTGAGTCGGAGGACCATACACTACCTTGGTTCTGTCCAAAACTCAGTTTTCTCATCCAAGTAGTTGGTTTCCCCATAGGTTTAAGTCCGAGGACCGTACAGTACCTCGGTTCTGTCCAAAACTCAGTTTTCTCATCCAAGTAGTTGGCTTCCCCATAGGTTTGAGTCGGAGGACCGTACAATACCTTGGTTCTGTCCAAAACTCAGTTTTCTCGTCCAAGTTGTTGGTTTCCCCATAGGTTTGAGTCGGAGGACCATACAATACCTTAGTTCTGTCTAAAACTCAGTTTTCTCGTCCGAGTAGATGGTTTGCCCATAGGTTTGAGAACGAGGACCATACAATACCTTGGTTCTATCCAAAACTGAGTTTTCTCATCCAAGTAGTTGGTTTCCCCATAGGTTTGAGACGGAGGACCATACAATACCTTGGTTCTGTCCAAAACTGAGTTTTCTCATCCAAGTAGTTGGCTTCCCCATAGGTTTGAGTCCGAGGACCATACAATACCTTGGTTCTGTCCAAAACTCAGTTTTCACATCCAAGTAGTTGGCTTCCCCATAGGTTTGAGTCGGAGGACCACACAATACCTTGGTTCTGTCCAAAACTCAGTTTTCTCATCCAAGTAGTTGGTTTCCCCAAAGGTTTGAGTCCGAGGACTATACAATACCTTGGTTCAAAACTCAGTTTTCCCATCCAAGTAGTTGGTTTCCCCATAGGTTTGAGTCCGAGGACCATACAATACCTTGGTTCTGTCCAAAACTCAGTTTTCTCGTCCAAGTTGTTGGTTTCCCCATAGGTTTGAGTCCGAGGACCATACAATACGTTAGTTCTGTCTAAAACTCAGTTTTCTCATCCAAGTAGATGGTTTGCCCATAGGTTTGGGAACGAGGACCATACAATACCTTGGTTCTATCCAAAACTGAGTTTTCTCATCCAAGTAGTTGGTTTTCCCATAGGTTTGAGTCCGAGGACCATACAATACCTTGGTTCTGTCAAAAACTGAGTTTTCTCATCCAAGTAGTTGGCTTCCCCATAGGTTTGAGTCCGAGGACCATACAATACCTTGGTTCTGTCCAAAACTCAGTTTTCTCATCCAAGTAGCTGGTTTCCCCATAGGGTTGAGTCGGAGGACCATACAATACCTTGGTTCTGTTCAAAACTCAGTTTTCTCATCCAAGTAGTTGGTTTCCCCATAGGTTTGAGTCCGAGGACCGTACAGTACCTCGGTTCTGTCCAAAACTCAGTTTTCTCATCCAAGTAGTTGGCTTCCCCATAGGTTTGAGTCGGAGGACCATACAGTACCTTGGTTCTGTCCAAAACTCAGTTTTCTCGTCCAAGTTGTTGGTTTCCCCATAGGTTTGAGTCCGAGGACCATACAATACGTTAGTTCTGTCTAAAACTCAGTTTTCTCATCCAAGTAGATGGTTTGCCCATAGGTTTGGGAACGAGGACCATACAATACCTTGGTTCTATCCAAAACTGAGTTTTCTCATCCAAGTAGTTGGTTTTCCCATAGGTTTGAGTCCGAGGACCATACAATACCTTGGTTCTGTCAAAAACTGAGTTTTCTCATCCAAGTAGTTGGCTTCCCCATAGGTTTGAGTCCGAGGACCATACAATACCTTGGTTCTGTCCAAAACTCAGTTGTCTCATCCAAGTAGCTGGTTTCCCCATAGGGTTGAGTCGGAGGACCATACAATACCTTGGTTCTGTCCAAAACTCAGTTTTCTCATCCAAGTAGTTGGTTTCCCCATAGGTTTGAGTCCGAGGACCGTACAGTACCTCGGTTCTGTCCAAAACTCAGTTTTCTCATCCAAGTAGTTGGCTTCCCCATAGGTTTGAGTCGGAGGACCATACAATACCTTGGTTCTGTCCAAAACTCAGTTTTCTCGTCCAAGTTGTTGTTTTCCCCATAGGTTTGAGTCCGAGGACCATACAATACGTTAGTTCTGTCTAAAACTCAGTTTTCTCATCCAAGTAGATGGTTTGCCCATAGGTTTGAGAACGAGGACCATACAATACCTTGGTTCTATCCAAAACTGAGTTTTCTCATCCAAGTAGTTGGTTTCCCCATAGGTTTGAGTCCGAGGACCATACAATACCTTGGTTCTGTCCAAAACTCAGTTTTCTCATCCAAGTAGTTGGCTTCCCCATAGGTTTGAGTCGGAGGACCATACAATACCTTGGTTCTGTCCAAAACTCAGTTTTCTCATCCAAGTAGCTGGTTTCCCCATAGGGTTGAGTCGGAGGACCATACAATACCTTGGTTCTGTCCAAAACTCAGTTTTCACATCCAAGTAGTTGCTTTCCCCATAGGTTTGAGTCCGAGGACCGTACAGTACCTCGGTTCTGTCCAAAACTCAGTTTTCTCATCCAAGTAGTTGGTTTCCCCATAGGTTTGAGTCGGAGGACCATACAATACCTTGGTTCTGTCCAAAACTCAGTTTTCTCGTCCAAGTTGTTGGTTTCCCCATAGGTTTGAGTCCGAGGACCATACAATACGTTAGTTCTGTCTAAAACTCAGTTTTCTCATCCAAGTAGATGGTTTGCCCATAGGTTTGAGAACGAGGACCATACAATACCTTGGTTCTATCCAAAACTGAGTTTTCTCATCCAAGTAGTTGGTTTCCCCATAGGTTTGAGTCCGAGGACCATACAATACCTTGGTTCTGTCCAAAACTCAGTTTTCTCATCCAAGTAGTTGGCTTCCCCATAGGTTTGAGTCGGAGGACCATACAATACCTTGGTTCTGTCCAAAACTCAGTTTTCTCATCCAAGTAGCTGGTTTCCCCATAGGGTTGAGTCGGAGGACCATACAATACCTTGGTTCTGTCCAAAACTCAGTTTTCTCATCCAAGTAGTTGCTTTCCCCATAGGTTTGAGTCCGAGGACCGTACAGTACCTCGGTTCTGTCCAAAACTCAGTTTTCTCATCCAAGTAGTTGGTTTCCCCATAGGTTTGAGTCCGAGGACCGTACAGTACCTCGGTTCTGTCCAAAACTCAGTTTTCTCATCCAAGTAGTTGGCTTCCCCATAGGTTTGAGTCGGAGGACCATACAATACCTTGGTTCTGTCCGAAACTCAGTTTTCTCATCCAAGTAGTTGGTTTCCCCATAGGTTTAAGTCCGAGGACCGTACAGTACCTCGGTTCTGTCCAAAACTCAGTTTTCTCATCCAAGTAGTTGGCTTCCCCATAGGTTTGAGTCGGAGGACCGTACAATACCTTGGTTCTGTCCAAAACTCAGTTTTCTCGTCCAAGTTGTTGGTTTCCCCATAGGTTTGAGTCGGAGGACCATACAATACCTTAGTTCTGTCTAAAACTCAGTTTTCTCGTCCAAGTAGATGGTTTGCCCATAGGTTTGAGAACGAGGACCATACATTACCTTGGTTCTATCCAAAACTGAGTTTTCTCATCCAAGTAGTTGGTTTCCCCATAGGTTTGAGACGGAGGACCATACAATACCTTGGTTCTGTCCAAAACTGAGTTTTCTCATCCAAGTAGTTGGCTTCCCCATAGGTTTGAGTCCGAGGACCATACAATACCTTGGTTCTGTCCAAAACTCAGTTTTCACATCCAAGTAGTTGGCTTCCCCATAGGTTTGAGTCGGAGGACCACACAATACCTTGGTTCTGTCCAAAACTCAGTTTTCTCATCCAAGTAGTTGGTTTCCCCAAAGGTTTGAGTCCGAGGACTATACAATACCTTGGTTCAAAACTCAGTTTTCCCATCCAAGTAGTTGGTTTCCCCATAGGTTTGAGTCCGAGGACCATACAATACCTTGGTTCTGTCCAAAACTCAGTTTTCTCGTCCAAGTTGTTGGTTTCCCCATAGGTTTGAGTCCGAGGACCATACAATACGTTAGTTCTGTCTAAAACTCAGTTTTCTCATCCAAGTAGATGGTTTGCCCATAGGGTTGAGTCGGAGGACCATACAATACCTTGGTTCTGTCCAAAACTCAGTTTTCTCATCCAAGTAGTTGGTTTCCCCATAGGTTTGAGTCCGAGGACCGTACAGTACCTCGGTTCTGTCCAAAACTCAGTTTTCTCATCCAAGTAGTTGGCTTCCCCATAGGTTTGAGTCGGAGGACCATACAATACCTTGGTTCTGTCCAAAACTCAGTTTTCTCGTCCAAGTTGTTGGTTTCCCCATAGGTTTGAGTCCGAGGACCGTACAGTACCTCGGTTCTGTCCAAAACTCAGTTTTCTCATCCAAGTAGTTGGCTTCCCCATAGGTTTGAGTCGGAGGACCATACAATACCTTGGTTCTGTCCAAAACTCAGTTTTCTCGTCCAAGTTGTTGGTTTCCCCATAGGTTTGAGTCCGAGGACCATACAATACGTTAGTTCTGTCTAAAACTCAGTTTTCTCATCCAAGTAGATGGTTTGCCCATAGGTTTGGGAACGAGGACCATACAATACCTTGGTTCTATCCAAAACTGAGTTTTCTCATCCAAGTAGTTGGTTTTCCCATAGGTTTGAGTCCGAGGACCATACAATACCTTGGTTCTGTCAAAAACTGAGTTTTCTCATCCAAGTAGTTGGCTTCCCCATAGGTTTGAGTCCGAGGACCATACAATACCTTGGTTCTGTCCAAAACTCAGTTTTCTCATCCAAGTAGCTGGTTTCCCCATAGGGTTGAGTCGGAGGACCATACAATACCTTGGTTCTGTCCAAAACTCAGTTTTCTCATCCAAGTAGTTGGTTTCCCCATAGGTTTGAGTCCGAGGACCGTACAGTACCTCGGTTCTGTCCAAAACTCAGTTTTCTCATCCAAGTAGTTGGCTTCCCCATAGGTTTGAGTCGGAGGACCATACAATACCTTGGTTCTGTCCAAAACTCAGTTTTCTCGTCCAAGTTGTTGGTTTCCCCATAGGTTTGAGTCAGAGGACCATACAATACCTTAGTTCTGTCTAAAACTCAGTTTTCTCATCCAAGTAGATGGTTTGCCCATAGGTTTGAGAACGAGGACCATACAATACCTTGGTTCTATCCAAAACTGAGTTTTCTCATCCAAGTAGTTGGTTTCCCCATATGTTTGAGTCCGAGGACCATACAATACCTTGGTTCTGTCAAAAACTGAGTTTTCTCATCCAAGTAGTTGGCTTCCCCATAGGTTTGAGTCCGAGGACCATACAATACCTTGGTTCTGTCCAAAACTCAGTTTTCTCATCCAAGTAGCTGGTTTCCCCATAGGGTTGAGTCGGAGGACCATACAATACCTTGGTTCTGTCCAAAACTCAGTTTTCTCATCCAAGTAGTTGGCTTCCCCATAGGTTTGAGTCCGAGGACCATACAATACCTTGGTTCTGTCCAAAACTCAGTTTTCTCATCCAAGTAGCTGGTTTCCCCATAGGGTTGAGTCGGAGGACCATACAATACCTTGGTTCTGTCCAAAACTCAGTTTTCTCATCCAAGTAGTTGGTTTCCCCATAGGTTTGAGTCCGAGGACCGTACAGTACCTCGGGTCTGTCCAAAACTCAGT
Organism: Quercus alba; assembly: GCA_036321655.1. Lineage (NCBI taxonomy): Eukaryota > Viridiplantae > Streptophyta > Magnoliopsida > Fagales > Fagaceae > Quercus > Quercus alba. The sequence goes on from JAYJMT010000015.1 coordinate 380,461, forward strand.
TTTCTCATCCAAGTAGTTGGCTTCCCCATAGGTTTGAGTCGGAGGACCATACAATACCTTGGTTCTGTCCAAAACTCAGTTTTCTCGTCCAAGTTGTTGGTTTCCCCATAGGTTTGAGTCCGAGGACCATACAATAACTTAGTTCTGTCTAAAACTCAGTTTTCTCATCCAAGTAGATGGTTTGCCCATAGGTTTGAGAACGAGGACCATACAATACCTTGGTTCTATCCAAAACTGAGTTTTCTCATCCAAGTAGTTGGTTTCCCCATAGGTTTGAGTCCGAGGACCGTACAGTACCTCGGTTCTGTCCAAAACTCAGTTTTCTCATCCAAGTAGTTGGTTTCCCCATAGGTTTGAGTCCGAGGACCGTACAGTACCTCGGTTCTGTCCAAAACTCAGTTTTCTCATCCAAGTAGTTGGCTTCCCCATAGGTTTGAGTCGGAGGACCATACAATACCTTGGTTCTGTCCAAAACTCAGTTTTCTCGTCCAAGTTGTTGGTTTCCCCATAGGTTTGAGTCCGAGGACCATACAATACCTTAGTTCTGTCTAAAACTCAGTTTTCTCATCCAAGTAGATGGTTTGCCCGCAGGGTTGAGTCGGAGGACCATACAATACCTTGGTTCTGTCCAAAACTCAGTTTTCTCATCCAAGTAGTTGGTTTTCCCATAGGTTTGAGTCCGAGGACCATACAATACCTTGGTTCTATCCAAAACTCAGTTTTCTCATTCAAGTAGCTGGTTTCCCCACAGGGTTGAGTCGGAGGACCATACAATACCTTGGTTCTGTCCAAACTCAGTTTTCTCTTCCAAGTAGTTGGTTTCCCCATAGGTTTGAGTCCGAGGACCGTACAATACCTTGGTTCTGTTAAAAACTCAGTTTTCTCATCCAAGTAGGTGGTTTGCCCATAGGTTTGAGAACGAGGACCATACAATACCTTGGTTCTATCCAAAACTGAGTTTTCTCATCCAAGTAGTTGGTTTCCCCATAGGTTTGAGTCCGAGGACCGTACAGTACCTCGGTTCTGTCCAAAACTCAGTTTTCTCATCCAAGTAGTTGGCTTCCCCATAGGTTTGAGTCGGAGGACCATACAATACCTTGGTTCTGTCCAAAACTCAGTTTTCTCGTCCAAGTTGTTGGTTTCCCCATAGGTTTGAGTCAGAGGACCATACAATACCTTAGTTCTGTCTAAAACTCAGTTTTCTCATCCAAGTAGATGGTTTGCCCATAGGTTTGAGAACGAGGACCATACAATACCTTGGTTCTATCCAAAACTGAGTTTTCTCATCCAAGTAGTTGGTTTCCCCATATGTTTGAGTCCGAGGACCATACAATACCTTGGTTCTGTCAAAAACTGAGTTTTCTCATCCAAGTAGTTGGCTTCCCCATAGGTTTGAGTCCGAGGACCATACAATACCTTGGTTCTGTCCAAAACTCAGTTTTCTCATCCAAGTAGCTGGTTTCCCCATAGGGTTGAGTCGGAGGACCATACAATACCTTGGTTCTGTCCAAAACTCAGTTTTCTCATCCAAGTAGTTGGCTTCCCCATAGGTTTGAGTCCGAGGACCATACAATACCTTGGTTCTGTCCAAAACTCAGTTTTCTCATCCAAGTAGCTGGTTTCCCCATAGGGTTGAGTCGGAGGACCATACAATACCTTGGTTCTGTCCAAAACTCAGTTTTCTCATCCAAGTAGTTGGTTTCCCCATAGGTTTGAGTCCGAGGACCGTACAGTACCTCGGGTCTGTCCAAAACTCAGTTTTCTCATCCAAGTAGTTGGCTTCCCCATAGGTTTGAGTCGGAGGACCATACAATACCTTGGTTCTGTCCAAAACTCAGTTTTCTCGTCCAAGTTGTTGGTTTCCCCATAGGTTTGAGTCCGAGGACCATACAATACCTTAGTTCTGTCTAAAACTCAGTTTTCTCATCCAAGTAGATGGTTTGCCCATAGGTTTGAGAACGAGGACCATACAATACCTTGGTTCTATCCAAAACTGAGTTTTCTCATCCAAGTAGTTGGTTTCCCCATAGGTTTGAGTCCGAGGACCGTACAGTACCTCGGTTCTGTCCAAAACTCAGTTTTCTCATCCAAGTAGTTGGTTTCCCCATAGGTTTGAGTCCGAGGACCGTACAGTACCTCGGTTCTGTCCAAAACTCAGTTTTCTCATCCAAGTAGTTGGCTTCCCCATAGGTTTGAGTCGGAGGACCATACAATACCTTGGTTCTGTCCAAAACTCAGTTTTCTCGTCCAAGTTGTTGGTTTCCCCATAGGTTTGAGTCCGAGGACCATACAATACCTTAGTTCTGTCTAAAACTCAGTTTTCTCATCCAAGTAGATGGTTTGCCCGCAGGGTTGAGTCGGAGGACCATACAATACCTTGGTTCTGTCCAAAACTCAGTTTTCTCATCCAAGTAGTTGGTTTTCCCATAGGTTTGAGTCCGAGGACCATACAATACCTTGGTTCTATCCAAAACTCAGTTTTCTCATTCAAGTAGCTGGTTTCCCCACAGGGTTGAGTCGGAGGACCATACAATACCTTGGTTCTGTCCAAAACTCAGTTTTCTCTTCCAAGTAGTTGGTTTCCCCATAGGTTTGAGTCCGAGGACCGTACAATACCTTGGTTCTGTTAAAAACTCAGTTTTCTCATCCAAGTAGGTGGTTTGCCCATAGGTTTGAGAACGAGGACCATACAATACCTTGGTTCTATCCAAAACTGAGTTTTCTCATCCAAGTAGTTGGTTTCCCCATAGGTTTGAGTCCGAGGACCATACAATACCTTGGTTCTGTCCAAAACTGAGTTTTCTCATCCAAGTAGTTGGCTTCCCCATAGGTTTGAGTCCGAGGACCATACAATACCTTGGTTCTGTCCAAAACTCAGTTTTCTCATCCAAGTAGCTGGTTTCCCCATAGGGTTGAGTCGGAGGACCATACAATACCTTGGTTCTGTCCAAAACTCAGTTTTCTCATCCAAGTAGTTGGTTTCCCCATAGGTTTGAGTCCGAGGACCGTACAGTACCTCGGGTCTGTCCAAAACTCAGTTTTCTCATCCAAGTAGTTGGCTTCCCCATAGGTTTGAGTCGGAGGACCATACAATACCTTGGTTCTGTCCAAAACTCAGTTTTCTCGTCCAAGTTGTTGGTTTCCCCATAGGTTTGAGTCCGAGGACCATACAATACCTTAGTTCTGTCTAAAACTCAGTTTTCTCATCCAAGTAGATGGTTTGCCCATAGGTTTGAGAACGAGGACCATACAATACCTTGGTTCTATCCAAAACTGAGTTTTCTCATCCAAGTAGTTGGTTTCCCCATAGGTTTGAGTCCGAGGACCGTACAGTACCTCGGTTCTGTCCAAAACTCAGTTTTCTCATCCAAGTAGTTGGTTTCCCCATAGGTTTGAGTCCGAGGACCGTACAGTACCTCGGTTCTGTCCAAAACTCAGTTTTCTCATCCAAGTAGTTGGCTTCCCCATAGGTTTGAGTCGGAGGACCATACAATACCTTGGTTCTGTCCAAAACTCAGTTTTCTCGTCCAAGTTGTTGGTTTCCCCATAGGTTTGAGTCCGAGGACCATACAATACCTTAGTTCTGTCTAAAACTCAGTTTTCTCATCCAAGTAGATGGTTTGCCCGCAGGGTTGAGTCGGAGGACCATACAATACCTTGGTTCTGTCCAAAACTCAGTTTTCTCATCCAAGTAGTTGGTTTTCCCATAGGTTTGAGTCCGAGGACCATACAATACCTTGGTTCTATCCAAAACTCAGTTTTCTCATTCAAGTAGCTGGTTTCCCCACAGGGTTGAGTCGGAGGACCATACAATACCTTGGTTCTGTCCAAAACTCAGTTTTCTCTTCCAAGTAGTTGGTTTCCCCATAGGTTTGAGTCCGAGGACCGTACAATACCTTGGTTCTGTTAAAAACTCAGTTTTCTCATCCAAGTAGGTGGTTTGCCCATAGGTTTGAGAACGAGGACCATACAATACCTTGGTTCTATCCAAAACTGAGTTTTCTCATCCAAGTAGTTGGTTTCCCCATAGGTTTGAGTCCGAGGACCATACAATACCTTGGTTCTGTCCAAAACTGAGTTTTCTCATCCAAGTAGTTGGCTTCCCCATAGGTTTGAGTCCGAGGACCATACAATACCTTGGTTCTGTCCAAAACTCAGTTTTCTCATCCAAGTAGCTGGTTTCCCCATAGGGTTGAGTCGGAGGACCATACAATACCTTGGTTCTGTCCAAAACTCAGTTTTCTCATCCAAGTAGTTGGTTTCCCCATAGGTTTGAGTCCGAGGACCGTACAGTACCTCGGGTCTGTCCAAAACTCAGTTTTCTCATCCAAGTAGTTGGCTTCCCCATAGGTTTGAGTCGGAGGACCATACAATACCTTGGTTCTGTCCAAAACTCAGTTTTCTCGTCAAGTTGTTGGTTTCCCCCATAGGTTTGAGTCCGAGGACCATACAATACCTTAGTTCTGTCTAAAACTCAGTTTTCTCATCCAAGTAGATGGTTTGCCCATAGGTTTGAGAACGAGGACCATACAATACCTTGGTTCTATCCAAAACTGAGTTTTCTCATCCAAGTAGTTGGTTTCCCCATAGGTTTGAGTCCGAGGACCGTACAGTACCTCGGTTCTGTCCAAAACTCAGTTTTCTCATCCAAGTAGTTGGTTTCCCCATAGGTTTGAGTCCGAGGACCGTACAGTACCTCGGTTCTGTCCAAAACTCAGTTTTCTCATCCAAGTAGTTGGCTTCCCCATAGGTTTGAGTCGGAGGACCATACAATACCTTGGTTCTGTCCAAAACTCAGTTTTCTCGTCCAAGTTGTTGGTTTCCCCATAGGTTTGAGTCCGAGGACCATACAATACCTTAGTTCTGTCTAAAACTCAGTTTTCTCATCCAAGTAGATGGTTTGCCCGCAGGGTTGAGTCGGAGGACCATACAATACCTTGGTTCTGTCCAAAACTCAGTTTTCTCATCCAAGTAGTTGGTTTTCCCATAGGTTTGAGTCCGAGGACCATACAATACCTTGGTTCTATCCAAAACTCAGTTTTCTCATTCAAGTAGCTGGTTTCCCCACAGGGTTGAGTCGGAGGACCATACAATACCTTGGTTCTGTCCAAAACTCAGTTTTCTCTTCCAAGTAGTTGGTTTCCCCATAGGTTTGAGTCCGAGGACCGTACAATACCTTGGTTCTGTTAAAAACTCAGTTTTCTCATCCAAGTAGGTGGTTTGCCCATAGGTTTGAGAACGAGGACCATACAATACCTTGGTTCTATCCAAAACTGAGTTTTCTCATCCAAGTAGTTGGTTTCCCCATAGGTTTGAGTCCGAGGACCATACAATACCTTGGTTCTGTCCAAAACTGAGTTTTCTCATCCAAGTAGTTGGCTTCCCCATAGGTTTGAGTCCGAGGACCACACAGTACCTTGGTTCTGTCCAAAACTCAGTTTTCTCATCCAAGTAGTTGGTTTCCCCATAGGTTTGAGTCCGAGGACCATACAATACCTTGGTTCTATCCAAAACTCAGTTTTCTCATTCAAGTAGCTGGTTTCCCTATAGGGTTGAGTCGGAGGACCATACAATACCTTGGTTCTGTCCAAAACTCAGTTTTCTCATCCAAGTAGTTGGTTTCCCCATAGGTTTGAGTCCGAGGACCGTACAGTACCTTGGTTCTGTCCAAAACTCAGTTTTCTCATCCAAGTAGTTGGCTTCCGCATAGGTTTGAGTCCGAGGACCGTACAGTACCTTGGTTCTGTCCAAAACTCAGTTTTCTCATCCAAGTAGTTGGTTTCCCCATAGGTTTGAGTCCGAGGACTATACAATACCTTGGTTCAAAACTCAGTTTTCCCATCCAAGTAGTTGGTTTCCCCATAGGTTTGAGTCCGAGGACCATACAATACCTTGGTTCTGTCCAAAACTCAGTTTTCTCGTCCAAGTTGTTAGTTTCCCCATAGGTTTGAGTCCGAGGACCATACAATACCTTAGTTCTGTCTAAAACTCAGTTTTCTCATCCAAGTAGATGGTTTGCCCATAGGTTTGAGAACGAGGACCATACAATACCTTGGTTCTATCCAAAACTGAGTGTTCTCATCCAAGTAGTTGGTTTCCCCATAGGTTTGAGTCCGAGGACCGTACAGTACCTCGGTTCTGTCCAAAACTCAGTTTTCTCATCCAAGTAGTTGGTTTCCCCATAGGTTTGAGTCCGAGGACCGTACAGTACCTCGGTTCTGTCCAAAACTCAGTTTTCTCATCCAAGTAGTTGGCTTCCCCATAGGTTTGAGTCGGAGGACCATACAGTACCTTGGTTCTGTCCAAAACTCAGTTTTCTCGTCCAAGTTGTTGGTTTCCCCATAGGTTTGAGTCCGAGGACCATACAATACGTTAGTTCTGTCTAAAACTCAGTTTTCTCATCCAAGTAGATGGTTTGCCCATAGGTTTGGGAACGAGGACCATACAATACCTTGGTTCTATCCAAAACTGAGTTTTCTCATCCAAGTAGTTGGTTTTCCCATAGGTTTGAGTCCGAGGACCATACAATACCTTGGTTCTGTCAAAAACTGAGTTTTCTCATCCAAGTAGTTGGCTTCCCCATAGGTTTGAGTCCGAGGACCATACAATACCTTGGTTCTGTCCAAAACTCAGTTGTCTCATCCAAGTAGCTGGTTTCCCCATAGGGTTGAGTCGGAGGACCATACAATACCTTGGTTCTGTCCAAAACTCAGTTTTCTCATCCAAGTAGTTGGTTTCCCCATAGGTTTGAGTCCGAGGACCGTACAGTACCTCGGTTCTGTCCAAAACTCAGTTTTCTCATCCAAGTAGTTGGCTTCCCCATAGGTTTGAGTCGGAGGACCATACAATACCTTGGTTCTGTCCAAAACTCAGTTTTCTCGTCCAAGTTGTTGGTTTCCCCATAGGTTTGAGTCCGAGGACCATACAATACGTTAGTTCTGTCTAAAACTCAGTTTTCTCATCCAAGTAGATGGTTTGCCCATAGGTTTGAGAACGAGGACCATACAATACCTTGGTTCTATCCAAAACTGAGTTTTCTCATCCAAGTAGTTGGTTTCCCCATAGGTTTGAGTCCGAGGACCATACAATACCTTGGTTCTGTCCAAAACTCAGTTTTCTCATCCAAGTAGTTGGCTTCCCCATAGGTTTGAGTCGGAGGACCATACAATACCTTGGTTCTGTCCAAAACTCAGTTTTCTCATCCAAGTAGCTGGTTTCCCCATAGGGTTGAGTCGGAGGACCATACAATACCTTGGTTCTGTCCAAAACTCAGTTTTCACATCCAAGTAGTTGCTTTCCCCATAGGTTTGAGTCCGAGGACCGTACAGTACCTCGGTTCTGTCCAAAACTCAGTTTTCTCATCCAAGTAGTTGGTTTCCCCATAGGTTTGAGTCGGAGGACCATACAATACCTTGGTTCTGTCCAAAACTCAGTTTTCTCGTCCAAGTTGTTGGTTTCCCCATAGGTTTGAGTCCGAGGACCATACAATACGTTAGTTCTGTCTAAAACTCAGTTTTCTCATCCAAGTAGATGGTTTGCCCATAGGTTTGAGAACGAGGACCATACAATACCTTGGTTCTATCCAAAACTGAGTTTTCTCATCCAAGTAGTTGGTTTCCCCATAGGTTTGAGTCCGAGGACCATACAATACCTTGGTTCTGTCCAAAACTCAGTTTTCTCATCCAAGTAGTTGGCTTCCCCATAGGTTTGAGTCGGAGGACCATACAATACCTTGGTTCTGTCCAGAACTCAGTTTTCTCATCCAAGTAGCTGGTTTCCCCATAGGGTTGAGTCGGAGGACCATACAATACCTTGGTTCTGTCCAAAACTCAGTTTTCTCATCCAAGTAGTTGCTTTCCCCATAGGTTTGAGTCCGAGGACCGTACAGTACCTCGGTTCTGTCCAAAACTCAGTTTTCTCATCCAAGTAGTTGGTTTCCCCATAGGTTTGAGTCCGAGGACCGTACAGTACCTCGGTTCTGTCCAAAACTCAGTTTTCTCATCCAAGTAGTTGGCTTCCCCATAGGTTTGAGTCGGAGGACCATACAATACCTTGGTTCTGTCCAAAACTCAGTTTTCTCATCCAAGTAGTTGGTTTCCCCATAGGTTTAAGTCCGAGGACCGTACAGTACCTCGGTTCTGTCCAAAACTCAGTTTTCTCATCCAAGTAGTTGGCTTCCCCATAGGTTTGAGTCGGAGGACCGTACAATACCTTGGTTCTGTCCAAAACTCAGTTTTCTCGTCCAAGTTGTTGGTTTCCCCATAGGTTTGAGTCGGAGGACCATACAATACCTTAGTTCTGTCTAAAACTCAGTTTTCTCGTCCAAGTAGATGGTTTGCCCATAGGTTTGAGAACGAGGACCATACATTACCTTGGTTCTATCCAAAACTGAGTTTTCTCATCCAAGTAGTTGGTTTCCCCATAGGTTTGAGACGGAGGACCATACAATACCTTGGTTCTGTCCAAAACTGAGTTTTCTCATCCAAGTAGTTGGCTTCCCCATAGGTTTGAGTCCGAGGACCATACAATACCTTGGTTCTGTCCAAAACTCAGTTTTCACATCCAAGTAGTTGGCTTCCCCATAGGTTTGAGTCGGAGGACCACACAATACCTTGGTTCTGTCCAAAACTCAGTTTTCTCATCCAAGTAGTTGGTTTCCCCAAAGGTTTGAGTCCGAGGACTATACAATACCTTGGTTCAAAACTCAGTTTTCCCATCCAAGTAGTTGGTTTCCCCATAGGTTTGAGTCCGAGGACCATACAATACCTTGGTTCTGTCCAAAACTCAGTTTTCTCGTCCAAGTTGTTGGTTTCCCCATAGGTTTGAGTCCGAGGACCATACAATACGTTAGTTCTGTCTAAAACTCAGTTTTCTCATCCAAGTAGATGGTTTGCCCATAGGGTTGAGTCGGAGGACCATACAATACCTTGGTTCTGTCCAAAACTCAGTTTTCTCATCCAAGTAGTTGGTTTCCCCATAGGTTTGAGTCCGAGGACCGTACAGTACCTCGGTTCTGTCCAAAACTCAGTTTTCTCGTCCAAGTTGTTGGTTTCCCCATAGGTTTGAGTCCGAGGACCGTACAGTACCTCGGTTCTGTCCAAAACTCAGTTTTCTCATCCAAGTAGTTGGCTTCCCCATAGGTTTGAGTCGGAGGACCATACAATACCTTGGTTCTGTCCAAAACTCAGTTTTCTCGTCCAAGTTGTTGGTTTCCCCATAGGTTTGAGTCCGAGGACCATACAATACGTTAGTTCTGTCTAAAACTCAGTTTTCTCATCCAAGTAGATGGTTTGCCCATAGGTTTGGGAACGAGGACCATACAATACCTTGGTTCTATCCAAAACTGAGTTTTCTCATCCAAGTAGTTGGTTTTCCCATAGGTTTGAGTCCGAGGACCATACAATACCTTGGTTCTGTCAAAAACTGAGTTTTCTCATCCAAGTAGTTGGCTTCCCCATAGGTTTGAGTCCGAGGACCATACAATACCTTGGTTCTGTCCAAAACTCAGTTTTCTCATCCAAGTAGCTGGTTTCCCCATAGGGTTGAGTCGGAGGACCATACAATACCTTGGTTCTGTCCAAAACTCAGTTTTCTCATCCAAGTAGTTGGTTTCCCCATAGGTTTGAGTCCGAGGACCGTACAGTACCTCGGTTCTGTCCAAAACTCAGTTTTCTCATCCAAGTAGTTGGCTTCCCCATAGGTTTGAGTCGGAGGACCATACAATACCTTGGTTCTGTCCAAAACTCAGTTTTCTCGTCCAAGTTGTTGGTTTCCCCATAGGTTTGAGTCAGAGGACCATACAATACCTTAGTTCTGTCTAAAACTCAGTTTTCTCATCCAAGTAGATGGTTTGCCCATAGGTTTGAGAACGAGGACCATACAATACCTTGGTTCTATCCAAAACTGAGTTTTCTCATCCAAGTAGTTGGTTTCCCCATATGTTTGAGTCCGAGGACCATACAATACCTTGGTTCTGTCAAAAACTGAGTTTTCTCATCCAAGTAGTTGGCTTCCCCATAGGTTTCCGTCCGAGGACCATACAATACCTTGGTTCTGTCCAAAACTCAGTTTTCTCATCCAAGTAGCTGGTTTCCCCATAGGGTTGAGTCGGAGGACCATACAATACCTTGGTTCTGTCCAAAACTCAGTTTTCTCATCCAAGTAGTTGGCTTCCCCATAGGTTTGAGTCCGAGGACCATACAATACCTTGGTTCTGTCCAAAACTCAGTTTTCTCATCCAAGTAGCTGGTTTCCCCATAGGGTTGAGTCGGAGGACCATACAATACCTTGGTTCTGTCCAAAACTCAGTTTTCTCATCCAAGTAGTTGGTTTCCCCATAGGTTTGAGTCCGAGGACCGTACAGTACCTCGGGTCTGTCCAAAACTCAGTTTTCTCATCCAAGTAGTTGGCTTCCCCATAGGTTTGAGTCGGAGGACCATACAATACCTTGGTTCTGTCCAAAACTCAGTTTTCTCGTCCAAGTTGTTGGTTTCCCCATAGGTTTGAGTCCGAGGACCATACAATAACTTAGTTCTGTCTAAAACTCAGTTTTCTCATCCAAGTAGATGGTTTGCCCATAGGTTTGAGAACGAGGACCATACAATACCTTGGTTCTATCCAAAACTGAGTTTTCTCATCCAAGTAGTTGGTTTCCCCATAGGTTTGAGTCCGAGGACCGTACAGTACCTCGGTTCTGTCCAAAACTCAGTTTTCTCATCCAAGTAGTTGGTTTCCCCATAGGTTTGAGTCCGAGGACCGTACAGTACCTCGGTTCTGTCCAAAACTCAGTTTTCTCATCCAAGTAGTTGGCTTCCCCATAGGTTTGAGTCGGAGGACCATACAATACCTTGGTTCTGTCCAAAACTCAGTTTTCTCGTCCAAGTTGTTGGTTTCCCCATAGGTTTGAGTCCGAGGACCATACAATACCTTAGTTCTGTCTAAAACTCAGTTTTCTCGTCCAAGTAGATGGTTTGCCCATAGGTTTGAGAACGAGGACCATACATTACCTTGGTTCTATCCAAAACTGAGTTTTCTCATCCAAGTAGTTGGTTTCCCCATAGGTTTGAGACGGAGGACCATACAATACCTTGGTTCTGTCCAAAACTGAGTTTTCTCATCCAAGTAGTTGGCTTCCCCATAGGTTTGAGTCCGAGGACCATACAATACCTTGGTTCTGTCCAAAACTCAGTTTTCACATCCAAGTAGTTGGCTTCCCCATAGGTTTGAGTCGGAGGACCACACAATACCTTGGTTCTGTCCAAAACTCAGTTTTCTCATCCAAGTAGTTGGTTTCCCCAAAGGTTTGAGTCCGAGGACTATACAATACCTTGGTTCAAAACTCAGTTTTCCCATCCAAGTAGTTGGTTTCCCCATAGGTTTGAGTCCGAGGACCATACAATACCTTGGTTCTGTCCAAAACTCAGTTTTCTCGTCCAAGTTGTTGGTTTCCCCATAGGTTTGAGTCCGAGGACCATACAATACGTTAGTTCTGTCTAAAACTCAGTTTTCTCATCCAAGTAGATGGTTTGCCCATAGGGTTGAGTCGGAGGACCATACAATACCTTGGTTCTGTCCAAAACTCAGTTTTCTCATCCAAGTAGTTGGTTTCCCCATAGGTTTGAGTCCGAGGACCGTACAGTACCTCGGTTCTGTCCAAAACTCAGTTTTCTCGTCCAAGTTGTTGGTTTCCCCATAGGTTTGAGTCCGAGGACCGTACAGTACCTCGGTTCTGTCCAAAACTCAGTTTTCTCATCCAAGTAGTTGGCTTCCCCATAGGTTTGAGTCGGAGGACCATACAATACCTTGGTTCTGTCCAAAACTCAGTTTTCTCGTCCAAGTTGTTGGTTTCCCCATAGGTTTGAGTCCGAGGACCATACAATACGTTAGTTCTGTCTAAAACTCAGTTTTCTCATCCAAGTAGATGGTTTGCCCATAGGTTTGGGAACGAGGACCATACAATACCTTGGTTCTATCCAAAACTGAGTTTTCTCATCCAAGTAGTTGGTTTTCCCATAGGTTTGAGTCCGAGGACCATACAATACCTTGGTTCTGTCAAAAACTGAGTTTTCTCATCCAAGTAGTTGGCTTCCCCATAGGTTTGAGTCCGAGGACCATACAATACCTTGGTTCTGTCCAAAACTCAGTTTTCTCATCCAAGTAGCTGGTTTCCCCATAGGGTTGAGTCGGAGGACCATACAATACCTTGGTTCTGTCCAAAACTCAGTTTTCTCATCCAAGTAGTTGGTTTCCCCATAGGTTTGAGTCCGAGGACCGTACAGTACCTCGGTTCTGTCCAAAACTCAGTTTTCTCATCCAAGTAGTTGGCTTCCCCATAGGTTTGAGTCGGAGGACCATACAATACCTTGGTTCTGTCCAAAACTCAGTTTTCTCGTCCAAGTTGTTGGTTTCCCCATAGGTTTGAGTCAGAGGACCATACAATACCTTAGTTCTGTCTAAAACTCAGTTTTCTCATCCAAGTAGATGGTTTGCCCATAGGTTTGAGAACGAGGACCATACAATACCTTGGTTCTATCCAAAACTGAGTTTTCTCATCCAAGTAGTTGGTTTCCCCATATGTTTGAGTCCGAGGACCATACAATACCTTGGTTCTGTCAAAAACTGAGTTTTCTCATCCAAGTAGTTGGCTTCCCCATAGGTTTCCGTCCGAGGACCATACAATACCTTGGTTCTGTCCAAAACTCAGTTTTCTCATCCAAGTAGCTGGTTTCCCCATAGGGTTGAGTCGGAGGACCATACAATACCTTGGTTCTGTCCAAAACTCAGTTTTCTCATCCAAGTAGTTGGCTTCCCCATAGGTTTGAGTCCGAGGACCATACAATACCTTGGTTCTGTCCAAAACTCAGTTTTCTCATCCAAGTAGCTGGTTTCCCCATAGGGTTGAGTCGGAGGACCATACAATACCTTGGTTCTGTCCAAAACTCAGTTTTCTCATCCAAGTAGTTGGTTTCCCCATAGGTTTGAGTCCGAGGACCGTACAGTACCTCGGGTCTGTCCAAAACTCAGTTTTCTCATCCAAGTAGTTGGCTTCCCCATAGGTTTGAGTCGGAGGACCATACAATACCTTGGTTCTGTCCAAAACTCAGTTTTCTCGTCCAAGTTGTTGGTTTCCCCATAGGTTTGAGTCCGAGGACCATACAATAACTTAGTTCTGTCTAAAACTCAGTTTTCTCATCCAAGTAGATGGTTTGCCCATAGGTTTGAGAACGAGGACCATACAATACCTTGGTTCTATCCAAAACTGAGTTTTCTCATCCAAGTAGTTGGTTTCCCCATAGGTTTGAGTCCGAGGACCGTACAGTACCTCGGTTCTGTCCAAAACTCAGTTTTCTCATCCAAGTAGTTGGTTTCCCCATAGGTTTGAGTCCGAGGACCGTACAGTACCTCGGTTCTGTCCAAAACTCAGTTTTCTCATCCAAGTAGTTGGCTTCCCCATAGGTTTGAGTCGGAGGACCATACAATACCTTGGTTCTGTCCAAAACTCAGTTTTCTCGTCCAAGTTGTTGGTTTCCCCAAAGGTTTGAGTCCGAGGACCATACAATACCTTAGTTCTGTCTAAAACTCAGTTTTCTCGTCCAAGTAGATGGTTTGCCCATAGGTTTGAGAACGAGGACCATACATTACCTTGGTTCTATCCAAAACTGAGTTTTCTCATCCAAGTAGTTGGTTTCCCCATAGGTTTGAGACGGAGGACCATACAATACCTTGGTTCTGTCCAAAACTGAGTTTTCTCATCCAAGTAGTTGGCTTCCCCATAGGTTTGAGTCCGAGGACCATACAATACCTTGGTTCTGTCCAAAACTCAGTTTTCACATCCAAGTAGTTGGCTTCCCCATAGGTTTGAGTCGGAGGACCACACAATACCTTGGTTCTGTCCAAAACTCAGTTTTCTCATCCAAGTAGTTGGTTTCCCCAAAGGTTTGAGTCCGAGGACTATACAATACCTTGGTTCAAAACTCAGTTTTCCCATCCAAGTAGTTGGTTTCCCCATAGGTTTGAGTCCGAGGACCATACAATACCTTGGTTCTGTCCAAAACTCAGTTTTCTCGTCCAAGTTGTTGGTTTCCCCATAGGTTTGAGTCCGAGGACCATACAATACGTTAGTTCTGTCTAAAACTCAGTTTTCTCATCCAAGTAGATGGTTTGCCCATAGGGTTGAGTCGGAGGACCATACAATACCTTGGTTCTGTCCAAAACTCAGTTTTCTCATCCAAGTAGTTGGTTTCCCCATAGGTTTGAGTCCGAGGACCGTACAGTACCTCGGTTCTGTCCAAAACTCAGTTTTCTCATCCAAGTAGTTGGCTTCCCCATAGGTTTGAGTCGGAGGACCATACAATACCTTGGTTCTGTCCAAAACTCAGTTTTCTCGTCCAAGTTGTTGGTTTCCCCATAGGTTTGAGTCCGAGGACCGTACAGTACCTCGGTTCTGTCCAAAACTCAGTTTTCTCATCCAAGTAGTTGGCTTCCCCATAGGTTTGAGTCGGAGGACCATACAATACCTTGGTTCTGTCCAAAACTCAGTTTTCTCGTCCAAGTTGTTGGTTTCCCCATAGGTTTGAGTCCGAGGACCATACAATACGTTAGTTCTGTCTAAAACTCAGTTTTCTCATCCAAGTAGATGGTTTGCCCATAGGTTTGGGAACGAGGACCATACAATACCTTGGTTCTATCCAAAACTGAGTTTTCTCATCCAAGTAGTTGGTTTTCCCATAGGTTTGAGTCCGAGGACCATACAATACCTTGGTTCTGTCAAAAACTGAGTTTTCTCATCCAAGTAGTTGGCTTCCCCATAGGTTTGAGTCCGAGGACCATACAATACCGTGGTTCTGTCCAAAACTCAGTTTTCTCATCCAAGTAGCTGGTTTCCCCATAGGGTTGAGTCGGAGGACCATACAATACCTTGGTTCTGTCCAAAACTCAGTTTTCTCATCCAAGTAGTTGGTTTCCCCATAGGTTTGAGTCCGAGGACCGTACAGTACCTCGGTTCTGTCCAAAACTCAGTTTTCTCATCCAAGTAGTTGGCTTCCCCATAGGTTTGAGTCGGAGGACCATACAATACCTTGGTTCTGTCCAAAACTCAGTTTTCTCGTCCAAGTTGTTGGTTTCCCCATAGGTTTGAGTCAGAGGACCATACAATACCTTAGTTCTGTCTAAAACTCAGTTTTCTCATCCAAGTAGATGGTTTGCCCATAGGTTTGAGAACGAGGACCATACAATACCTTGGTTCTATCCAAAACTGAGTTTTCTCATCCAAGTAGTTGGTTTCCCCATATGTTTGAGTCCGAGGACCATACAATACCTTGGTTCTGTCAAAAACTGAGTTTTCTCATCCAAGTAGTTGGCTTCCCCATAGGTTTGAGTCCGAGGACCATACAATACCTTGGTTCTGTCCAAAACTCAGTTTTCTCATCCAAGTAGCTGGTTTCCCCATAGGGTTGAGTCGGAGGACCATACAATACCTTGGTTCTGTCCAAAACTCAGTTTTCTCATCCAAGTAGTTGGCTTCCCCATAGGTTTGAGTCCGAGGACCATACAATACCTTGGTTCTGTCCAAAACTCAGTTTTCTCATCCAAGTAGCTGGTTTCCCCATAGGGTTGAGTCGGAGGACCATACAATACCTTGGTTCTGTCCAAAACTCAGTTTTCTCATCCAAGTAGTTGGTTTCCCCATAGGTTTGAGTCCGAGGACCGTACAGTACCTCGGGTCTGTCCAAAACTCAGTTTTCTCATCCAAGTAGTTGGCTTCCCCATAGGTTTGAGTCGGAGGACCATACAATACCTTGGTTCTGTCCAAAACTCAGTTTTCTCGTCCAAGTTGTTGGTTTCCCCATAGGTTTGAGTCCGAGGACCATACAATAACTTAGTTCTGTCTAAAACTCAGTTTTCTCATCCAAGTAGATGGTTTGCCCATAGGTTTGAGAACGAGGACCATACAATACCTTGGTTCTATCCAAAACTGAGTTTTCTCATCCAAGTAGTTGGTTTCCCCATAGGTTTGAGTCCGAGGACCGTACAGTACCTCGGTTCTGTCCAAAACTCAGTTTTCTCATCCAAGTAGTTGGTTTCCCCATAGGTTTGAGTCCGAGGACCGTACAGTACCTCGGTTCTGTCCAAAACTCAGTTTTCTCATCCAAGTAGTTGGCTTCCCCATAGGTTTGAGTCGGAGGACCATACAATACCTTGGTTCTGTCCAAAACTCAGTTTTCTCGTCCAAGTTGTTGGTTTCCCCATAGGTTTGAGTCCGAGGACCATACAATACCTTAGTTCTGTCTAAAACTCAGTTTTCTCATCCAAGTAGATGGTTTGCCCGCAGGGTTGAGTCGGAGGACCATACAATACCTTGGTTCTGTCCAAAACTCAGTTTTCTCATCCAAGTAGTTGGTTTTCCCATAGGTTTGAGTCCGAGGACCATACAATACCTTGGTTCTATCCAAAACTCAGTTTTCTCATTCAAGTAGCTGGTTTCCCCACAGGGTTGAGTCGGAGGACCATACAATACCTTGGTTCTGTCCAAAACTCAGTTTTCTCTTCCAAGTAGTTGGTTTCCCCATAGGTTTGAGTCCGAGGACCGTACAATACCTTGGTTCTGTTAAAAACTCAGTTTTCTCATCCAAGTAGGTGGTTTGCCCATAGGTTTGAGAACGAGGACCATACAATACCTTGGTTCTATCCAAAACTGAGTTTTCTCATCCAAGTAGTTGGTTTCCCCATAGGTTTGAGTCCGAGGACCGTACAGTACCTCGGTTCTGTCCAAAACTCAGTTTTCTCATCCAAGTAGTTGGCTTCCCCATAGGTTTGAGTCGGAGGACCATACAATACCTTGGTTCTGTCCAAAACTCAGTTTTCTCGTCCAAGTTGTTGGTTTCCCCATAGGTTTGAGTCAGAGGACCATACAATACCTTAGTTCTGTCTAAAACTCAGTTTTCTCATCCAAGTAGATGGTTTGCCCATAGGTTTGAGAACGAGGACCATACAATACCTTGGTTCTATCCAAAACTGAGTTTTCTCATCCAAGTAGTTGGTTTCCCCATATGTTTGAGTCCGAGGACCATACAATACCTTGGTTCTGTCAAAAACTGAGTTTTCTCATCCAAGTAGTTGGCTTCCCCATAGGTTTGAGTCCGAGGACCATACAATACCTTGGTTCTGTCCAAAACTCAGTTTTCTCATCCAAGTAGCTGGTTTCCCCATAGGGTTGAGTCGGAGGACCATACAATACCTTGGTTCTGTCCAAAACTCAGTTTTCTCATCCAAGTAGTTGGCTTCCCCATAGGTTTGAGTCCGAGGACCATACAATACCTTGGTTCTGTCCAAAACTCAGTTTTCTCATCCAAGTAGCTGGTTTCCCCATAGGGTTGAGTCGGAGGACCATACAATACCTTGGTTCTGTCCAAAACTCAGTTTTCTCATCCAAGTAGTTGGTTTCCCCATAGGTTTGAGTCCGAGGACCGTACAGTACCTCGGGTCTGTCCAAAACTCAGTTTTCTCATCCAAGTAGTTGGCTTCCCCATAGGTTTGAGTCGGAGGACCATACAATACCTTGGTTCTGTCCAAAACTCAGTTTTCTCGTCCAAGTTGTTGGTTTCCCCATAGGTTTGAGTCCGAGGACCATACAATACCTTAGTTCTGTCTAAAACTCAGTTTTCTCATCCAAGTAGATGGTTTGCCCATAGGTTTGAGAACGAGGACCATACAATACCTTGGTTCTATCCAAAACTGAGTTTTCTCATCCAAGTAGTTGGTTTCCCCATAGGTTTGAGTCCGAGGACCGTACAGTACCTCGGTTCTGTCCAAAACTCAGTTTTCTCATCCAAGTAGTTGGTTTCCCCATAGGTTTGAGTCCGAGGACCGTACAGTACCTCGGTTCTGTCCAAAACTCAGTTTTCTCATCCAAGTAGTTGGCTTCCCCATAGGTTTGAGTCGGAGGACCATACAATACCTTGGTTCTGTCCAAAACTCAGTTTTCTCGTCCAAGTTGTTGGTTTCCCCATAGGTTTGAGTCCGAGGACCATACAATACCTTAGTTCTGTCTAAAACTCAGTTTTCTCATCCAAGTAGATGGTTTGCCCGCAGGGTTGAGTCGGAGGACCATACAATACCTTGGTTCTGTCCAAAACTCAGTTTTCTCATCCAAGTAGTTGGTTTTCCCATAGGTTTGAGTCCGAGGACCATACAATACCTTGGTTCTATCCAAAACTCAGTTTTCTCATTCAAGTAGCTGGTTTCCCCACAGGGTTGAGTCGGAGGACCATACAATACCTTGGTTCTGTCCAAAACTCAGTTTTCTCTTCCAAGTAGTTGGTTTCCCCATAGGTTTGAGTCCGAGGACCGTACAATACCTTGGTTCTGTTAAAAACTCAGTTTTCTCATCCAAGTAGGTGGTTTGCCCATAGGTTTGAGAACGAGGACCATACAATACCTTGGTTCTATCCAAAACTGAGTTTTCTCATCCAAGTAGTTGGTTTCCCCATAGGTTTGAGTCCGAGGACCATACAATACCTTGGTTCTGTCCAAAACTGAGTTTTCTCATCCAAGTAGTTGGCTTCCCCATAGGTTTGAGTCCGAGGACCATACAGTACCTTGGTTCTGTCCAAAACTCAGTTTTCTCATCCAAGTAGCTGGTTTCCCCATAGGTTTGAGTCCGAGGACCATACAATACCTTGGTTCTATCCAAAACTCAGTTTTCTCATTCAAGTAGCTGGTTTCCCTATAGGGTTGAGTCGGAGGACCATACAATACCTTGGTTCTGTCCAAAACTCAGTTTTCTCATCCAAGTAGTTGGTTTCCCCATAGGTTTGAGTCCGAGGACCGTACAGTACCTTGGTTCTGTCCAAAACTCAGTTTTCTCATCCAAGTAGTTGGCTTCCGCATAGGTTTGAGTCCGAGGACCGTACAGTACCTTGGTTCTGTCCAAAACTCAGTTTTCTCATCCAAGTAGTTGGTTTCCCCATAGGTTTGAGTCCGAGGACTATACAATACCTTGGTTCAAAACTCAGTTTTCCCATCCAAGTAGTTGGTTTCCCCATAGGTTTGAGTCCGAGGACCATACAATACCTTGGTTCTGTCCAAAACTCAGTTTTCTCGTCCAAGTTGTTAGTTTCCCCATAGGTTTGAGTCCGAGGACCATACAATACCTTAGTTCTGTCTAAAACTCAGTTTTCTCATCCAAGTAGATGGTTTGCCCATAGGTTTGAGAACGAGGACCATACAATACCTTGGTTCTATCCAAAACTGAGTGTTCTCATCCAAGTAGTTGGTTTCCCCATAGGTTTGAGTCCGAGGACCGTACAGTACCTCGGTTCTGTCCAAAACTCAGTTTTCTCATCCAAGTAGTTGGTTTCCCCATAGGTTTGAGTCCGAGGACCGTACAGTACCTCGGTTCTGTCCAAAACTCAGTTTTCTCATCCAAGTAGTTGGCTTCCCCATAGGTTTGAGTCGGAGGACCATACAATACCTTGGTTCTGTCCAAAACTCAGTTTTCTCATCCAAGTAGTTGGTTTTCCCATAGGTTTGAGTCCGAGGACCATACAATACCTTGGTTCTATCCAAAACTCAGTTTTCTCATTCAAGTAGCTGGTTTCCCCACAGGGTTGAGTCGGAGGACCATACAATACCTTGGTTCTGTCCAAAACTCAGTTTTCTCTTCCAAGTAGTTGGTTTCCCCATAGGTTTGAGTCCGAGGACCGTACAATACCTTGGTTCTGTTAAAAACTCAGTTTTCTCATCCAAGTAGGTGGTTTGCCCATAGGTTTGAGAACGAGGACCATACAATACCTTGGTTCTATCCAAAACTGAGTTTTCTCATCCAAGTAGTTGGTTTCCCCATAGGTTTGAGTCCGAGGACCATACAATACCTTGGTTCTGTCCAAAACTGAGTTTTCTCATCCAAGTAGTTGGCTTCCCCATAGGTTTGAGTCCGAGGACCATACAGTACCTTGGTTCTGTCCAAAACTCAGTTTTCTCATCCAAGTAGCTGGTTTCCCCATAGGTTTGAGTCCGAGGACCATACAATACCTTGGTTCTATCCAAAACTCAGTTTTCTCATTCAAGTAGCTGGTTTCCCTATAGGGTTGAGTCGGAGGACCATACAATACCTTGGTTCTGTCCAAAACTCAGTTTTCTCATCCAAGTAGTTGGTTTCCCCATAGGTTTGAGTCCGAGGACCGTACAGTACCTTGGTTCTGTCCAAAACTCAGTTTTCTCATCCAAGTAGTTGGCTTCCGCATAGGTTTGAGTCCGAGGACCGTACAGTACCTTGGTTCTGTCCAAAACTCAGTTTTCTCATCCAAGTAGTTGGTTTCCCCATAGGTTTGAGTCCGAGGACTATACAATACCTTGGTTCAAAACTCAGTTTTCCCATCCAAGTAGTTGGTTTCCCCATAGGTTTGAGTCCGAGGACCATACAATACCTTGGTTCTGTCCAAAACTCAGTTTTCTCGTCCAAGTTGTTAGTTTCCCCATAGGTTTGAGTCCGAGGACCATACAATACCTTAGTTCTGTCTAAAACTCAGTTTTCTCATCCAAGTAGATGGTTTGCCCATAGGTTTGAGAACGAGGACCATACAATACCTTGGTTCTATCCAAAACTGAGTGTTCTCATCCAAGTAGTTGGTTTCCCCATAGGTTTGAGTCCGAGGACCGTACAGTACCTCGGTTCTGTCCAAAACTCAGTTTTCTCATCCAAGTAGTTGGTTTCCCCATAGGTTTGAGTCCGAGGACCGTACAGTACCTCGGTTCTGTCCAAAACTCAGTTTTCTCATCCAAGTAGTTGGCTTCCCCATAGGTTTGAGTCGGAGGACCATACAATACCTTGGTTCTGTCCAAAACTCAGTTTTCTCATCCAAGTAGATGGTTTGCCCGCAGGGTTGAGTCGGAGGACCATACAATACCTTGGTTCTGTCCAAAACTCAGTTTTCTCATCCAAGTAGTTGGTTTTCCCATAGGTTTGAGTCCGAGGACCATACAATACCTTGGTTCTATCCAAAACTCAGTTTTCTCATTCAAGTAGTTGGTTTCCCCACAGGGTTGAGTCGGAGGACCATACAATACCTTGATTCTGTCCAAAACTCAGTTTTCTCATCCAAGTAGTTGGTTTCCCCATAGGTTTGAGTCCGAGGACCGTACAATACCTTGGTTCTGTCCAAAACTCAGTTTTCTCGTCCAAGTTGTTGGTTTCCCCATAGGTTTGAGTCCGAGGACCATACAATACCTTAGTTCTGTCTAAAACTCAGTTTTCTCATCCAAGTAGATGGTTTGCCCATAGGTTTGAGAACGAGGACCATACAATACCTTGGTTCTATCCAAAACTGAGTTTTCTCGTCCAAGTAGTTGGTTTCCCCATAGGTTTGTGTCCGAGGACCATACAATACCTTGGTTCTGTCCAAAACTGAGTTTTCTCATCCAAGTAGTTGGCTTCCCCATAGGTTTGAGTCCGAGGACCATACAATACCTTGGTTCTGTCCAAAACTCAGTTTTCTCATCCAAGTAGTTGGTTTCCCCATAGGTTTGAGTCCGAGGACCATACAATACCTTGGTTCTATCCAAAACTCAGTTTTCTCATTCAAGTAGCTGGTTTCCCCATAGGGTTGAGTCGGAGGACCATACAATACCTTGGTTCTGTCCAAAACTCAGTTTTCTCATCCAAGTAGTTGGTTTCCCCATAGGTTTGAGTCCGAGGACCGTACAGTACCTTGGTTCTGTCCAAAACTCAGTTTTCTCATCCAAGTAGTTGGCTTCCGCATAGGTTTGAGTCCGAGGACCGTACAGTACCTTGGTTCTGTCCAAAACTCAGTTTTCTCATCCAAGTAGTTGGTTTCCCCATAGGTTTGAGTCCGAGGACTATACAATACCTTGGTTCAAAACTCAGTTTTCCCATCCAAGTAATTGGTTTCCCCATAGGTTTGAGTCCGAGGACCATACAATACCATGGTTCTGTCCAAAACTCAGTTTTCTCATCCAAGTTGTTGGTTTCCCCATAGGTTTGAGTCCGAGGACCATACAATACCTTAGTTCTGTCTAAAACTCAGTTTTCTCATCCAAGTAGATGGTTTGCCCATAGGTTTGAGAACGAGGACCATACAATACCTTGGTTTTATCCAAAACTGAGTTTTCTCATCCAAGTAGTTGGTTTCCCCGTAGGTTTGAGTCCGAGGACCATACAATACCTTGGTTCTGTCCAAAACTGAGTTTTCACATCCAAGTAGTTGGCTTCCCCATAGGTTTGAGTCCGAGGACCATACAATACCTTGGTTCTATCCAAAACTCAGTTTTCTCATCCAAGTAGCTGGTTTCCCCATAGGTTTAAGTCGGAGGACCATACAATACCTTGGTTCTGTCCAAAACTCAGTTTTCTCATCCAAGTAGCTGGTTTCCCCATAGGGTTGAGTCGGAGGACCATACAATACCTTGGTTCTGTCCAAAACTCAGTTTTCTCATCCAAGTAGTTGGTTTCCCCATAGGTTTGAGTCCGAGGACCGTACAGTACCTTGGTTCTGTCCAAAACTCAGTTTTCTCATCCAAGTAGTTGGCTTCCGCATAGGTTTGAGTCCGAGGACCGTACAGTACCTTGGTTCTGTCCAAAACTCAGTTTTCTCATCCAAGTAGTTGGTTTCCCCATAGGTTTGAGTCCGAGGACTATACAATACCTTGGTTCAAAACTCAGTTTTCCCATCCAAGTAGTTGGTTTCCCCATAGGTTTGAGTCCGAGGACCATACAATACCTTGGTTCTGTCCAAAACTCAGTTTTCTCGTCCAAGTTGTTAGTTTCCCCATAGGTTTGAGTCCGAGGACCATACAATACCTTAGTTCTGTCTAAAACTCAGTTTTCTCATCCAAGTAGATGGTTTGCCCATAGGTTTGAGAACGAGGACCATACAATACCTTGGTTCTATCCAAAACTGAGTTTTCTCATCCAAGTAGTTGGTTTCCCCATAGGTTTGAGTCCGAGGACCATACAATACCTTGGTTCTGTCCAAAACTGAGTTTTCACATCCAAGTAGTTGGCTTCCCCATAGGTATGAGTCCGAGGACCATACAATACCTTGGTTCTATCCAAAACTCAGTTTTCTCATCCAAGTAGCTGGTTTCCCCATAGGTTTAAGTCGGAGGACCATACAATACCTTGGTTCTGTCCAAAACTCAGTTTTCTCATCCAAGTAGCTGGTTTCCCCATAGGGTTGAGTCGGAGGACCATACAATACCTTGGTTCTGTCCAAAACTCAGTTTTCTCATCCAAGTAGCTGGTTTCCCCATAGGGTTGAGTCCGAGGACCATACAATACCTTGGTTCTGTCCAAAACTCAGTTTTCTCATCCAAGTAGTTGGTTTCCCCATAGGTTTGAGTCCGAGGACCATACAATACCTTGGTTCTGTCCAAAACTCAGTTTTCTCATCCAAGTAGTTGGTTTCCCCATAGGTTTGAGTCCGAGGACCATACAATACCTTAGTTCTGTCTAAAACTCAGTTTTCTCATCCAAGTAGATGGTTTGCCCGCAGGGTTGAGTCGGAGGACCATACAATACCTTGGTTCTGTCCAAAACTCAGTTTTCTCATCCAAGTAGTTGGTTTCCCCATAGGTTTGAGTCCGAGGACCATACAATACCTTGGTTCTATCCAAAACTCGGTTTTCTCATTCAAGTAGCTGGTTTCCCCACAGGGTTGAGTCGGAGGACCATACAATACCTTGGTTCTGTCCAAAACTCAGTTTTCTCATCCAAGTAGTTGGTTTCCCCATAGGTTTGAGTCCGAGGACCGTACAATACCTTGGTTCTGTCCAAAACTCAGTTTTCTCGTCCAAGTTGTTGGTTTCCCCATAGGTTTGAGTCCGAGGACCGTACAATACCTTCGTTCTGTCCAAAACTCAGTTTTCTCATCCAAGTAGTTGGTTTCCCCATAGGTTTGAGTCCGAGGACCGTACAGTACCTCGGGTCTGTCCAAAACTCAGTTTTCTCATCCAAGTAGTTGGCTTCCCCATAGGTTTGAGTCGGAGGACCATACAATACCTTGGTTCTGTCCAAAACTCAGTTTTCTCGTCCAAGTTGTTGGTTTCCCCATAGGTTTGAGTCCGAGGACCATACAATACCTTAGTTCTGTCTAAAACTCAGTTTTCTCGTCCAAGTTGTTGGTTTCCCCATAGGTTTGAGTCCGAGGACCATACAATACCTTGGTTCTATCCAAAACTGAGTTTTCTCATCCAAGTAGTTGGTTTCCCCATAGGTTTGAGTCCGAGGACCGTACAGTACCTCGGTTCTGTCCAAAACTCAGTTTTCTCATCCAAGTAGTTGGCTTCCCCATAGGTTTGAGTCCGAGGACCATACACTACCTTGGTTCTGTCCAAAACTCAGTTTTCTCATCCAAGTAGTTGGTTTTCCCATAGGTTTGAGAACGAGGACCATACAATACCTTGGTTCTATCCAAAACTGAGTTTTCTCGTCCAAGTAGTTGGTTTCCCCATAGGTTTGTGTCCGAGGACCATACAATACCTTGGTTCTGTCCAAAACTGAGTTTTCTCATCCAAGTAGTTGGCTTCCCCATAGGTTTGAGTCCGAGGACCATACAATACCTTGGTTCTGTCCAAAACTCAGTTTTCTCATCCAAGTAGTTGGTTTCCCCATAGGTTTGAGTCCGAGGACCATACAATACCTTGGTTCTATCCAAAACTCAGTTTTCTCATTCAAGTAGCTGGTTTCCCCATAGGGTTGAGTCGGAGGACCATACAATACCTTGGTTCTGTCCAAAACTCAGTTTTCTCATCCAAGTAGTTGGTTTCCCCATAGGTTTGAGTCCGAGGACCGTACAGTACCTTGGTTCTGTCCAAAACTCAGTTTTCTCATCCAAGTAGTTGGTTTCCCCATAGGTTTGAGTCCGAGGACTATACAATACCTTGGTTCAAAACTCAGTTTTCCCATCCAAGTAATTGGTTTCCCCATAGGTTTGAGTCCGAGGACCATACAATACCATGGTTCTGTCCAAAACTCAGTTTTCTCATCCAAGTTGTTGGTTTCCCCATAGGTTTGAGTCCGAGGACCATACAATACCTTAGTTCTGTCTAAAACTCAGTTTTCTCATCCAAGTAGATGGTTTGCCCATAGGTTTGAGAACGAGGACCATACAATACCTTGGTTTTATCCAAAACTGAGTTTTCTCATCCAAGTAGTTGGTTTCCCCGTAGGTTTGAGTCCGAGGACCATACAATACCTTGGTTCTGTCCAAAACTGAGTTTTCACATCCAAGTAGTTGGCTTCCCCATAGGTTTGAGTCCGAGGACCATACAATACCTTGGTTCTATCCAAAACTCAGTTTTCTCATCCAAGTAGCTGGTTTCCCCATAGGTTTAAGTCGGAGGACCATACAATACCTTGGTTCTGTCCAAAACTCAGTTTTCTCATCCAAGTAGCTGGTTTCCCCATAGGGTTGAGTCGGAGGACCATACAATACCTTGGTTCTGTCCAAAACTCAGTTTTCTCATCCAAGTAGTTGGTTTCCCCATAGGTTTGAGTCCGAGGACCGTACAGTACCTTGGTTCTGTCCAAAACTCAGTTTTCTCATCCAAGTAGTTGGCTTCCGCATAGGTTTGAGTCCGAGGACCGTACAGTACCTTGGTTCTGTCCAAAACTCAGTTTTCTCATCCAAGTAGTTGGTTTCCCCATAGGTTTGAGTCCGAGGACTATACAATACCTTGGTTCAAAACTCAGTTTTCCCATCCAAGTAGTTGGTTTCCCCATAGGTTTGAGTCCGAGGACCATACAATACCTTGGTTCTGTCCAAAACTCAGTTTTCTCGTCCAAGTTGTTAGTTTCCCCATAGGTTTGAGTCCGAGGACCATACAATACCTTAGTTCTGTCTAAAACTCAGTTTTCTCATCCAAGTAGATGGTTTGCCCATAGGTTTGAGAACGAGGACCATACAATACCTTGGTTCTATCCAAAACTGAGTTTTCTCATCCAAGTAGTTGGTTTCCCCATAGGTTTGAGTCCGAGGACCATACAATACCTTGGTTCTGTCCAAAACTGAGTTTTCACATCCAAGTAGTTGGCTTCCCCATAGGTATGAGTCCGAGGACCATACAATACCTTGGTTCTATCCAAAACTCAGTTTTCTCATCCAAGTAGCTGGTTTCCCCATAGGTTTAAGTCGGAGGACCATACAATACCTTGGTTCTGTCCAAAACTCAGTTTTCTCATCCAAGTAGCTGGTTTCCCCATAGGGTTGAGTCGGAGGACCATACAATACCTTGGTTCTGTCCAAAACTCAGTTTTCTCATCCAAGTAGCTGGTTTCCCCATAGGGTTGAGTCCGAGGACCATACAATACCTTGGTTCTGTCCAAAACTCAGTTTTCTCATCCAAGTAGTTGGTTTCCCCATAGGTTTGAGTCCGAGGACCATACAATACCTTGGTTCTGTCCAAAACTCAGTTTTCTCATCCAAGTAGTTGGTTTCCCCATAGGTTTGAGTCCGAGGACCATACAATACCTTAGTTCTGTCTAAAACTCAGTTTTCTCATCCAAGTAGATGGTTTGCCCGCAGGGTTGAGTCGGAGGACCATACAATACCTTGGTTCTGTCCAAAACTCAGTTTTCTCATCCAAGTAGTTGGTTTCCCCATAGGTTTGAGTCCGAGGACCATACAATACCTTGGTTCTATCCAAAACTCGGTTTTCTCATTCAAGTAGCTGGTTTCCCCACAGGGTTGAGTCGGAGGACCATACAATACCTTGGTTCTGTCCAAAACTCAGTTTTCTCATCCAAGTAGTTGGTTTCCCCATAGGTTTGAGTCCGAGGACCGTACAATACCTTGGTTCTGTCCAAAACTCAGTTTTCTCGTCCAAGTTGTTGGTTTCCCCATAGGTTTGAGTCCGAGGACCGTACAATACCTTCGTTCTGTCCAAAACTCAGTTTTCTCATCCAAGTAGTTGGTTTCCCCATAGGTTTGAGTCCGAGGACCGTACAGTACCTCGGGTCTGTCCAAAACTCAGTTTTCTCATCCAAGTAGTTGGCTTCCCCATAGGTTTGAGTCGGAGGACCATACAATACCTTGGTTCTGTCCAAAACTCAGTTTTCTCGTCCAAGTTGTTGGTTTCCCCATAGGTTTGAGTCCGAGGACCATACAATACCTTAGTTCTGTCTAAAACTCAGTTTTCTCGTCCAAGTTGTTGGTTTCCCCATAGGTTTGAGTCCGAGGACCATACAATACCTTGGTTCTATCCAAAACTGAGTTTTCTCATCCAAGTAGTTGGTTTCCCCATAGGTTTGAGTCCGAGGACCGTACAGTACCTCGGTTCTGTCCAAAACTCAGTTTTCTCATCCAAGTAGTTGGCTTCCCCATAGGTTTGAGTCCGAGGACCATACACTACCTTGGTTCTGTCCAAAACTCAGTTTTCTCATCCAAGTAGTTGGTTTTCCCATAGGTTTGAGTCCGAGGACCATACAATACCTTGGTTCTATCCAAAACTGAGTTTTCTCATCCAAGTAGTTGGTTTCCCCATAGGTTTGAGTCCGAGGACCATACAATACCTTGGTTCTGTCCAAAACTGAGTTTTCTCATCCAAGTAGTTGGCTTCCCCATAGGTTTGAGTCCGAGGACCATACAGTACCTTGGTTCTGTCCAAAACTCAGTTTTCTCATCCAAGTAGTTGGTTTCCCCATAGGTTTGAGTCCGAGGACCATACAATACCTTGGTTCTATCCAAAACTCGGTTTTCTCATTCAAGTAGCTGGTTTCCCCACAGGGTTGAGTCGGAGGACCATACAATACCTTGGTTCTGTCCAAAACTCAGTTTTCTCATCCAAGTAGTTGGTTTCCCCATAGGTTTGAGTCCGAGGACCGTACAATACCTTGGTTCTGTCCAAAACTCAGTTTTCTCGTCCAAGTTGTTGGTTTCCCCATAGGTTTGAGTCCGAGGACCGTACAATACCTTAGTTCTGTCCAAAACTCAGTTTTCTCATCCAAGTAGTTGGTTTCCCCATAGGTTTGAGTCTGAGGACCGTACAGTACCTCGGGTCTGTCCAAAACTCAGTTTTCTCATCCAAGTAGTTGGCTTCCCCATAGGTTTGAGTCGGAGGACCATACAATACCTTGGTTCTGTCCAAAACTCAGTTTTCTCGTCCAAGTTGTTGGTTTCCCCATAGGTTTGAGTCCAAGGACCATACAATACCTTAGTTCTGTCTAAAACTCAGTTTTCTCATCCAAGTAGATGGTTTGCCCATAGGTTTGAGAACGAGGACCATACAATACCTAGGTTCTATCCAAAACTGAGTTTTCTCATCCAAGTAGTTGGTTTCCCCATAGGTTTGAGTCCGAGGACCGTACAGTACCTCGGTTCTGTCCAAAACTCAGTTTTCTCATCCAAGTAGTTGGTTTCCCCATAGGTTTGAGTCCGAGGACCGTACAGTACCTCGGTTCTGTCCAAAACTCAGTTTTCTCATCCAAGTAGTTGGCTTCCCCATAGGTTTGAGTCGGAGGACCATACAATACCTTGGTTCTGTCCAAAACTCAGTTTTCTCGTCCAAGTTGTTGGTTTCCCCATAGGTTTGAGTCCGAGGACCATACAATACCTTAGTTCTGTCTAAAACTCAGTTTTCTCATCCAAGTAGATGGTTTGCCCATAGGTTTGAGAACGAGGACCATACAATACCTTGGTTCTATCCAAAACTGAGTTTTCTCATCCAAGTAGTTGGTTTCCCCATAGGTTTGAGCCCGAGGACCATACAATACCTTGGTTCTGTCCAAAACTCAGTTTTCTCATCCAAGTAGTTGGCTTCCCCATAGGTTTGAGTCGGAGGACCATACAATACCTTGGTTCTGTCCAAAACTCAGTTTTCTCGTCCAAGTTGTTGGTTTCCCCATAGGTTTGAGTCCGAGGACCATACAATACGTTAGTTCTGTCTAAAACTCAGTTTTCTCATCCAAGTAGATGGTTTGCCCATAGGTTTGGGAACGAGGACCATACAATACCTTGGTTCTATCCAAAACTGAGTTTTCTCATCCAAGTAGTTGGTTTTCCCATAGGTTTGAGTCCGAGGACCATACAATACCTTGGTTCTGTCAAAAACTGAGTTTTCTCATCCAAGTAGTTGGCTTCCCCATAGGTTTGAGTCCGAGGACCATACAATACCTTGGTTCTGTCCAAAACTCAGTTTTCTCATCCAAGTAGCTGGTTTCCCCATAGGGTTGAGTCGGAGGACCATACAATACCTTGGTTCTGTCCAAAACTCAGTTTTCTCATCCAAGTAGTTGGTTTCCCCATAGGTTTGAGTCCGAGGACCGTACAGTACCTCGGTTCTGTCCAAAACTCAGTTTTCTCATCCAAGTAGTTGGCTTCCCCATAGGTTTGAGTCGGAGGACCATACAATACCTTGGTTCTGTCCAAAACTCAGTTTTCTCGTCCAAGTTGTTGGTTTCCCCATAGGTTTGAGTCCGAGGACCATACAATACGTTAGTTCTGTCTAAAACTCAGTTTTCTCATCCAAGTAGATGGTTTGCCCATAGGTTTGAGAACGAGGACCATACAATACCTTGGTTCTATCCAAAACTGAGTTTTCTCATCCAAGTAGTTGGTTTCCCCATAGGTTTGAGTCCGAGGACCATACAATACCTTGGTTCTGTCCAAAACTCAGTTTTCTCATCCAAGTAGTTGGCTTCCCCATAGGTTTGAGTCGGAGGACCATACAATACCTTGGTTCTGTCCAAAACTCAGTTTTCTCATCCAAGTAGTTGCTTTCCCCATAGGTTTGAGTCCGAGGACCGTACAGTACCTCGGTTCTGTCCAAAACTCAGTTTTCTCATCCAAGTAGTTGGTTTCCCCATAGGTTTGAGTCGGAGGACCATACAATACCTTGGTTCTGTCCAAAACTCAGTTTTCTCGTCCAAGTTGTTGGTTTCCCCATAGGTTTGAGTCCGAGGACCATACAATACGTTAGTTCTGTCTAAAACTCAGTTTTCTCATCCAAGTAGATGGTTTGCCCATAGGTTTGGGAACGAGGACCATACAATACCTTGGTTCTATCCAAAACTGAGTTTTCTCATCCAAGTAGTTGGTTTCCCCATAGGTTTGAGTCCGAGGACCATACAATACCTTGGTTCTGTCCAAAACTCAGTTTTCTCATCCAAGTAGTTGGCTTCCCCATAGGTTTGAGTCGGAGGACCATACAATACCTTGGTTCTGTCCAAAACTCAGTTTTCTCATCCAAGTAGCTGGTTTCCCCATAGGGTTGAGTCGGAGGACCATACAATACCTTGGTTCTGTCCAAAACTCAGTTTTCTCATCCAAGTAGTTGCTTTCCCCATAGGTTTGAGTCCGAGGACCGTACAGTACCTCGGTTCTGTCCAAAACTCAGTTTTCTCATCCAAGTAGCTGGTTTCCCCATAGGGTTGAGTCGGAGGACCATACAATACCTTGGTTCTGTCCAAAACTCAGTTTTCTCATCCAAGTAGTTGCTTTCCCCATAGGTTTGAGTCCGAGGACCGTACAGTACCTCGGTTCTGTCCAAAACTCAGTTTTCTCATCCAAGTAGTTGGTTTCCCCATAGGTTTGAGTCCGAGGACCGTACAGTACCTCGGTTCTGTCCAAAACTCAGTTTTCTCATCCAAGTAGTTGGCTTCCCCATAGGTTTGAGTCGGAGGACCATACAATACCTTGGTTCTGTCCAAAACTCAGTTTTCTCATCCAAGTAGTTGGTTTCCCCATAGGTTTAAGTCCGAGGACCGTACAGTACCTCGGTTCTGTCCAAAACTCAGTTTTCTCATCCAAGTAGTTGGCTTCCCCATAGGTTTGAGTCGGAGGACCATACAATACCTTGGTTCTGTCCAAAACTCAGTTTTCTCGTCCAAGTTGTTGGTTTCCCCATAGGTTTGAGTCGAAGGACCATACAATACCTTAGTTCTGTCTAAAACTCAGTTTTCTCGTCCAAGTAGATGGTTTGCCCATAGGTTTGAGAACGAGGACCATACAATACCTTGGTTCTATCCAAAACTGAGTTTTCTCATCCAAGTAGTTGGTTTCCCCATAGGTTTGAGACGGAGGACCATACAATACCTTGGTTCTGTCCAAAACTGAGTTTTCTCATCCAAGTAGTTGGCTTCCCCATAGGTTTGAGTCCGAGGACCATACAATACCTTGGTTCTGTCCAAAACTCAGTTTTCACATCCAAGTAGTTGGCTTCCCCATAGGTTTGAGTCGGAGGACCACACAATAACTTGGTTCTGTCCAAAACTCAGTTTTCTCATCCAAGTAGTTGGTTTCCCCAAAGGTTTGAGTCCGAGGACTATACAATACATTGGTTCAAAACTCAGTTTTCCCATCCAAGTAGTTGGTTTCCCCATAGGTTTGAGTCCGAGGACCATACAATACCTTGGTTCTGTCCAAAACTCAGTTTTCTCGTCCAAGTTGTTGGTTTCCCCATAGGTTTGAGTCCGAGGACCATACAATACGTTAGTTCTGTCTAAAACTCAGTTTTCTCATCCAAGTAGATGGTTTGCCCATAGGGTTGAGTCGGAGGACCATACAATACCTTGGTTCTGTCCAAAACTCAGTTTTCTCATCCAAGTAGTTGGTTTCCCCATAGGTTTGAGTCCGAGGACCGTACAGTACCTCGGTTCTGTCCAAAACTCAGTTTTCTCATCCAAGTAGTTGGCTTCCCCATAGGTTTGAGTCGGAGGACCATACAATACCTTGGTTCTGTCCAAAACTCAGTTTTCTCGTCCAAGTTGTTGGTTTCCCCATAGGTTTGAGTCCGAGGACCATACAATACGTTAGTTCTGTCTAAAACTCAGTTTTCTCATCCAAGTAGATGGTTTGCCCATAGGTTTGGGAACGAGGACCATACAATACCTTGGTTCTATCCAAAACTGAGTTTTCTCATCCAAGTAGTTGGTTTTCCCATAGGTTTGAGTCCGAGGACCATACAATACCTTGGTTCTGTCAAAAACTGAGTTTTCTCATCCAAGTAGTTGGCTTCCCCATAGGTTTGAGTCCGAGGACCATACAATACCTTGGTTCTGTCCAAAACTCAGTTTTCTCATCCAAGTAGCTGGTTTCCCCATAGGGTTGAGTCGGAGGACCATACAATACCTTGGTTCTGTCCAAAACTCAGTTTTCTCATCCAAGTAGTTGGTTTCCCCATAGGTTTGAGTCCGAGGACCGTACAGTACCTCGGTTCTGTCCAAAACTCAGTTTTCTCATCCAAGTAGTTGGCTTCCCCATAGGTTTGAGTCGGAGGACCATACAATACCTTGGTTCTGTCCAAAACTCAGTTTTCTCGTCCAAGTTGTTGGTTTCCCCATAGGTTTGAGTCAGAGGACCATACAATACCTTAGTTCTGTCTAAAACTCAGTTTTCTCATCCAAGTAGATGATTTGCCATAGGTTTGAGAACGAGGACCATACAATACCTTGGTTCTATCCAAAACTGAGTTTTCTCATCCAAGTAGTTGGTTTCCCCATATGTTTGAGTCCGAGGACCATACAATACCTTGGTTCTGTCAAAAACTGAGTTTTCTCATCCAAGTAGTTGGCTTCCCCATAGGTTTGAGTCCGAGGACCATACAATACCTTGGTTCTGTCCAAAACTCAGTTTTCTCATCCAAGTAGCTGGTTTCCCCATAGGGTTGAGTCGGAGGACCATACAATACCTTGGTTCTGTCCAAAACTCAGTTTTCTCATCCAAGTAGTTGGCTTCCCCATAGGTTTGAGTCCGAGGACCATACAATACCTTGGTTCTGTCCAAAACTCAGTTTTCTCATCCAAGTAGCTGGTTTCCCCATAGGGTTGAGTCGGAGGACCATACAATACCTTGGTTCTGTCCAAAACTCAGTTTTCTCATCCAAGTAGTTGGTTTCCCCATAGGTTTGAGTCCGAGGACCGTACAGTACCTCGGTTCTGTCCAAAACTCAGTTTTCTCATCCAAGTAGTTGGCTTCCCCATAGGTTTGAGTCGGAGGACCATACAATACCTTGGTTCTGTCCAAAACTCAGTTTTCTCGTCCAAGTTGTTGGTTTCCCCATAGGTTTGAGTCGAGGACCATACAATACCTTAGTTCTGTCTAAAACTCAGTTTTCTCATCCAAGTAGATGGTTTGCCCATAGGTTTGAGAACGAGGACCATACAATACCTTGGTTCTATCCAAAACTGAGTTTTCTCATCCAAGTAGTTGGTTTCCCCATAGGTTTGAGTCCGAGGACCGTACAGTACCTCGGTTCTGTCCAAAACTCAGTTTTCTCATCCAAGTAGTTGGTTTCCCCATAGGTTTGAGTCCGAGGACCGTACAGTACCTCGGTTCTGTCCAAAACTCAGTTTTCTCGTCCAAGTTGTTGGTTTCCCCATAGGTTTGAGTCCGAGGACCATACAATACCTTAGTTCTGTCTAAAACTCAGTTTTCTCATCCAAGTAGATGGTTTGCCCGCAGGGTTGAGTCGGAGGACCATACAATACCTTGGTTCTGTCCAAAACTCAGTTTTCTCATCCAAGTAGTTGGTTTTCCATAGGTTTGAGTCCGAGGACCATACAATACCTTGGTTCTATCCAAAACTCAGTTTTCTCATTCAAGTAGCTGGTTTCCCCACAGGGTTGAGTCGGAGGACCATACAATACCTTGGTTCTGTCCAAAACTCAGTTTCTCTTCCAAGTAGTTGGTTTCCCCATAGGTTTGAGTCCGAGGACCGTACAATACCTTGGTTCTGTTAAAAACTCAGTTTTTTCTCATCCAAGTAGTTGGTTTCCCCATAGGTTTGAGTCCGAGGACCATACAATACCTTGGTTCTATCCAAAACTCAGTTTTCTCATCCAAGTAGTTGGTTTCCCCATAGGTTTGAGTCCGAGGACCATACAATACCTTGGTTCTGTCCAAAACTGAGTTTTCTCATCCAAGTAGTTGGCTTCCCCATAGGTTTGAGTCCGAGGACCATACAGTACCTTGGTTCTGTCCAAAACTCAGTTTTCTCATCCAAGTAGTTGGTTTCCCCATAGGTTTGAGTCCGAGGACCATACAATACCTTGGTTCTATCCAAAACTCAGTTTTCTCATTCAAGTAGCTGGTTTCCCTATAGGGTTGAGTCGGAGGACCATACAATACCTTGGTTCTGTCCAAAACTCAGTTTTCTCATCCAAGTAGTTGGTTTCCCCATAGGTTTGAGTCCGAGGACCGTACAGTACCTTGGTTCTGTCCAAAACTCAGTTTTCTCATCCAAGTAGTTGGCTTCCGCATAGGTTTGAGTCCGAGGACCGTACAGTACCTTGGTTCTGTCCAAAACTCAGTTTTCTCATCCAAGTAGTTGGTTTCCCCATAGGTTTGAGTCCGAGGACTATACAATACCTTGGTTCAAAACTCAGTTTTCCCATCCAAGTAGTTGGTTTCCCCATAGGTTTGAGTCCGAGGACCATACAATACCTTGGTTCTGTCCAAAACTCAGTTTTCTCGTCCAAGTTGTTAGTTTCCCCATAGGTTGGAGTCCGAGGACCATACAATACCTTAGTTCTGTCTAAAACTCAGTTTTCTCATCCAAGTAGATGGTTTGCCCATAGGTTTGAGAACGAGGACCATACAATACCTTGGTTCTATCCAAAACTGAGTTTTCTCATCCAAGTAGTTGGTTTCCCCATAGGTTTGAGTCCGAGGACCGTACAGTACCTCGGTTCTGTCCAAAACTCAGTTTTCTCATCCAAGTAGTTGGTTTCCCCATAGGTTTGAGTCCGAGGACCGTACAGTACCTCGGTTCTGTCCAAAACTCAGTTTTCTCATCCAAGTAGTTGGTTTCCCCATAGGTTTGAGTCGGAGGACCATACAATACCTTGGTTCTGTCCAAAACTCAGTTTTCTCATCCAAGTAGTTGGTTTCCCCATAGGTTTGAGTCCGAGGACCATACAATACCTTGGTTCTATCCAAAACTCGGTTTTCTCATTCAAGTAGCTGGTTTCCCCACAGGGTTGAGTCGGAGGACCATACAATACCTTGGTTCTGTCCAAAACTCAGTTTTCTCATCCAAGTAGTTGGTTTCCCCATAGGTTTGAGTCCGAGGACCGTACAATACCTTGGTTCTGTCCAAAACTCAGTTTTCTCGTCCAAGTTGTTGGTTTCCCCATAGGTTTGAGTCCGAGGACCGTACAATACCTTAGTTCTGTCCAAAACTCAGTTTTCTCATCCAAGTAGTTGGTTTCCCCATAGGTTTGAGTCCGAGGACCGTACAGTACCTCGGGTCTGTCCAAAACTCAGTTTTCTCATCCAAGTAGTTGGCTTCCCCATAGGTTTGAGTCGGAGGACCATACAATACCTTGGTTCTGTCCAAAACTCAGTTTTCTCGTCCAAGTTGTTGGTTTCCCCATAGGTTTGAGTCCGAGGACCATACAATACCTTAGTTCTGTCTAAAACTCAGTTTTCTCATCCAAGTAGATGGTTTGCCCATAGGTTTGAGAACGAGGACCATACATTACCTTGGTTCTATCCAAAACTGAGTTTTCTCATCCAAGTAGTTGGTTTCCCCATAGGTTTGAGTCCGAGGACCGTACAGTACCTCGGTTCTGTCCAAAACTCAGTTTTCTCATCCAAGTAGTTGGTTTCCCCATAGGTTTGAGTCCGAGGACCGTACAGTACCTCGGTTCTGTCCAAAACTCAGTTTTCTCATCCAAGTAGTTGGCTTCCCCATAGGTTTGAGTCGGAGGACCATACAATACCTTGGTTCTGTCCAAAACTCAGTTTTCTCGTCCAAGTTGTTGGTTTCCCCATAGGTTTGAGTCCGAGGACCATACAATACCTTGGTTCTATCCAAAACTGAGTTTTCTCATCCAAGTAGTTGGTTTCCCCATAGGTTTGAGTCCGAGGACCGTACAGTACCTCGGTTCTGTCCAAAACTCAGTTTTCTCATCCAAGTAGTTGGCTTCCCCATAGTTTTGAGTCCGAGGACCATACAATACCTTGGTTCTGTCCAAAACTCAGTTTTCTCATCCAAGTAGTTGGTTTTCCCATAGGTTTGAGTCCGAGGACCATACAATACCTTGGTTCTATCCAAAACTGAGTTTTCTCATCCAAGTAGTTGGTTTCCCCATAGGTTTGAGTCCGAAGACCATACAATACCTTGGTTCTATCCAAAACTCGGTTTTCTCATTCAAGTAGCTGGTTTCCCCACAGGGTTGAGTCGGAGGACCATACAATACCTTGGTTCTGTCCAAAACTCAGTTTTCTCATCCAAGTAGTTGGTTTCCCCATAGGTTTGAGTCCGAGGACCGTACAATACCTTGGTTCTGTCCAAAACTCAGTTTTCTCGTCCAAGTTGTTGGTTTCCCCATAGGTTTGAGTCCGAGGACCGTACAGTACCTCGGGTCTGTCCAAAACTCAGTTTTCTCATCCAAGTAGTTGGCTTCCCCATAGGTTTGAGTCGGAGGACCATACAATACCTTGGTTCTGTCCAAAACTCAGTTTTCTCGTCCAAGTTGTTGGTTTCCCCATAGGTTTGAGTCCGAGGACCATACAATACCTTAGTTCTGTCTAAAACTCAGTTTTCTCATCCAAGTGGATGGTTTGCCCATAGGTTTGAGAACGAGGACCATACAATACCTTGGTTCTATCCAAAACTGAGTTTTCTCATCCAAGTAGTTGGTTTCCCCATAGGTTTGAGTCCGAGGACCGTACAGTACCTCGGTTCTGTCCAAAACTCAGTTTTCTCATCCAAGTAGTTGGTTTCCCCATAGGTTTGAGTCCGAGGACCGTACAGTACCTCGGTTCTGTCCAAAACTCAGTTTTCTCATCCAAGTAGTTGGCTTCCCCATAGGTTTGAGTCGGAGGACCATACAATACCTCGGTTCTGTCCAAAACTCAGTTTTCTCGTCCAAGTTGTTGGTTTCCCCATAGGTTTGAGTCCGAGGACCATACAATACCTTAGTTCTGTCTAAAACTCAGTTTTCTCATCCAAGTAGATGGTTTGCCCATAGGTTTGAGTCCGAGGACCGTACAATACCTTGGTTCTGTCCAAAACTCAGTTTTCTCGTCCAAGTTGTTGGTTTCCCCATAGGTTTGAGTCCGAGGACCGTACAATACCTTAGTTCTGTCCAAAACTCAGTTTTCTCATCCAAGTAGTTGGTTTCCCCATAGGTTTGAGTCCGAGGACCGTACAGT
This sequence comes from Quercus alba, assembly GCA_036321655.1. NCBI lineage: Eukaryota > Viridiplantae > Streptophyta > Magnoliopsida > Fagales > Fagaceae > Quercus > Quercus alba. The sequence continues at coordinate 417,573 of JAYJMT010000015.1, forward strand.
ACCTCGGGTCTGTCCAAAACTCAGTTTTCTCATCCAAGTAGTTGGCTTCCCCATAGGTTTGAGTCGGAGGACCATACAATACCTTGGTTCTGTCCAAAACTCAGTTTTCTCGTCCAAGTTGTTGGTTTCCCCATAGGTTTGAGTCCGAGGACCATACAATACCTTAGTTCTGTCTAAAACTCAGTTTTCTCATCCAAGTAGATGGTTTGCCCATAGGTTTGAGAACGAGGACCATACATTACCTTGGTTCTATCCAAAACTGAGTTTTCTCATCCAAGTAGTTGGTTTCCCCATAGGTTTGAGTCCGAGGACCGTACAGTACCTCGGTTCTGTCCAAAACTCAGTTTTCTCATCCAAGTAGTTGGTTTCCCCATAGGTTTGAGTCCGAGGACCGTACAGTACCTCGGTTCTGTCCAAAACTCAGTTTTCTCATCCAAGTAGTTGGCTTCCCCATAGGTTTGAGTCGGAGGACCATACAATACCTTGGTTCTGTCCAAAACTCAGTTTTCTCGTCCAAGTTGTTGGTTTCCCCATAGGTTTGAGTCCGAGGACCATACAATACCTTGGTTCTATCCAAAACTGAGTTTTCTCATCCAAGTAGTTGGTTTCCCCATAGGTTTGAGTCCGAGGACCGTACAGTACCTCGGTTCTGTCCAAAACTCAGTTTTCTCATCCAAGTAGTTGGCTTCCCCATAGGTTTGAGTCCGAGGACCGTACAATACCTTGGTTCTGTCCAAAACTCAGTTTTCTCATCCAAGTAGTTGGTTTTCCCATAGGTTTGAGTCCGAGGACCATACAATACCTTGGTTCTATCCAAAACTGAGTTTTCTCATCCAAGTAGTTGGTTTCCCCATAGGTTTGAGTCCGAGGACCATACAATACCTTGGTTCTATCCAAAACTCGGTTTTCTCATTCAAGTAGCTGGTTTCCCCACAGGGTTGAGTCGGAGGACCATACAATACCTTGGTTCTGTCCAAAACTCAGTTTTCTCATCCAAGTAGTTGGTTTCCCCATAGGTTTGAGTCCGAGGACCGTACAATACCTTGGTTCTGTCCAAAACTCAGTTTTCTCGTCCAAGTTGTTGGTTTCCCCATAGGTTTGAGTCCGAGGACCGTACAGTACCTCGGGTCTGTCCAAAACTCAGTTTTCTCATCCAAGTAGTTGGCTTCCCCATAGGTTTGAGTCGGAGGACCATACAATACCTTGGTTCTGTCCAAAACTCAGTTTTCTCGTCCAAGTTGTTGGTTTCCCCATAGGTTTGAGTCCGAGGACCATACAATACCTTAGTTCTGTCTAAAACTCAGTTTTCTCATCCAAGTGGATGGTTTGCCCATAGGTTTGAGAACGAGGACCATACAATACCTTGGTTCTATCCAAAACTGAGTTTTCTCATCCAAGTAGTTGGTTTCCCCATAGGTTTGAGTCCGAGGACCGTACAGTACCTCGGTTCTGTCCAAAACTCAGTTTTCTCATCCAAGTAGTTGGTTTCCCCATAGGTTTGAGTCCGAGGACCGTACAGTACCTCGGTTCTGTCCAAAACTCAGTTTTCTCATCCAAGTAGTTGGCTTCCCCATAGGTTTGAGTCGGAGGACCATACAATACCTTGGTTCTGTCCAAAACTCAGTTTTCTCGTCCAAGTTGTTGGTTTCCCCATAGGTTTGAGTCCGAGGACCATACAATACCTTAGTTCTGTCTAAAACTCAGTTTTCTCATCCAAGTAGATGGTTTGCCCATAGGTTTGAGAACGAGGACCATACAATACCTTGGTTCTATCCAAAACTGAGTTTTCTCATCCAAGTAGTTGGTTTCCCCATAGGTTTGAGTCCGAGGACCGTACAGTACCTCGGTTCTGTCCAAAACTCAGTTTTCTCATCCAAGTAGTTGGTTTCCCCATAGGTTTGAGTCCGAGGACCGTACAGTAACTCGGTTCTGTCCAAAACTCAGTTTTCTCGTCCAAGTAGTTGGCTTCCCCATAGGTTTGAGTCGGAGGACCATACAATACCTTGGTTCTGTCCAAAACTCAGTTTTCTCGTCCAAGTTGTTAGTTTCCCCATAGGTTTGAGTCCGAGGACCATACAATACCTTAGTTCTGTCTAAAACTCAGTTTTCTCATCCAAGTAGATGGTTTGCCCATAGGTTTGAGAACGAGGACCATACAATACCTTGGTTCTATCCAAAACTGAGTTTTCTCATCCAAGTAGTTGGTTTCCCCATAGGTTTGAGTCCGAGGACCGTACAGTACCTCGGTTCTGTCCAAAACTCAGTTTTCTCATCCAAGTAGTTGGTTTCCCCATAGGTTTGAGTCCGAGGACCGTACAGTACCTCGGTTCTGTCCAAAACTCAGTTTTCTCATCCAAGTAGTTGGCTTCCCCATAGGTTTGAGTCGGAGGACCATACAATACCTTGGTTCTGTCCAAAACTCAGTTTTCTCATCCAAGTAGATGGTTTGCCCGCAGGGTTGAGTCGGAGGACCATACAATACCTTGGTTCTGTCCAAAACTCAGTTTTCTCATCCAAGTAGTTGGTTTTCCCATAGGTTTGAGTCCGAGGACCATACAATACCTTGGTTCTATCCAAAACTCAGTTTTCTCATTCAAGTAGTTGGTTTCCCCACAGGGTTGAGTCGGAGGACCATACAATACCTTGGTTCTGTCCAAAACTCAGTTTTCTCATCCAAGTAGTTGGTTTTCCCATAGGTTTGAGTCCGAGGACCATACAATACCTTGGTTCTATCCAAAACTCAGTTTTCTCATCCAAGTAGCTGGTTTCCCCACAGGGTTGAGTCGGAGGACCATACAATACCTTGATTCTGTCCAAAACTCAGTTTTCTCATCCAAGTAGTTGGTTTACCCATAGGTTTGAGTCCGAGGACCGTACAATACCTTGGTTCTGTCCAAAACTCAGTTTTCTCGTCCAAGTTGTTGGTTTCCCCATAGGTTTGAGTCCGAGGACCATACAATACCTTAGTTCTGTCTAAAACTCAGTTTTCTCATCCAAGTAGATGGTTTGCCCATAGGTTTGAGAACGAGGACCATACAATACCTTGGTTCTATCCAAAACTGAGTTTTCTCGTCCAAGTAGTTGGTTTCCCCATAGGTTTGAGTCCGAGGACCATACAATACCTTGGTTCTGTCCAAAACTGAGTTTTCTCATCCAAGTAGTTGGCTTCCCCATAGGTTTGAGTCCTAGGACCATACAATACCTTGGTTCTGTCCAAAACTCAGTTTTCTCATCCAAGTAGTTGGTTTCCCCATAGGTTTGAGTCCGAGGACCGTACAGTACCTTGGTTCTGTCCAAAACTCAGTTTTCTCATCCAAGTAGTTGGCTTCCGCATAGGTTTGAGTCCGAGGACCGTACAGTACCTTGGTTCTGTCCAAAACTCAGTTTTCTCATCCAAGTAGTTGGTTTCCCCATAGGTTTGAGTCCGAGGACTATACAATACCTTGGTTCAAAACTCAGTTTTCCCATCCAAGTAGTTGGTTTCCCCATAGGTTTGAGTCCGAGGACCATACAATACCATGGTTCTGTCCAAAACTCAGTTTTCTCATCCAAGTTGTTGGTTTCCCCATAGGTTTGAGTCCGAGGACCATACAATACCTTAGTTCTGTCTAAAACTCAGTTTTCTCATCCAAGTAGATGGTTTGCCCATAGGTTTGAGAACGAGGACCATACAATACCTTGGTTTTATCCAAAACTGAGTTTTCTCATCCAAGTAGTTGGTTTCCCCATAGGTTTGAGTCCGAGGACCATACAATACCTTGGTTCTGTCCAAAACTGAGTTTTCACATCCAAGTAGTTGGCTTCCCCATAGGTTTGAGTCCGAGGACCATACAATACCTTGGTTCTATCCAAAACTCAGTTTTCTCATCCAAGTAGCTGGTTTCCCCATAGGTTTAAGTCGGAGGACCATACAATACCTTGGTTCTGTCCAAAACTCAGTTTTCTCATCCAAGTAGCTGGTTTCCCCATAGGGTTGAGTCGGAGGACCATACAATACCTTGGTTCTGTCCAAAACTCAGTTTTCTCATCCAAGTAGTTGGTTTCCCCATAGGTTTGAGTCCGAGGACCGTACAGTACCTTGGTTCTGTCCAAAACTCAGTTTTCTCATCCAAGTAGTTGGCTTCCGCATAGGTTTGAGTCCGAGGACCGTACAGTACCTTGGTTCTGTCCAAAACTCAGTTTTCTCATCCAAGTAGTTGGTTTCCCCATAGGTTTGAGTCCGAGGACTATACAATACCTTGGTTCAAAACTCAGTTTTCCCATCCAAGTAGTTGGTTTCCCCATAGGTTTGAGTCCGAGGACCATACAATACCATGGTTCTGTCCAAAACTCAGTTTTCTCATCCAAGTTGTTGGTTTCCCCATAGGTTTGAGTCCGAGGACCATACAATACCTTAGTTCTGTCTAAAACTCAGTTTTCTCATCCAAGTAGATGGTTTGCCCATAGGTTTGAGAACGAGGACCATACAATACCTTGGTTTTATCCAAAACTGAGTTTTCTCATCCAAGTAGTTGGTTTCCCCATAGGTTTGAGTCCGAGGACCATACAATACCTTGGTTCTGTCCAAAACTGAGTTTTCACATCCAAGTAGTTGGCTTCCCCATAGGTTTGAGTCCGAGGACCATACAATACCTTGGTTCTATCCAAAACTCAGTTTTCTCATCCAAGTAGCTGGTTTCCCCATAGGTTTAAGTCGGAGGACCATACAATACCTTGGTTCTGTCCAAAACTCAGTTTTCTCATCCAAGTAGCTGGTTTCCCCATAGGGTTGAGTCGGAGGACCATACAATACCTTGGTTCTGTCCAAAACTCAGTTTTCTCATCCAAGTAGTTGGTTTCCCCATAGGTTTGAGTCCGAGGACCGTACAGTACCTTGGTTCTGTCCAAAACTCAGTTTTCTCATCCAAGTAGTTGGCTTCCGCATAGGTTTGAGTCCGAGGACCGTACAGTACCTTGGTTCTGTCCAAAACTCAGTTTTCTCATCCAAGTAGTTGGTTTCCCCATAGGTTTGAGTCCGAGGACTATACAATACCTTGGTTCAAAACTCAGTTTTCCCATCCAAGTAGTTGGTTTCCCCATAGGTTTGAGTCCGAGGACCATACAATACCTGGGTTCTGTCCAAAACTCAGTTTTCTCGTCCAAGTTGTTAGTTTCCCCATAGGTTTGAGTCCGAGGACCATACAATACCTTAGTTCTGTCTAAAACTCAGTTTTCTCATCCAAGTAGATGGTTTGCCCATAGGTTTGAGAACGAGGACCATACAATACCTTGGTTCTATCCAAAACTGAGTTTTCTCATCCAAGTAGTTGGTTTCCCCATAGGTTTGAGTCCGAGGACCATACAATACCTTGGTTCTGTCCAAAACTGAGTTTTCACATCCAAGTAGTTGGCTTCCCCATAGGTTTGAGTCCGAGGACCATACAATACCTTGGTTCTATCCAAAACTCAGTTTTCTCATCCAAGTAGCTGGTTTCCCCATAGGTTTAAGTCGGAGGACCATACAATACCTTGGTTCTGTCCAAAACTCAGTTTTCTCATCCAAGTAGCTGGTTTCCCCATAGGGTTGAGTCGGAGGACCATACAATACCTTGGTTCTGTCCAAAACTCAGTTTTCTCATCCAAGTAGCTGGTTTCCCCATAGGGTTGAGTCCGAGGACCATACAATACCTTGGTTCTGTCCAAAACTCAGTTTTCTCATCCAAGTAGTTGGTTTCCCCATAGGTTTGAGTCCGAGGACCATACAATACCTTGGTTCTGTCCAAAACTCAGTTTTCTCATCCAAGTAGTTGGTTTCCCCATAGGTTTGAGTCCGAGGACCATACAATACCTTAGTTCTGTCTAAAACTCAGTTTTCTCATCCAAGTAGATGGTTTGCCCGCAGGGTTGAGTCGGAGGACCATACAATACCTTGGTTCTGTCCAAAACTCAGTTTCCTCATCCAAGTAGCTGGTTTCCCCATAGGGTTGAGTCGGAGGACCATACAATACCTTGGTTCTGTCCAAAACTCAGTTTTCTCATCCAAGTAGTTGGTTTCCCCATAGGTTTGAGTCCGAGGACCGTACAGTACCTTGGTTCTGTCCAAAACTCAGTTTTCTCATCCAAGTAGTTGGCTTCCGCATAGGTTTGAGTCCGAGGACCGTACAGTACCTTGGTTCTGTCCAAAACTCAGTTTTCTCATCCAAGTAGTTGGTTTCCCCATAGGTTTGAGTCCGAGGACTATACAATACCTTGGTTCAAAACTCAGTTTTCCCATCCAAGTAGTTGGTTTCCCCATAGGTTTGAGTCCGAGGACCATACAATACCTGGGTTCTGTCCAAAACTCAGTTTTCTCGTCCAAGTTGTTAGTTTCCCCATAGGTTTGAGTCCGAGGACCATACAATACCTTAGTTCTGTCTAAAACTCAGTTTTCTCATCCAAGTAGACGGTTTGCCCATAGGTTTGAGAACGAGGACCATACAATACCTTGGTTCTATCCAAAACTGAGTTTTCTCATCCAAGTAGTTGGTTTCCCCATAGGTTTGAGTCCGAGGACCATACAATACCTTGGTTCTGTCCAAAACTGAGTTTTCACATCCAAGTAGTTGGCTTCCCCATAGGTTTGAGTCCGAGGACCATACAATACCTTGGTTCTATCCAAAACTCAGTTTTCTCATCCAAGTAGCTAGTTTCCCCATAGGTTTAAGTCGGAGGACCATACAATACCTTGGTTCTGTCCAAAACTCAGTTTTCTCATCCAAGTAGCTGGTTTCCCCATAGGGTTGAGTCGGAGGACCATACAATACCTTGGTTCTGTCCAAAACTCAGTTTTCTCATCCAAGTAGCTGGTTTCCCCATAGGGTTGAGTCCGAGGACCATACAATACCTTGGTTCTGTCCAAAACTCAGTTTTCTCATCCAAGTAGTTGGTTTCCCCATAGGTTTGAGTCCGAGGACCATACAATACCTTGGTTCTGTCCAAAACTCAGTTTTCTCATCCAAGTAGTTGGTTTCCCCATAGGTTTGAGTCCGAGGACCATACAATACCTTAGTTCTGTCTAAAACTCAGTTTTCTCATCCAAGTAGATGGTTTGCCCGCAGGGTTGAGTCGGAGGACCATACAATACCTTGGTTCTGTCCAAAACTCAGTTTTCTCATCCAAGTAGTTGGTTTCCCCATAGGTTTGAGTCCGAGGACCATACAATACCTTGGTTCTATCCAAAACTCGGTTTTCTCATTCAAGTAGCTGGTTTCCCCACAGGGTTGAGTCGGAGGACCATACAATACCTTGGTTCTGTCCAAAACTCAGTTTTCTCATCCAAGTAGTTGGTTTCCCCATAGGTTTGAGTCCGAGGACCGTACAATACCTTGGTTCTGTCCAAAACTCAGTTTTCTCGTCCAAGTTGTTGGTTTCCCCATAGGTTTGAGTCCGAGGACCGTACAATACCTTAGTTCTATCTAAAACTCAGTTTTCTCATCCAAGTAGATGGTTTGGCCATAGGTTTGAGAACGAGGACCATACAATACCTTGGTTCTATCCAAAACTGAGTTTTCTCGTCCAAGTAGTTGGTTTCCCCATAGGTTTGAGTCCGAGGACCATACAATACCTTGGTTCTGTCCAAAACTGAGTTTTCTCATCCAAGTAGTTGGCTTCCCCATAGGTTTGAGTCCTAGGACCATACAATACCTTGGTTCTGTCCAAAACTCAGTTTTCTCATCCAAGTAGTTGGTTTCCCCATAGGTTTGAGTCCGAGGACCATACAATACCTTGGTTCTATCCAAAACTCAGTTTTCTCATTCAAGTAGCTGGTTTCCCCATAGGGTTGAGTCGGAGGACCATACAATACCTTGGTTCTGTCCAAAACTCAGTTTTCTCATCCAAGTAGTTGGTTTCCCCATAGGTTTGAGTCCGAGGACCGTACAGTACCTTGGTTCTGTCCAAAACTCAGTTTTCTCATCCAAGTAGTTGGCTTCCGCATAGGTTTGAGTCCGAGGACCGTACAGTACCTTGGTTCTGTCCAAAACTCAGTTTTCTCATCCAAGTAGTTGGTTTCCCCATAGGTTTGAGTCCGAGGACTATACAATACCTTGGTTCAAAACTCAGTTTTCCCATCCAAGTAGTTGGTTTCCCCATAGGTTTGAGTCCGAGGACCATACAATCCCATGGTTCTGTCCAAAACTCAGTTTTCTCATCCAAGTTGTTGGTTTCCCCATAGGTTTGAGTCCGAGGACCATACAATACCTTAGTTCTGTCTAAAACTCAGTTTTCTCATCCAAGTAGATGGTTTGCCCATAGGTTTGAGAACGAGGACCATACAATACCTTGGTTTTATCCAAAACTGAGTTTTCTCATCCAAGTAGTTGGTTTCCCCATAGGTTTGAGTCCGAGGACCATACAATACCTTGGTTCTGTCCAAAACTGAGTTTTCACATCCAAGTAGTTGGCTTCCCCATAGGTTTGAGTCCGAGGACCATACAATACCTTGGTTCTATCCAAAACTCAGTTTTCTCATCCAAGTAGCTGGTTTCCCCATAGGTTTAAGTCGGAGGACCATACAATACCTTGGTTCTGTCCAAAACTCAGTTTTCTCATCCAAGTAGCTGGTTTCCCCATAGGGTTGAGTCGGAGGACCATACAATACCTTGGTTCTGTCCAAAACTCAGTTTTCTCATCCAAGTAGTTGGTTTCCCCATAGGTTTGAGTCCGAGGACCGTACAGTACCTTGGTTCTGTCCAAAACTCAGTTTTCTCATCCAAGTAGTTGGCTTCCGCATAGGTTTGAGTCCGAGGACCGTACAGTACCTTGGTTCTGTCCAAAACTCAGTTTTCTCATCCAAGTAGTTGGTTTCCCCATAGGTTTGAGTCCGAGGACTATACAATACCTTGGTTCAAAACTCAGTTTTCCCATCCAAGTAGTTGGTTTCCCCATAGGTTTGAGTCCGAGGACCATACAATACCTGGGTTCTGTCCAAAACTCAGTTTTCTCGTCCAAGTTGTTAGTTTCCCCATAGGTTTGAGTCCGAGGACCATACAATACCTTAGTTCTGTCTAAAACTCAGTTTTCTCATCCAAGTAGATGGTTTGCCCATAGGTTTGAGAACGAGGACCATACAATACCTTGGTTCTATCCAAAACTGAGTTTTCTCATCCAAGTAGTTGGTTTCCCCATAGGTTTGAGTCCGAGGACCATACAATACCTTAGTTCTGTCTAAAACTCAGTTTTCTCATCCAAGTAGATGGTTTGCCCGCAGGGTTGAGTCGGAGGACCATACAATACCTTGGTTCTGTCCAAAACTCAGTTTTCTCATCCAAGTAGTTGGTTTCCCCATAGGTTTGAGTCCGAGGACCATACAATACCTTGGTTCTATCCAAAACTCGGTTTTCTCATTCAAGTAGCTGGTTTCCCCACAGGGTTGAGTCGGAGGACCATACAATACCTTGGTTCTGTCCAAAACTCAGTTTTCTCATCCAAGTAGTTGGTTTCCCCATAGGTTTGAGTCCGAGGACCGTACAATACCTTGGTTCTGTCCAAAACTCAGTTTTCTCATCCAAGTAGCTGGTTTCCCCATAGGGTTGAGTCGGAGGACCATACAATACCTTGGTTCTGTCCAAAACTCAGTTCTCTCATCCAAGTAGTTGGTTTCCCCATAGGTTTGAGTCCGAGGACCGTACAGTACCTCGGTTCTGTCCAAAACTCAGTTTTCCCATCCAAGTAGTTGGTTTCCCCATAGGTTTGAGTCCGAGGACCATACAATACCTTGGTTCTGTCCAAAACTCAGTTTTCTCGTCCAAGTTGTTGGTTTCCCCATAGGTTTGAGTCCGAGGACCATACAATACCTTAATTCTGTCTAAAACTCAGTTTTCTCATCCAAGTAGATGGTTTGCCCATAGGTTTGAGAACGAGGACCATACAATACCTTGGTTCTATCCAAAACTGAGTTTTCTCATCCAAGTAGTTGGTTTCCCCATAGGTTTGAGTCCGAGGACCATACAATACCTTGGTTCTGTCCAAAACTGAGTTTTCACATCCAAGTAGTTGGCTTCCCCATAGGTTTGAGTCCGAGGACCATACAATACCTTGGTTCTGTCCAAAACTCAGTTTTCTCATCCAAGTAGTTGGTTTCCCCATAGGTTTAAGTCGGAGGACCATACAATACCTTGGTTCTGTCCAAAACTCAGTTTTCTCATCCAAGTAGCTGGTTTCCCCATAGGGTTGAGTCGGAGGACCATACAATACCTTGGTTCTGTCCAAAACTCAGTTTTCTCATCCAAGTAGTTGGTTTCCCCATAGGTTTGAGTCCGAGGACCATACAATACCTTGGTTCTGTCCAAAACTCAGTTTTCTCGTCCAAGTTGTTGGTTTCCCCATAGGTTTGAGTCCGAGGACCACACAATACCTTGGTTCTATCCAAAACTCAGTTTTCTCATTCAAGTAGCTGGTTTCCACATAGGGTTGAGTCGGAGGACCATACAATACCTTGGTTCTGTCCAAAACTCAGTTTTCTCGTCCAAGTTGTTGGTTTCCCCATAGGTTTGAGTCCGAGGACCATACAATACCTTGGTTCTGTCCAAAACTCAGTTTTCTCGTCCAAGTTGTTGGTTTCCCCATAGGTTTGAGTCCGAGGACCATACAATACCTTAGTTCTGTCTAAAACTCAGTTTTCTCATCCAAGTAGATGGTTTGCCCATAGGTTTGAGAACGAGGACCATACAATACCTTGGTTCTATCCAAAACTGAGTTTTCTCATCCATGTAGTTGGTTTCCCCATAGGTTTGAGTCCGAGGACCATACAATACCTTGGTTCTGTCCAAAACTGAGTTTTCACATCCAAGTAGTTGGCTACCCCATAGGTTTGAGTCCGAGGACCATACAATACCTTGGTTCTGTCCAAAACTCAGTTTTCTCATCCAAGTAGCTGGTTTCCCCATAGGATTAAGTCGGAGGACCATACAATACCTTGGTTCTGTCCAAAACTCAGTTTTCTCATCCAAGTAGCTGGTTTCCCCATAGGGTTGAGTCGGAGGACCATACAATACCTTGGTTCTGTCCAAAACTCAGTTTTCTCGTCCAAGTTGTTGGTTTCCCCATAGATTTGAGTCCGAGGACCATACAATACCTTGGTTCTATCCAAAACTCAGTTTTCTCATTCAAGTAGCTGGTTTCCCCATAGGGTTGAGTCGGAGGACCATACAATACCTTGGTTCTGTCCAAAACTCAGTTTTCTCATCCAAGTAGTTGGTTTCCCCATAGGTTTGAGTCTGAGGACCATACAATACCATGGTTCTGTCAAAAACTGAGTTTTCTCTTCCAAGTAGTTGGCTTCCCCATAGGTTTGAGTCCGAGGACCATACAATGCCGTGGTTCTGTCCAAAACTCAGTTTTCTCATCCAAGTAGCTGGTTTCCCCATAGGTTTGAGTCGGAGGACCATACAATACCTTGGTTCTGTCCAAAACTCAGTTTTCTCATCCAAGTAGCTGGTTTCCCCATAGGGTTGAGTCGGAGGACCATACAATACCTTGGTTCTGTCCAAAACTCAGTTTTCTCATTCATGTAGCTGGTTTCCCCATAGGGTTGAGTCGGAGGACCATACAATACCTTGGTTCTGTCCAAAACTCAGTTTTCTCATCCAAGTAGTTGGCTTCCGCATAGGTTTGAGTCCGAGGACCGTACAGTACCTTGGTTCTGTCCAAAACTCAGTTTTCTCATCCAAGTAGTTGGTTTCCCCATAGGTTTGAGTCCGAGGACTATACAATACCTTGGTTCAAAACTCAGTTTTCCCATTCAAGTAGTTGGTTTCCCCATATGTTTGAGTCCGAGGACCATACAATACCTTGGTTCTGTCCAAAACTCAGTTTTCTCATCCAAGTAGTTGGCTTCCCCATAGGTTTGAGTCCGAGAACCATACAATACCTTGGTTCTGTCCAAAACTCAGTTTTCTCATCCAACAAGTTGGTTTCCCCATCGGTTTGAGTCCGAGGACCATACAATACCTTGGTTCTATCCAAAACTCAGTTTTCTCATTCAAGTAGCTGGTTTCCCCACAGGGTTGAGTCGGAGGACCATACAATACCTTGGTTCTGTCCAAAACTCAGTTTTCTCATCCAAGTAGTTGGCTTCCCCATAGGTTTGAGTCCGAGGACCGTACAATACCTTGGTTCTGTCCAAAACTCAGTTTTCTCGTCCAAGTTGTTGGTTTCCCCATAGGTTTGAGTCCGAGGACCATACAATACCTTGGTTCTGTCTAAAACTCAGTTTTCTCATCCAAGTAGATGGTTTGCCCATAGGTTTGAGAACGAGGACCATACAATACCTTGGTTCTATCCAAAACTGAGTTTTCTCATCCAAGTAGTTGGTTTCCCCATAGGTTTGAGTCCGAGGACCATACAATACCTTGGTTCTGTCCAAAACTCAGTTTTCTCGTCCAAGTTGTTGGTTTCCCCATAGGTTTGAATCCGAGGACCATACAATACCTTAGTTCTGTCTAAAACTCAGTTTTCTCATCCAAGTAGATGGTTTGCCCATAGGTTTGAGACCGAGGACCATACAATACCTTGGTTCTATCCAAAACTGAGTTTTCTCATCCAAGTAGTTGGTTTCCCCATATGTTTGAGTCCGAGGACCATACAATACCTTGGTTCTGTCCAAAACTCAGTTTTCTCATCCAAGTAGTTGGCTTCCCCATAGGTTTGAGTCCGAGAACCATACAATACCTTGGTTCTGTCCAAAACTCAGTTTTCTCATCCAACAAGTTGGTTTCCCCATCGGTTTGAGTCCGAGGACCATACAATACCTTGGTTCTATCCAAAACTCAGTTTTCTCATTCAAGTAGCTGGTTTCCCCACAGGGTTGAGTCGGAGGACCATACAATACCTTGGTTCTGTCCAAAACTCAGTTTTCTCATCCAAGTAGTTGGTTTCCCCATAGGTTTGAGTCCGAGGACCGTACAATACCTTGGTTCTGTCCAAAACTCAGTTTTCTCGTCCAAGTTGTTGGTTTCCCCATAGGTTTGAGTCCGAGGACCATACAATACCTTGGTTCTGTCTAAAACTCAGTTTTCTCATCCAAGTAGATGGTTTGCCCATAGGTTTGAGAACGAGGACCATACAATACCTTGGTTCTATCCAAAACTGAGTTTTCTCATCCAAGTAGTTGGTTTCCCCATAGGTTTGAGTCCGAGGACCATACAATACCTTGGTTCTGTCCAAAACTCAGTTTTCTCGTCCAAGTTGTTGGTTTCCCCATAGGTTTGAATCCGAGGACCATACAATACCTTAGTTCTGTCTAAAACTCAGTTTTCTCATCCAAGTAGATGGTTTGCCCATAGGTTTGAGACCGAGGACCATACAATACCTTGGTTCTATCCAAAACTGAGTTTTCTCATCCAAGTAGTTGGCTTCCCCATAGGTTTGAGTCCGAGGACCATACAATACCTTGGTTCTGTCCAAAACTCAGTTTTCTCATCCAAGTAGTTGGCTTCCCCATAGGTTTGAGTCGGAGGACCATACAATACCTTGGTTCTGTCCAAAACTCAGTTTTCTCAACCAAGTAGCTGGTTTCCCCATAGGGTTGAGTCGAAGGACCCTACAATACCTTGGTTCTGTCCAAAACTCAGTTTTCTCATCCAAGTAGTTGGTTTCCCCATAGGTTTGAGTCCGAGGACCGTACAGTACCTCGGTTCTGTCCAAAACTCAGTTTTCTCATCCAAGTAGTTGGCTTCCCCATAGGTTTGAGTCGGAGGACCGTACAATACCTTGGTTCTGTCCAAAACTCAGTTTTCTCGTCCAAGTTGTTGGTTTCCCCATAGGTTTGAGTCAGAGGACCATACAATACCTTAGTTCTGTCTAAAACTCAGTTTTCTCATCCAAGTAGATGGTTTGCCCACAGGGTTGAGTCGGAGGACCATACAATACCTTGGTTCTGTCCAAAACTCAGTTTTCTCATCCAAGTAGTTGGTTTCCCCATAGGTTTGAGTCCGAGGGCCATACAATACCATGGTTCTATCCAAAACTCAGTTTTCTCATTCAAGTAGCTGGTTTCCCCACAGGGTTGAGTCGGAGGACCATACAATACCTTGGTTCTGTCCAAAACTCAGTTTTCTCATCCAAGTAGTTGGTTTCCCCATAGGTTTGAGTCCGAGGACCGTACAATACCTTGGTTCTGTCCAAAACTCAGTTTTCTCGTCCAAGTTGTTGGTTTCCCCATAGGTTTGAGTCCGAGGACCATACAATGCCATAGTTCTGTCTAAAACTCAGTTTTCTCATCCAAGTAGTTGGTTTCCCCATAGGTTTGAGTCCGAGGACCGTACAATACCTTGGTTCTGTCCAAAACTCAGTTTTCTCGTCCAAGTTGTTGGTTTCCCCATAGGTTTGAGTCCGAGGACCATACAATACCATAGTTCTGTCTAAAACTCAGTTTTCTCATCCAAGTAGATGGTTTGCCCATAGGTTTGAGAACGAGGACCATACAATACCTTGGTTCCATCCAAAACTGAGTTTTCTCATCCAAGTAGTTGGTTTCCCCATATGTTTGAGTCCGAGGACCATACAATACCTTGGTTCTGTCCAAAACTCAGTTTTCTCATCCAAGTAGTTGGCTTCCCCATAGGTTTGAGTCGGAGGACCATACAATACCTTGGTTCTGTCCAAAACTCAGTTTTCTCAACCAAGTAGCTGGTTTCCCCATAGGGTTGAGTCGAAGGACCCTACAATACCTTGGTTCTGTCCAAAACTCAGTTTTCTCATCCAAGTAGTTGGTTTCCCCATAGGTTTGAGTCCGAGGACCGTACAGTACCTCGGTTCTGTCCAAAACTCAGTTTTCTCATCCAAGTAGTTGGCTTCCCCATAGGTTTGAGTCGGAGGACCGTACAATACCTTGGTTCTGTCCAAAACTCAGTTTTCTCGTCCAAGTTGTTGGTTTCCCCATAGGTTTGAGTCAGAGGACCATACAATACCTTAGTTCTGTCTAAAACTCAGTTTTCTCATCCAAGTAGATGGTTTGCCCACAGGGTTGAGTCGGAGGACCATACAATACCTTGGTTCTGTCCAAAACTCAGTTTTCTCATCCAAGTAGTTGGTTTCCCCATAGGTTTGAGTCCGAGGGCCATACAATACCATGGTTCTATCCAAAACTCAGTTTTCTCATTCAAGTAGCTGGTTTCCCCACAGGGTTGAGTCGGAGGACCATACAATACCTTGGTTCTGTCCAAAACTCAGTTTTCTCATCCAAGTAGTTGGTTTCCCCATAGGTTTGAGTCCGAGGACCGTACAATACCTTGGTTCTGTCCAAAACTCAGTTTTCTCGTCCAAGTTGTTGGTTTCCCCATAGGTTTGAGTCCGAGGACCATACAATGCCATAGTTCTGTCTAAAACTCAGTTTTCTCATCCAAGTAGATGGTTTGCCCATAGGTTTGAGAACGAGGACCATACAATACCTTGGTTCCATCCAAAACTGAGTTTTCTCATCCAAGTAGTTGGTTTCCCCATATGTTTGAGTCCGAGGACCATACAATACCTTGGTTCTGTCCAAAACTCAGTTTTCTCATCCAAGTAGTTGGCTTCCCCATAGGTTTGAGTCCGAGAACCATACAATACCTTGGTTCTGTCCAAAACTCAGTTTTCTCATCCAACAAGTTGGTTTCCCCATCGGTTTGAGTCCGAGGACCATACAATACCTTGGTTCTATCCAAAACTCAGTTTTCTCATTCAAGTAGCTGGTTTCCCCACAGGGTTGAGTCGGAGGACCATACAATACCTTGGTTCTGTCCAAAACTCAGTTTTCTCATCCAAGTAGTTGGCTTCCCCATAGGTTTGAGTCCGAGGACCGTACAATACCTTGGTTCTGTCCAAAACTCAGTTTTCTCGTCCAAGTTGTTGGTTTCCCCATAGGTTTGAGTCCGAGGACCATACAATACCTTGGTTCTGTCTAAAACTCAGTTTTCTCATCCAAGTAGATGGTTTGCCCATAGGTTTGAGAACGAGGACCATACAATACCTTGGTTCTATCCAAAACTGAGTTTTCTCATCCAAGTAGTTGGTTTCCCCATAGGTTTGAGTCCGAGGACCATACAATACCTTGGTTCTGTCCAAAACTCAGTTTTCTCGTCCAAGTTGTTGGTTTCCCCATAGGTTTGAATCCGAGGACCATACAATACCTTAGTTCTGTCTAAAACTCAGTTTTCTCATCCAAGTAGATGGTTTGCCCATAGGTTTGAGACCGAGGACCATACAATACCTTGGTTCTATCCAAAACTGAGTTTTCTCATCCAAGTAGTTGGTTTCCCCATATGTTTGAGTCCGAGGACCATACAATACCTTGGTTCTGTCCAAAACTCAGTTTTCTCATCCAAGTAGTTGGCTTCCCCATAGGTTTGAGTCCGAGAACCATACAATACCTTGGTTCTGTCCAAAACTCAGTTTTCTCATCCAACAAGTTGGTTTCCCCATCGGTTCGAGTCCGAGGACCATACAATACCTTGGTTCTATCCAAAACTCAGTTTTCTCATTCAAGTAGCTGGTTTCCCCACAGGGTTGAGTCGGAGGACCATACAATACCTTGGTTCTGTCCAAAACTCAGTTTTCTCATCCAAGTAGTTGGTTTCCCCATAGGTTTGAGTCCGAGGACCGTACAATACCTTGGTTCTGTCCAAAACTCAGTTTTCTCGTCCAAGTTGTTGGTTTCCCCATAGGTTTGAGTCCGAGGACCATACAATACCTTGGTTCTGTCTAAAACTCAGTTTTCTCATCCAAGTAGATGGTTTGCCCATAGGTTTGAGAACGAGGACCATACAATACCTTGGTTCTGTCCAAAACTGAGTTTTCTCATCCAAGTAGTTGGTTTCCCCATAGGTTTGAGTCCGAGGACCATACAATACCTTGGTTCTGTCCAAAACTCAGTTTTCTCGTCCAAGTTGTTGGTTTCCCCATAGGTTTGAATCCGAGGACCATACAATACCTTAGTTCTGTCTAAAACTCAGTTTTCTCATCCAAGTAGATGGTTTGCCCATAGGTTTGAGACCGAGGACCATACAATACCTTGGTTCTATCCAAAACTGAGTTTTCTCATCCAAGTAGTTGGCTTCCCCATAGGTTTGAGTCCGAGGACCATACAATACCTTGGTTCTGTCCAAAACTCAGTTTTCTCAACCAAGTAGTTGGCTTCCCCATAGGTTTGAGTCGGAGGACCATACAATACCTTGGTTCTGTCCAAAACTCAGTTTTCTCAACCAAGTAGCTGGTTTCCCCATAGGGTTGAGTTGAAGGACCCTACAATACCTCGGTTCTGTCCAAAACTCAGTTTTCTCATCCAAGTAGTTGGCTTCCCCATAGGTTTGAGTCGGAGGACCGTACAATACCTTGGTTCTGTCCAAAACTCAGTTTTCTCGTCCAAGTTGTTGGTTTCCCCATAGGTTTGAGTCAGAGGACCATACAATACCTTAGTTCTGTCTAAAACTCAGTTTTCTCATCCAAGTAGATGGTTTGCCCACTGGGTTGAGTCGGAGGACCATACAATACCTTGGTTCTGTCCAAAACTCAGTTTTCTCATCCAAGTAGTTGGTTTCCCCATAGGTTTGAGTCCGAGGACCATACAATACCATGGTTCTATCCAAAACTCAGTTTTCTCATTCAAGTAGCTGGTTTCCCCACAGGGTTGAGTCGGAGGACCATACAATACCTTGGTTCTGTCCAAAACTCAGTTTTCTCATCCAAGTAGTTGGTTTCCCCATAGGTTTGAGTCCGAGGACCGTACAATACCTTGGTTCTGTCCAAAACTCAGTTTTCTCGTCCAAGTTGTTGGTTTCCCCATAGGTTTGAGTCCGAGGACCATACAATACCATAGTTCTGTCTAAAACTCAGTTTTATCATCCAAGTAGATGGTTTGCCCATAGGTTTGAGAACGAGGACCATACAATACCTTGGTTCCATCCAAAACTGAGTTTTCTCATCCAAGTAGTTGGTTTCCCCATATGTTTGAGTCCGAGGACCATACAATACCTTGGTTCTGTCCAAAACTCATTTTTCTCATCCAAGTAGTTGGCTCCCCCATAGGTTTGAGTCCGAGAACCATACAATACCTTGGTTCTGTCCAAAACTCAGTTTTCTCATCCAACAAGTTGGTTTCCCCATCGGTTTGAGTCCGAGGACCATACAATACCTTGGTTCTATCCAAAACTCAGTTTTCTCATTCAAGTAGCTGGTTTCCCCACAGGGTTGAGTCGGAGGACCATACAATACCTTGGTTCTGTCCAAAACTCAGTTTTCTCATCCAAGTAGTTGGTTTCCCCATAGGTTTGAGTCCGAGGACCGTACAATACCTTGGTTCTGTCCAAAACTCAGTTTTCTCGTCCAAGTTGTTGGTTTCCCCATAGGTTTGAGTCCGAGGACCATACAATACCTTGGTTCTGTCTAAAACTCAGTTTTCTCATCCAAGTAGATGGTTTGCCCATAGGTTTGAGAACGAGGACCATACAATACCTTGGTTCTATCCAAAACTGAGTTTTCTCATCCAAGTAGTTGGTTTCCCCATAGGTTTGAGTCCGAGGACCATACAATACCTTGGTTCTGTCCAAAACTCAGTTTTCTCGTCCAAGTTGTTGGTTTCCCCATAGGTTTGAATCCGAGGACCATACAATACCTTAGTTCTGTCTAAAACTCAGTTTTCTCATCCAAGTAGATGGTTTGCCCATAGGTTTGAGACCGAGGACCATACAATACCTTGGTTCTATCCAAAACTGAGTTTTCTCATCCAAGTAGTTGGCTTCCCCATAGGTTTGAGTCCGAGGACCATACAATACCTTGGTTCTGTCCAAAACTCAGTTTTCTCATCCAAGTAGTTGGCTTCCCCATAGGTTTGAGTCGGAGGACCATACAATACCTTGGTTCTGTCCAAAACTCAATTTTCTCAACCAAGTAGCTGGTTTCCCCATAGGGTTGAGTCGAAGGACCCTACAATACCTTGGTTCTGTCCAAAACTCAGTTTTCTCATCCAAGTAGTTGGTTTCCCCATAGGTTTGAGTCCGAGGACCGTACAGTACCTCGGTTCTGTCCAAAACTCAGTTTTCTCATCCAAGTAGTTGGCTTCCCCATAGGTTTGAGTCGGAGGACCGTACAATACCTTGGTTCTGTCCAAAACTCAGTTTTCTCGTCCAAGTTGTTGGTTTCCCCATAGGTTTGAGTCAGAGGACCATACAATACCTTAGTTCTGTCTAAAACTCAGTTTTCTCATCCAAGTAGATGGTTTGCCCACAGGGTTGAGTCGGAGGACCATACAATACCTTGGTTCTGTCCAAAACTCAGTTTTCTCATCCAAGTAGTTGGTTTCCCCATAGGTTTGAGTCCGAGGACCATACAATACCATGGTTCTATCCAAAACTCAGTTTTCTCATTCAAGTAGCTGGTTTCCCCACAGGGCTGAGTCGGAGGACCATACAATACCTTGGTTCTGTCCAAAACTCAGTTTTCTCATCCAAGTAGTTGGTTTCCCCATAGGTTTGAGTCCGAGGACCGTACAATACCTTGGTTCTGTCCAAAACTCAGTTTTCTCGTCCAAGTTGTTGGTTTCCCCATAGGTTTGAGTCCGAGGACCATACAATACCTTAGTTCTGTCTAAAACTCAGTTTTCTTATCCAAGTAGATGGTTTGCCCATAGGTTTGAGAACGAGGACCATACAATACCTTGGTTCTATCCAAAACTGAGTTTTCTCATCCAAGTAGTTGGTTTCCCCATATGTTTGAGTCCGAGGACCATACAATACCTTGGTTCTGTCCAAAACTCAGTTTTCTCATCCAAGTAGTTGGCTTCCCCATAGGTTTGAGTCCGAGAACCATACAATACCTTGGTTCTGTCCAAAACTCAGTTTTCTCATCCAAGAAGTTGGTTTCCCCATCGGTTTGAGTCCGAGGACCATACAATACCTTGGTTCTATCCAAAACTCAGTTTTCTCATTCAAGTAGCTGGTTTCCCCATAGGGTTGAGTCGGAGGACCATACAACACCTTGGTTCTGTCCAAAACTCAGTTTTCTCGTCCAAGTTGTTGGTTTCCCCATAGGTTTGAGTCTGAGGACCGTACAATACCTTGGTTCTGTCCAAAACTCAGTTTTCTCGTCCAAGTTGTTGGTTTCCCCATAGGTTTGAGTCCGAGGACCATACAATACCTTAGTTCTGTCTAAAACTCAGTTTTCTCATCCAAGTAGATGGTTTGCCCATAGGTTTGAGAACGAGGACCATACAATACCTTGGTTCTGTCCAAAACTCAGTTTTCTCAACCAAGTAGCTGGTTTCCCCATAGGGTTGAGTCGAAGGACCCTACAATACCTTGGTTCTGTCCAAAACTCAGTTTTCTCGTCCAAGTTGTTGGTTTCCCCATAGGTTTGAGTCAGAGGACCATACAATACCTTAGTTCTGTCTAAAACTCAGTTTTCTCATCCAAGTAGATGGTTTGCCCACAGGGTTGAGTCGGAGGACCATACAATACCTTGGTTCTGTCCAAAACTCAGTTTTCTCATCCAAGTAGTTGGTTTCCCCATAGGTTTGAGTCCGAGGACCATACAATACCATGGTTCTATCCAAAACTCAGTTTTCTCATTCAAGTAGCTGGTTTCCACACAGGGTTGAGTCGGAGGACCATACAATACCTTGGTTCTGTCCAAAACTCAGTTTTCTCATCCAAGTAGTTGGTTTCCCCATAGGTTTGAGTCCGAGGACCGTACAATACCTTGGTTCTGTCCAAAACTCAGTTTTCTCGTCCAAGTTGTTGGTTTCCCCATAGGTTTGAGTCCGAGGACCATACAATACCTTAGTTCTGTCTAAAACTCAGTTTTCTCATCCAAGTAGATGGTTTGCCCATAGGTTTGAGAACGAGGACCATACAATACCTTGGTTCTATCCAAAACTGAGTTTTCTCATCCAAGTAGTTGGTTTCCCCATATGTTTGAGTCCGAGGACCATACAATACCTTGGTTCTGTCCAAAACTCAGTTTTCTCATCCAAGTAGTTGGCTTCCCCATAGGTTTGAGTCCGAGAACCATACAATACCTTGGTTCTGTCCAAAACTCAGTTTTCTCATCCAAGAAGTTGGTTTCCCCATCGGTTTGAGTCCGAGGACCATACAATACCTTGGTTCTATCCAAAACTCAGTTTTCTCATTCAAGTAGCTGGTTTCCCCATAGGGTTGAGTCGGAGGACCATACAACACCTTGGTTCTGTCCAAAACTCAGTTTTCTCGTCCAAGTTGTTGGTTTCCCCATAGGTTTGAGTCCGAGGACCGTACAATACCTTGGTTCTGTCCAAAACTCAGTTTTCTCGTCCAAGTTGTTGGTTTCCCCAAAGGTTTGAGTCCGAGGAACATACAATACCTTAGTTCTGTCTAAAACTCAGTTTTCTCATCCAAGTAGATGGTTTGCCCATAGGTTTGAGAACGAGGACCATACAATACCTTGGTTCTGTCCAAAACTCAGTTTTCTCAACCAAGTAGCTGGTTTCCCCATAGGGTTGAGTCGAAGGACCCTACAATACCTTGGTTCTGTCCAAAACTCAGTTTTCTCATCCAAGTAGTTGGTTTCCCCATAGGTTTGAGTCCGAGGACCGTACAGTACCTCGGTTCTGTCCAAAACTCAGTTTTCTCATCCAAGTAGTTGGCTTCCCCATAGGTTTGAGTCGGAGGACCGTACAATACCTTGGTTCTGTCCAAAACTCAGTTTTCTCGTCCAAGTTGTTGGTTTCCCCATAGGTTTGAGTCAGAGGACCATACAATACCTTAGTTCTGTCTAAAACTCAGTTTTCTCATCCAAGTAGATGGTTTTCCCACAGGGTTGAGTCGGAGGACCATACAATACCTTGGTTCTGTCCAAAACTCAGTTTTCTCATCCAAGTAGTTGGTTTCCCCAAAGGTTTGAGTCCGAGGACCATACAATACCATGGTTCTATCCAAAACTCAGTTTTCTCATTCAAGTAGCTGGTTTCCCCACAGGGTTGAGTCGGAGGACCATACAATACCTTGGTTCTGTCCAAAACTCAGTTTTCTCATCCAAGTAGTTGGTTTCCCCATAGGTTTGAGTCCGAGGACCGTACAATACCTTGGTTCTGTCCAAAACTCAGTTTTCTCGTCCAAGTTGTTGGTTTCCCCATAGGTTTGAGTCCGAGGACCATACAATACCTTAGTTCTGTCGAAAACTCAGTTTTCTCATCCAAGTAGATGGTTTGCCCATAGGTTTGAGAACGAGGACCATACAATACCTTGGTTCTATCCAAAACTGAGTTTTCTCATCCAAGTAGTTGGTTTCCCCATATGTTTGAGTCCGAGGACCATACAATACCTTGGTTCTGTCCAAAACTCAGTTTTCTCATCCAAGTAGTTGGCTTCCCCATAGGTTTGAGTCCGAGAACCATACAATACCTTGGTTCTGTCCAAAACTCAGTTTTCTCATCCAAGAAGTTGGTTTCCCCATCGGTTTGAGTCCGAGGACCATACAATACCTTGGTTCTATCCAAAACTCAGTTTTCTCATTCAAGTAGCTGGTTTCCCCATAGGGTTGAGTCGGAGGACCATACAACACCTTGGTTCTGTCCAAAACTCAGTTTTCTCGTCCAAGTTGTTGGTTTCCCCATAGGTTTGAGTCCGAGGACCGTACAATACCTTGGTTCTGTCCAAAACTCAGTTTTCTCGTCCAAGTTGTTGGTTTCCCCAAAGGTTTGAGTCCGAGGAACATACAATACCTTAGTTCTGTCTAAAACTCAGTTTTCTCATCCAAGTAGATGGTTTGCCCATAGGTTTGAGAACGAGGACCATACAATACCTTGGTTCTGTCCAAAACTCAGTTTTCTCAACCAAGTAGCTGGTTTCCCCATAGGGTTGAGTCGAAGGACCCTACAATACCTTGGTTCTGTCCAAAACTCAGTTTTCTCATCCAAGTAGTTGGCTTCCCCATAGGTTTGAGTCCGAGGACCGTACAGTACCTCGGTTCTGTCCAAAACTCAGTTTTCTCATCCAAGAAGTTGGTTTCCCCATCGGTTTGAGTCCGAGGACCATACAATACCTTGGTTCCATCCAAAACTCAGTTTTCTCATTCAAGTAGCTGGTTTCCCCATAGGGTTGAGTCGGAGGACCATACAACACCTTGGTTCTGTCCAAAACTCAGTTTTCTCGTCCAAGTTGTTGGTTTCCCCATAGGTTTGAGTCCGAGGACCGTACAATACCTTGGTTCTGTCCAAAACTCAGTTTTCTCGTCCAAGTTGTTGGTTTCCCCATAGGTTTGAGTCCGAGGACCATACAATACCTTAGTTCTGTCTAAAACTCAGTTTTCTCATCCAAGTAGATGGTTTGCCCACAGGGTTGAGTCGGAGGACCATACAATACCTTGGTTCTGTCCAAAACTCAGTTTTCTCAACCAAGTAGCTGGTTTCCCCATAGGGTTGAGTCGAAGGACCCTACAATACCTTGGTTCTGTCCAAAACTCAGTTTTCTCATCCAAGTAGTTGGTTTCCCCATAGGTTTGAGTCCGAGGACCGTACAGTACCTCGGTTCTGTCCAAAACTCAGTTTTCTCATCCAAGTAGTTGGCTTCCCCATAGGTTTGAGTCGGAGGACCGTACAATACCTTGGTTCTGTCCAAAACTCAGTTTTCTCGTCCAAGTTGTTGGTTTCCCCATAGGTTTGAGTCAGAGGACCATACAATACCTTAGTTCTGTCTAAAACTCAGTTTTCTCATCCAAGTAGATGGTTTGCCCACAGGGTTGAGTCGGAGGACCATACAATACCTTGGTTCTGTCCAAAACTCAGTGTTCTCATCCAAGTAGTTGGTTTCCCCAAAGGTTTGAGTCCGAGGACCATACAATACCATGGTTCTATCCAAAACTCAGTTTTCTCATTCAAGTAGCTGGTTTCCCCACAGGGTTGAGTCGGAGGACCATACAATACCTTGGTTCTGTCCAAAACTCAGTTTTCTCATCCAAGTAGTTGGTTTCCCCATAGGTTTGAGTCCGAGGACCGTACAATACCTTGGTTCTGTCCAAAACTCAGTTTTCTCGTCCAAGTTGTTGGTTTCCCCATAGGTTTGAGTCCGAGGACCATACAATACCTTAGTTCTGTCGAAAACTCAGTTTTCTCATCCAAGTAGATGGTTTGCCCATAGGTTTGAGAACGAGGACCATACAATACCTTGGTTCTATCCAAAACTGAGTTTTCTCATCCAAGTAGTTGGTTTCCCCATATGTTTGAGTCCGAGGACCATACAATACCTTGGTTCTGTCCAAAACTCAGTTTTCTCATCCAA
The DNA here is from genome assembly GCA_036321655.1 of Quercus alba. Lineage (NCBI taxonomy): Eukaryota > Viridiplantae > Streptophyta > Magnoliopsida > Fagales > Fagaceae > Quercus > Quercus alba. The sequence goes on from JAYJMT010000015.1 coordinate 441,815, forward strand.
GTAGTTGGCTTCCCCATAGGTTTGAGTCCGAGAACCATACAATACCTTGGTTCTGTCCAAAACTCAGTTTTCTCATCCAAGAAGTTGGTTTCCCCATCGGTTTGAGTCCGAGGACCATACAATACCTTGGTTCTATCCAAAACTCAGTTTTCTCATTCAAGTAGCTGGTTTCCCCATAGGGTTGAGTCGGAGGACCATACAACACCTTGGTTCTGTCCAAAACTCAGTTTTCTCGTCCAAGTTGTTGGTTTCCCCATAGGTTTGAGTCCGAGGACCGTACAATACCTTGGTTCTGTCCAAAACTCAGTTTTCTCGTCCAAGTTGTTGGTTTCCCCAAAGGTTTGAGTCCGAGGAACATACAATACCTTAGTTCTGTCTAAAACTCAGTTTTCTCATCCAAGTAGATGGTTTGCCCATAGGTTTGAGAACGAGGACCATACAATACCTTGGTTCTGTCCAAAACTCAGTTTTCTCAACCAAGTAGCTGGTTTCCCCATAGGGTTGAGTCGAAGGACCCTACAATACCTTGGTTCTGTCCAAAACTCAGTTTTCTCATCCAAGTAGTTGGCTTCCCCATAGGTTTGAGTCCGAGGACCGTACAGTACCTCGGTTCTGTCCAAAACTCAGTTTTCTCATCCAAGAAGTTGGTTTCCCCATCGGTTTGAGTCCGAGGACCATACAATACCTTGGTTCTATCCAAAACTCAGTTTTCTCATTCAAGTAGCTGGTTTCCCCATAGGGTTGAGTCGGAGGACCATACAACACCTTGGTTCTGTCCAAAACTCAGTTTTCTCGTCCAAGTTGTTGGTTTCCCCATAGGTTTGAGTCCGAGGACCGTACAATACCTTGGTTCTGTCCAAAACTCAGTTTTCTCGTCCAAGTTGTTGGTTTCCCCATAGGTTTGAGTCCGAGGACCATACAATACCTTAGTTCTGTCTAAAACTCAGTTTTCTCATCCAAGTAGATGGTTTGCCCACAGGGTTGAGTCGGAGGACCATACAATACCTTGGTTCTGTCCAAAACTCAGTTTTCTCATCCAAGTAGTTGGTTTCCCCATAGGTTTGAGTCCGAGGACCATACAATACCATGGTTCTATCCAAAACTCAGTTTTCCCATTCAAGTAGCTGGTTTCCCCACAGGGTTGAGTCGGAGGACCATACAATACCTTGGTTCTGTCCAAAACTCAGTTTTCTCATCCAAGTAGTTGGTTTCCCCATAGGTTTGAGTCCGAGGACCGTACAATACCTTGGTTCTGTCCAAAACTCAGTTTTCTCGTCCAAGTTGTTGGTTTCCCCATAGGTTTGAGTCCGAGGACCATACAATACCTTAGTTCTGTCTAAAACTCAGTTTTCTCATCCAAGTAGATGGTTTGCCAATAGGTTTGAGAACGAGGACCATACAATACCTTGGTTCTATCCAAAACTGAGTTTTCTCATCCAAGTAGTTGGTTTCCCCATATGTTTGAGTCCGAGGACCATACAATACCTTGGTTCTGTCCAAAACTCAGTTTTCTCATCCAAGTAGTTGGCTTCCCCATAGGTTTGAGTCCGAGAACCATACAATACCTTGGTTCTGTCCAAAACTCAGTTTTCTCATCCAAGAAGTTGGTTTCCCCATCGGTTTGAGTCCGAGGACCATACAATACCTTGGTTCTATCCAAAACTCAGTTTTCTCATTCAAGTAGCTGGTTTCCCCATAGGTTGAGTCGGAGGACCATACAACACCTTGGTTCTGTCCAAAACTCAGTTTTCTCGTCCAAGTTGTTGGTTTCCCCATAGGTTTGAGTCCGAGGACCGTACAATACCTTGGTTCTGTCCAAAACTCAGTTTTCTCGTCCAAGTTGTTGGTTTCCCCAAAGGTTTGAGTCCGAGGACCATACAATACCTTAGTTCTGTCTAAAACTCAGTTTTCTCATCCAAGTAGATGGTTTGCCCATAGGTTTGAGAACGAGGACCATACAATACCTTGGTTCTGTCCAAAACTCAGTTTTCTCAACCAAGTAGCTGGTTTCCCCATAGGGTTGAGTCGAAGGACCCTACAATACCTTGGTTCTGTCCAAAACTCAGTTTTCTCATCCAAGTAGTTGGTTTCCCCATAGGTTTGAGTCCGAGGACCGTACAGTACCTCGGTTCTGTCCAAAACTCAGTTTTCTCATCCAAGTAGTTGGCTTCCCCATAGGTTTGAGTCGGAGGACCGTACAATACCTTGGTTCTGTCCAAAACTCAGTTTTCTCGTCCAAGTTGTTGGTTTCCCCATAGGTTTGAGTCAGAGGACCATACAATACCTTAGTTCTGTCTAAAACTCAGTTTTCTCATCCAAGTAGATGGTTTGCCCACAGGGTTGAGTCGGAGGACCATACAATACCTTGGTTCTGTCCAAAACTCAGTTTTCTCATCCAAGTAGTTGGTTTCCCCAAAGGTTTGAGTCCGAGGACCATACAATACCATGGTTCTATCCAAAACTCAGTTTTCTCATTCAAGTAGCTGGTTTCCCCATAGGGTTGAGTCGGAGGACCATACAATACCTTGGTTCTGTCCAAAACTCAGTTTTCTCATCCAAGTAGTTGGTTTCCCCATAGGTTTGAGTCCGAGGACCGTACAATACCTTGGTTCTGTCCAAAACTCAGTTTTCTCGTCCAAGTTGTTGGTTTCCCCATAGGTTTGAGTCCGAGGACCATACAATACCTTAGTTCTGTCTAAAACTGAGTTTTCTCATCCAAGTAGTTGGTTTCCCCATATGTTTGAGTCCGAGGACCATACAATACCTTGGTTCTCTCCAAAACTGAGTTTTCTCATCCAAGTAGTTGGTTTCCCCATATGTTTGAGTCCGAGGACCATACAATACCTTGGTTCTGTCCAAAACTCAGTTTTCTCATCCAAGTAGTTGGCTTCCCCATAGGTTTGAGTCCGAGAACCATACAATACCTTGGTTCTGTCCAAAACTCAGTTTTCTCATCCAAGAAGTTGGTTTCCCCATCGGTTTGAGTCCGAGGACCATACAATACCTTAGTTCTGTCTAAAACTCTGTTTTCTCATCCAAGTAGATGGTTTGCCCATAGGTTTGAGAACGAGGACCATACAATACCTTGGTTCTATCCAAAACTGAGTTTTCTCATCCAAGTAGTTGGTTTCCCCATATGTTTGAGTCCGAGGACCATACAATACCTTGGTTCTGTCCAAAACTCAGTTTTCTCATCCAAGTAGTTGGCTTCCCCATAGGTTTGAGTCCGAGAACCATACAATACCTTGGTTCTGTCCAAAACTCAGTTTTCTCATCCAAGAAGTTGGTTTCCCCATCGGTTTGAGTCCGAGGAGCATACAATACCTTGGTTCTATCCAAAACTCAGTTTTCTCATTCAAGTAGCTGGTTTCCCCACAGGGTTGAGTCGGAGGACCACACAATACCTTGGTTCTGTCCAAAACTCAGTTTTCTCATCCAAGTAGTTGGTTTCCCCATAGGTTTGAGTCCGAGGACCGTACAATACCTTGGTTCTGTCCAAAACTCAGTTTTCTCGTCCAAGTTGTTGGTTTCCCCATAGGTTTGAGTCCGAGGACCATACAATACCTTAGTTCTGTCTAAAACTGAGTTTTCTCATCCAAGTAGTTGGTTTCCCCATATGTTTGAGTCCGAGGACCATACAATACCTTGGTTCTCTCCAAAACTGAGTTTTCTCATCCAAGTAGTTGGTTTCCCCATATGTTTGAGTCCGAGGACCATACAATACCTTGGTTCTGTCCAAAACTCAGTTTTCTCATCCAAGTAGTTGGCTTCCCCATAGGTTTGAGTCCGAGAACCATACAATACCTTGGTTCTGTCCAAAACTCAGTTTTCTCATCCAAGAAGTTGGTTTCCCCATCGGTTTGAGTCCGAGGACCATACAATACCTTAGTTCTGTCTAAAACTCTGTTTTCTCATCCAAGTAGATGGTTTGCCCATAGGTTTGAGAACGAGGACCATACAATACCTTGGTTCTATCCAAAACTGAGTTTTCTCATCCAAGTAGTTGGTTTCCCCATATGTTTGAGTCCGAGGACCATACAATACCTTGGTTCTGTCCAAAACTCAGTTTTCTCATCCAAGTAGTTGGCTTCCCCATAGGTTTGAGTCCGAGAACCATACAATACCTTGGTTCTGTCCAAAACTCAGTTTTCTCATCCAAGAAGTTGGTTTCCCCATCGGTTTGAGTCCGAGGAGCATACAATACCTTGGTTCTATCCAAAACTCAGTTTTCTCATTCAAGTAGCTGTTTCCCCACAGGGTTGAGTCGGAGGACCACACAATACCTTGGTTCTGTCCAAAACTCAGTTTTCTCATCCAAGTAGTTGGTTTCCCCATAGGTTTGAGTCCGAGGACCGTACAATACCTTGGTTCTGTCCAAAACTCAGTTTTCTCGTCCAAGTTGTTGGTTTCCCCATAGGTTTGAGTCCGAGGACCATACAATACCTTAGTTCTGTCTAAAACTCAGTTTTCTCATCCAAGTAGATGGTTTGCCCACAGGGTTGAGTCGGAGGACCATACAATACCTTGGTTCTGTCCAAAACTCAGTTTTCTCATCCAAGTAGTTGGTTTCCCCATAGGTTTGAGTCCGAGGACCATACAATACCATGGTTCTATCCAAAACTCAGTTTTCTCATTCAAGTAGCTGGTTTCCCCACAGGGTTGAGTCGGAGGACCATACAACACCTTGGTTCTGTCCAAAACTCAGTTTTCTCGTCCAAGTTGTTGGTTTCCCCATAGGTTTGAGTCCGAGGACCGTACAATACCTTGGTTCTGTCCAAAACTCAGTTTTCTCGTCCAAGTTGTTGGTTTCCCCATAGGTTTGAGTCCGAGGACCATACAATACCTTAGTTCTGTCTAAAACTCAGTTTTCTCATCAAGTAGATGGTTTGCCCACAGGGTTGATTCGGAGGACCATACAATACCTTGGTTCTGTCCAAAACTCAGTTTTCTCATCAAGTAGTTGGTTTCCCCATAGGTTTGAGTCCCGAGGACCATACAATACCATGGTTCTATCCAAAACTCAGTTTTCTCATTCAAGTAGCTGGTTTCCCCACAGGGTTGAGTCGGAGGACCATACAATACCTTGGTTCTGTCCAAAACTCAGTTTTTCTCATCCAAGTAGTTGGTTTCCCCATAGGTTTGAGTCCGAGGACCGTACAATACCTTGGTTCTGTCCAAACTCAGTTTTCTCGTCCAAGTTGTTGGTTTCCCAGAGGTTTGAGTCCGAGGACCATACAATACCTTAGTTCTGTCTAAAACTCAGTTTTCTCATCCAAGTAGATGGTTTGCCCATAGGTTTGAGAACGAGGACCATACAATACCTTGGTTCTATCCAAAACTGAGTTTTCTCATCCAAGTAGTTGGTTTCCCCATATGTTTGAGTCCGAGGACCATACAATACCTTGGTTCTGTCCAAAACTCAGTTTTCTCATCCAAGTAGTTGGCTTCCCCATAGGTTTGAGTCCGAGAACCATACAATACCTTGGTTCTGTCCAAAACTCAGTTTTCTCATCCAAGAAGTTGGTTTCCCCAATCGGTTTGAGTCCGAGGACCATACAATACCTTGGTTCTATCCAAAACTCAGTTTTCTCATTCAAGTAGCTGGTTTCCCCATAGGGTTGAGTCGGAGGACCATACAACACCTTGGTTCTGTCCAAAACTCAGTTTTCTCGTCCAAGTTGTTGGTTTCCCCATAGGTTTGAGTCCGAGGACCGTACAATACCTTGGTTCTGTCCAAAACTCAGTTTTCTCGTCCAAGTTGTTGGTTTCCCCAAAGGTTTGAGTCCGAGGACCATACAATACCTTAGTTCTGTCTAAAACTCAGTTTTCTCATCCAAGTAGATGGTTTGCCCATAGGTTTGAGAACGAGGACCATACAATACCTTGGTTCTGTCCAAAACTCAGTTTTCTCAACCAAGTAGCTGGTTTCCCCATAGGGTTGAGTCGGAGGACCCTACAATACCTTGGTTCTGTCCAAAACTCAGTTTTCTCATCCAAGTAGTTGGTTTCCCCATAGGTTTGAGTCCGAGGACCGTACAGTACCTCGGTCTGTCCAAAACTCAGTTTTCTCATCCAAGTAGTTGGCTTCCCCATAGGTTTGAGTCGGAGGACCGTACAATACCTTGGTTCTGTCCAAAACTCAGTTTTCTCGTCCAAGTTGTTGGTTTCCCCATAGGTTTGAGTCAGAGGACCATACAATACCTTAGTTCTGTCTAAAACTCAGTTTCTCATCCAAGTAGATGGTTTGCCCACAGGGTTGAGTCGGAGGACCATACAATACCTTGGTTCTGTCCAAAACTCAGTTTTCTCATCCAAGTAGTTGGTTTCCCCAAAGGTTTGAGTCCGAGGACCATACAATACCATGGTTCTATCCAAAACTCAGTTTTCTCATTCAAGTAGCTGGTTTCCCATAGGGTTGAGTCCGAGGACCGTACAGTACCTCGGTTCTGTCCAAAACTCAGTTTTCTCATCCAAGTAGTTGGCTTCCCCATAGGTTTGAGTCGGAGGACCGTACAATACCTTGGTTCTGTCCAAAACTCAGTTTTCTCGTCCAAGTTGTTGGTTTCCCCATAGGTTTGAGTCAGAGGACCATACAATACCTTAGTTCTGTCCAAAACTCAGTTTTCTCATCCAAGTAGTGGCTTCCCCATAGGTTTGAGTCCGAGAACCATACAATACCTTGGTTCTGTCCAAAACTCAGTTTTCTCATCCAAGAAGTTGGTTTCCCCATCGGTTTGAGTCCGAGGACCATACAATACCTTGGTTCTATCCAAAACTCAGTTTTCTCATTCAAGTAGCTGGTTTCCCCATAGGGTTGAGTCGGAGGACCATACAACACCTTGGTTCTGTCCAAAACTCAGTTTTCTCGTCCAAGTTGTTGGTTTCCCCATAGGTTTGAGTCCGAGGACCGTACAATACCTTGGTTCTGTCCAAAACTCAGTTTTCTCGTCCAAGTTGTTGGTTTCCCCATAGGTTTGAGTCCGAGGACCATACAATACCTTGCTTCTGTCTAAAACTCAGTTTTCTCATCCAAGTAGATGGTTTGCCCATAGGTTTGAGAACGAGGACCATACAATACCTTGGTTCTATCCAAAACTGAGTTTTCTCATCCAAGTAGTTGGTTTCCCCATAGGTTTGAGTCCGAGGACCATACAATACCTTGGTTCTGTCCAAAACTCAGTTTTCTCATCCAAGTAGTTGGCTTCCCCATAGGTTTGAGTCGGAGGACCATACAATACCTTGGTTCTGTCCAAAACTCAGTTTTCTCGTCCAAGTTGTTGGTTTCCCCATAGGTTTGAGTCCGAGGACCATACAATACCTTAGTTCGGTATAAAAACTCAGTTTTCTCATCCAAGTAGATGGTTTGCCCATAGGTTTGAGAACGAGGACCATACAATACCTTGGTTCTATCCAAAACTGAGTTTTCTCATCCAAGTAGTTGGTTTCCCCATAGGTTTGAGTCCGAGGACCATACAATACCTTGGTTCTGTCCAAAACTCTGTTTTCTCATCCAAGTAGTTGGTTTCCCCATAGGTTTGAGTCCGAGGACCATACAATACCTTAGTTCTGTCTAAAACTCAGTTTTCTCGTCCAAGTAGATGGTTTGCCCATAGGTTTGAGAACGAGGACCATACAATACCTTGGTTCTATCCAAAACTGAGTTTTCTCATCCAAGTAGTTGGTTTCCCCATATGTTTGAGTCCGAGGACCATACAATACCTTGGTTCTGTCCAAAACTCAGTTTTCTCATCCAAGTAGTTGCTTCCCCATAGGTTTGAGTCCGAGAACCATACAATACCTTGGTTCTGTCCAAAACTCAGTTTTCTCATCCAAGAAGTTGGTTTCCCCATCGGTTTGAGTCCGAGGACCATACAATACCTTGGTTCTATCCAAAACTCAGTTTTCTCATTCAAGTAGCTGGTTTCCCCATAGGGTTGAGTCGGAGGACCATACAACACCTTGGTTCTGTCCAAAACTCAGTTTTCTCGTCCAAGTTGTTGGTTTCCCCATAGGTTTGAGTCCGAGGACCGTACAATACCTTGGTTCTGTCCAAAACTCAGTTTTCTCGTCCAACTTGTTGGTTTCCCCATAGGTTTGAGTCCGAGGACCATACAATACCTTGCTTCTGTCTAAAACTCAGTTTTCTCATCCAAGTAGATGGTTTGCCCATAGGTTTGAGAACGAGGACCATACAATACCTTGGTTCTATCCAAAACTGAGTTTTCTCCTCCAAGTAGTTGGTTTCCCCATAGGTTTGAGTCCGAGGACCATACAATACCTTGGTTCTGTCCAAAACTCAGTTTTCTCATCCAAGTAGTTGGCTTCCCCATAGGTTTGAGTCGGAGGACCATACAATACCTTGGTTCTGTCCAAAACTCAGTTTTCCTCGTCCAAGTTGTTGGTTTCCCCATAGGTTTGAGTCCGAGGACCATACAATACCTTAGTTCTGTATAAAACTCAGTTTTCTCATCCAAGTAGATGGTTTGCCCATAGGTTTGAGAACGAGGACCATACAATACCTTGGTTCTATCCAAACTGAGTTTTCTCATCCAAGTAGTGGTTTCCCCATAAGTTTGAGTCCGAGGACCATACAATGCCTTGGTTCTGTCCAAAACTCTGTTTTCTCATCCAAGTAGTTGGTTTCCCCATAGGTTTGAGTCCGAGGACCATACAATACCTTAGTTCTGTCTAAAACTCAGTTTTCTCATCCAAGTAGATGGTTTGCCCATAGGTTTGAGAACGAGGACCATACAATACCTTGGTTCTATCCAAAACTGAGTTTTCTCATCCAAGTAGTTGGTTTCCCCATAGGTTTGAGTCCGAGGACCATACAATACCTTGGTTCTGTCCAAAACTGAGTTTTCTCATCCAAGTAGTTGGCTTCCCCATAGGTTTGAGTCCGAGGACCATACAATACCTTGGTTCTGTCCAAAACTCAGTTTTCTCATCCAAGTAGTTGGTTTCCCCATAGGTTTGAGTCCGAGGACCATACAATACCTTGGTTCTATCCAAAACTCAGTTTTCTCATTCAAGTAGCTGGTTTCCCCATAGGGTTGAGTCCGAGGACCATACAATACTTTGGTTCTGTCCAAAACTGAGTTTTCTCATCCAAGTAGTTGGCTTCCCCATAGGTTTGAGTCCGAGGACCATACAATACCTTGGTTCTGTCCAAAACTCAGTTTTCCTCATCCAAGTAGATGGTTTGCCCATAGGTTTGGGAACGAGGACCATACAATACCTTGGTTCTATCCAAAACTGAGTTTTCTCATCCAAGTAGTTGGTTTCCCCATAGGTTTGAGTCCGAGGACCATACAATACCTTGGTTCTGTCCAAAACTGAGTTTTCTCATCCAAGTAGTTGGCTTCCCCATAGGTTTGAGTCCGAGGACCATACAATACCTTGGTTCTGTCCAAAACTCAGTTTTCTCATCCAAGTAGTTGGTTTCCCCATAGGTTTGAGTCCGAGGACCGTACAGTACCTCGGTTCTGTCCAAAACTCAGTTTTCTCATCCAAGTAGTTGGCTTCCCCATAGGTTTGAGTCGGAGGACCGTACAATACCTTGGTTCTGTCCAAAACTAAGTTTTCTCGTCCAAGTTGTTGGTTTCCCCATAGGTTTGAGTCAGAGGACCATACAATACCTTAGTTCTGTCTAAAACTCAGTTTTCTCATCCATGTAGATGGTTTGCCCACAGGGTTGAGTCGGAGGACCATACAATACCTTGGTTCTGTCCAAAACTCAGTTTTCTTATCCAAGTAGTTGGTTTCCCCATAGGTTTGAGTCCGAGGACCGTACAGTACCTTGGTTCTGTCCAAAACTCAGTTTTCTCATCCAAGTAGTTGGCTTCCGCATAGGTTTGAGTCCGAGGACCGTACAGTACCTTGGTTCTGTCCAAAACTCAGTTTTCTCATCCAAGTAGTTGGTTTCCCCATAGGTTTGAGTCCGAGGACTATACAATACCTTGGTCCAAAACTCAGTTTTCCCATCCAAGTAGTTGGTTTCCCCATAGGTTTGAGTCCGAGGACCATACAATACCTTGGTTCTGTCCAAAACTCAGTTTTCTCGTCCAAGTTGTTGGTTTCCCCATAGGTTTGAGTCCGAGGACCATACAATACCTTGGTTGTATCCAAAACTGAGTTTTCTCATCCAAGTAGTTGGTTTCCCCATAGGTTTGAGTCCGAGGACCATACAATACCTTGGTTCTGTCCAAAACTGAGTTTTCACATCCAAGTAGTTGGCTTCCCCATAGGTTTGAGTCCGAGGACCATACAATACCTTGGTTCTGTCCAAAACTCAGTTTTCTCATCCAAGTAGCTGGTTTCCCCATAGGTTTAAGTCGGAGGACCATACAATACCTTGGTTCTGTCCAAAACTCTGTTTTCTCATCCAAGTAGTTGGTTTCCCCATAGGTTTGAGTCCGAGGACCATACAATACCTTGGTTCTATCCAAAACACAGTTTTCTCATTCAAGTAGCTGGTTTTCCCACAGGGTTGAGTCGGAGGACCATACAATACCTTGGTTCTGTCTAAAACTCAGTTTTCTCGTCCAAGTAGTTGGTTTCCCCATAGGTTTGAGTCCGAGGACCGTACAATACCTTGGTTCTGTCCAAGTTGTTGGTTTCCCCATAGGTTTGAGTCCGAGGACCATACAATACCTTAGTTCTGTCTAAAACTCAGTTTTCTCATCCAAGTAGATGGTTTGCCCATAGGTTTGAGAACGAGGACCATACAATACCTTGGTTCTATCCAAAACTGAGTTTTCTCATCCAAGTAGTTGGTTTCCCCATAGGTTTGAGTCCGAGGACCATACAATACCTTGGTTCTGTCCAAAACTCAGTTTTCTCATCCAAGTAGTTGGCTTCCCCATAGGTTTGAGTCGGAGGACCATACAATACCTTGGTTCTGTCCAAAACTCAGTTTTCTCGTCGAAGTTGTTGGTTTCCCCATAGGTTTGAGTCCGAGGACCATACAATACCTTAGTTCTGTATAAAACTCAGTTTTCTCATCCAAGTAGATGGTTTGCCCATAGGTTTGAGAACGAGGACCATACAATACCTTGGTTCTATCCAAAACTGAGTTTTCTCATCCAAGTAGTTGGTTTCCCCATAGGTTTGAGTCCGAGGACCATACAATACCTTGGTTCTGTCCAAAACTCTGTTTTCTCATCCAAGTAGTTGGCTTCCCCATAGGTTTGAGTCGGAGGACCATACAATACCTTGGTTCTGTACAAAACTAAGTTTTCTCATCCATGTAGCTGGTTTCCCCATAGGGTTGAGTCGGAGGACCCTACAATACCTCGGTTCTGTCCAAAACTCAGTTTTCTCATCCAAGTAGTTGGTTTCCCCATAGGTTTGAGTCCGAGGACCGTACAGTACCTCGGTTCTGTCCAAAACTCAGTTTTCTCATCCAAGTAGTTGGCTTCCCCATAGGTTTGAGTCGGAGGACCGTACAATACCTTGGTTCTGTCCAAAACTCAGTTTTCTCGTCCAAGTTGTTGGTTTCCCCATAGGTTTGAGTCAGAGGACCATACAATACCTTAGTTCTGTCTAAAACTCAGTTTTCTCATCCAAGTAGATGGTTTGCCCACAGGGTTGAGTCGGAGGACCATACAATACCTTGGTTCTGTCCAAAACTCAGTTTTCTCATCCAAGTAGTTGGTTTCCCCATAGGTTTGAGTCCGAGGACCATACAATACCTTGGTTCTATCCAAAACACAGTTTTCTCATTCAAGTAGCTGGTTTTCCCACAGGGTTGAGTCGGAGGACCATACAATACCTTGGTTCTGTCTAAAACTCAGTTTTCTCGTCCAAGTAGTTGGTTTCCCCATAGGTTTGAGTACGAGGACCGTACAATACCTTGGTTCTGTCCAAAACTCAGTTTTCTCGTCCAAGTTGTTGGTTTCCCCATAGGTTTGAGTCCGAGGACCATACAATACCTTAGTTCTGTCTAAAACTCAGTTTTCTCATCCAAGTAGATGGTTTGCCCATAGGTTTGAGAACGAGGACCATACAATACCTTGGTTCTATCCAAAACTGAGTTTTCTCATCCAAGTAGTTGGTTTCCCCATAGGTTTGAGTCCGAGGACCATACAATACCTTGGTTCTGTCCAAAACTGAGTTTTCTCATCCAAGTAGTTGGCTTCCCCATAGGTTTGAGTCCGAGGACCATACAATACCTTGGTTCTGTCCAAAACTCAGTTTTCTCATCCAAGTAGTTGGTTTCCCCATAGGTTTGAGTCCGAGGACCATACAATACCTTGGTTCTATCCAAAACTCAGTTTTCTCATTCAAGTAGCTGGTTTCCCCATAGGGTTGAGTCCGAGGACCGTACAATACCTTGGTTCTGTCCAAAACTCAGTTTTCTCGTCCAAGTTGTTGGTTTCCCCATAGGTTTGAGTCCGAGGACCATACAATACCTTAGTTCTGTCTAAAACTCAGTTTTCTCATCCAAGTAGATGGTTTGCCCATAGGTTTGAGAACGAGGACCATACAATACCTTGGTTCTATCCAAAACTGAGTTTTCTCATCCAAGTAGTTGGTTTCCCCATAGGTTTGAGTCCGAGGACCATACAATACCTTGGTTCTGTCCAAAACTGAGTTTTCTCATCCAAGTAGTTGGCTTCCCCATAGGTTTGAGTCCGAGGACCATACAATACCTTGGTTCTGTCCAAAACTCAGTTTTCTCATCCAAGTAGTTGGTTTCCCCATAGGTTTGAGTCCGAGGACCATACAATACCTTGGTTCTATCCAAAACTGAGTTTTCTCATCCAAGTAGTTGGTTTCCCCATAGGTTTGAGTCCGAGGACCATACAATACCTTGGTTCTGTCCAAAACTGAGTTTTCTCATCCAAGTAGTTGGCTTCCCCATAGGTTTGAGTCCGAGGACCATACAATACCTTGGTTCTGTCCAAAACTCAGTTTTCTCATCCAAGTAGTTGGTTTCCCCATAGGTTTGAGTCCGAGGACCGTACAGTACCTCGGTTCTGTCCAAAACTCAGTTTTCTCATCCAAGTAGTTGGCTTCCCCATAGGTTTGAGTCGGAGGACCGTACAATACCTTGGTTCTGTCCAAAACTAAGTTTTCTCGTCCAAGTTGTTGGTTTCCCCATAGGTTTGAGTCAGAGGACCATACAATACCTTAGTTCTGTCTAAAACTCAGTTTTCTCATCCAAGTAGATGGTATGCCCACAGGGTTGAGTCGGAGGACCATACAATACCTTGGTTCTGTCCAAAACTCAGTTTTCTCATCCAAGTAGTTGGTTTCCCCATAGGTTTGAGTCCGAGGACCGTACAGTACCTTGGTTCTGTCCAAAACTCAGTTTTCTCATCCAAGTAGTTGGCTTCCGCATAGGTTTGAGTCCGAGGACCGTACAGTACCTTGGTTCTGTCCAAAACTCAGTTTTCTCATCCAAGTAGTTGGTTTCCCCATAGGTTTGAGTCCGAGGACTATACAATACCTTGGTTCAAAACTCAGTTTTCCCATCCAAGTAGTTGGTTTCCCCATAGGTTTGAGTCCGAGGACCATACAATACCTTGGTTCTGTCCAAAACTCAGTTTTCTCGTCCAAGTTGTTAGTTTCCCCATAGGTTTGAGTCCGAGGACCATACAATACCTTGGTTCTATCCAAAACTGAGTTTTCTCATCCAAGTAGTTGGTTTCCCCATAGGTTTGAGTCCGAGGACCATACAATACCTTGGTTCTGTCCAAAACTGAGTTTTCACATCCAAGTAGTTGGCTTCCCCATAGGTTTGAGTCCGAGGACCATACAATACCTTGGTTCTGTCCAAAACTCAGTTTTCTCATCCAAGTAGCTAGTTTCCCCATAGGTTTAAGTCGGAGGACCATACAATACCTTGGTTCTGTCCAAAACTCAGTTTTCTCATCCAAGTAGTTGGTTTCCCCATAGGTTTGAGTCCGAGGACCATACAATACCTTGGTTCTATCCAAAACTCAGTTTTCTCATCCAAGTAGTTGGTTTCCCCATAGGTTTGAGTCCGAGGACCATACAATACCTTGGTTCTGTCCAAAACTCAGTTTTCTCGTCCAAGTTGTTGGTTTCCCCATAGGTTTGAGTCCGAGGACCATACAATACCTTAGTTCTGTCTAAAACTCAGTTTTCTCATCCAAGTAGATGGTTTGCCCATAGGTTTGAGAACGAGGACCATACAATACCTTGGTTCTATCCAAAACTTAGTTTTCTCATCCAAGTAGTTGGTTTCCCCATAGGTTTGAGTCCGAGGACCATACAATACCTTGGTTCTGTCAAAAACTGAGTTTTCTCATCCAAGTAGTTGGCTTCCCCATAGGTTTGAGTCCGAGGACCATACCATACCTTGGTTCTGTCCAAAACTCAGTTTTCTCATCCAAGTAGCTGGTTTCCCCATAGATTTGAGTCGGAGGACCATACAATACCTTGGTTCTGTCCAAAACTCAGTTTTCTCATCCAAGTAGCTGGTTTCCCCATAGGGTTGAGTCGGAGGACCATACAATACCTTGGTTCTGTCCAAAACTCAGTTTTCTCATCCAAGTAGTTGGTTTCCCCATAGGTTTGAGTCCGAGGACCATACAATACCTTGGTTCTATCCAAAACTCAGTTTTCTCATTCAAGTAGCTGGTTTCCCCATAGGGTTGAGTCGGAGGACCATACAATACGTTGGTTCTGTCCAAAACTCAGTTTTCTCATCCAAGTAGTTGGTTTCCCCATAGGTTTGAGTCCGAGGACCGTACAGTACCTTGGTTCTGTCCAAAACTCAGTTTTCCCATCCAAGTAGTTGGCTTCCGCATAGGTTTGAGTCCGAGGACCGTACAGTACCTTGGTTCTGTCCAAAATTCAGTTTTCTCATCCAAGTAGTTGGTTTCCCCATAGGTTTGAGTCCGAGGACTATAAAATACCTTGGTTCAAAACTCAGTTTTCCCATCCAAGTAGTTGGTTTCCCCATAGGTTTGAGTCCGAGGACCATACAATACCTTGGTTCTGTCTAAAACTCAGTTTTCTCATCCAAGTAGATGGTTTTCCCATAGGTTTGAGAACGAGGACCATACAATACCTTGGTTCTATCCAAAACTGAGTTTTCTCATCCAAGTAGTTGGTTTCCCCATAGGTTTGAGTCCGAGGACCATACAATACCTTGGTTCTGTCCAAAACTGAGTTTTCTCATCCAAGTAGTTGGCTTCCCCATAGGTTTGAGTCCGAGGACCATACAATACCTTGGTTCTGTCCAAAACTCAGTTTTCTCATCCAAGTAGTTGGTTTCCCCATAGGTTTGAGTTGGAGGACCATACAATACCTTGGTTCTATCCAAAACTCAGTTTTCTCATTCAAGTAGCTGGTTTCCCCATAGGGTTGAGTCCGAGGACCATACAATACCTTGGTTCTGTCCAAAACAGAGTTTTCTCATCCAAGTAGTTGGCTTCCCCATAGGTTTGAGTCCGAGGACCATACAATACCTTGGTTCTGTCCAAAACTCAGTTTTCTCATCCAAGTAGATGGTTTGCCCATAGGTTTGAGAACGAGGACCATACAATACCTTGGTTCTATCCAAAACTGAGTTTTCTAATCCAAGTAGTTGGTTTCCCCATAGGTTTGAGTCCGAGGACCATACAATACCTTGGTTCTGTCCAAAACTGAGTTTTCTCATCCAAGTAGTTGGCTTCCCCATAGGTTTGAGTCCGAGGACCATACAATACCTTGGTTCTGTCCAAAACTCAGTTTTCTCATCCAAGTAGTTGGTTTCCCCATAGGTTTGAGTCCGAGGACCGTACAGTACCTCGGTTCTGTCCAAAACTCAGTTTTCTCATCCAAGTAGTTGGCTTCCCCATAGGTTTGAGTCGGAGGACCGTACAATACCTTGGTTCTGTCCAAAACTAAGTTTTCTCGTCCAAGTTGTTGGTTTCCCCATAGGTTTGAGTCAGAGGACCATACAATACCTTAGTTCTGTCTAAAACTCAGTTTTCTCATCCAAGTAGATGGTTTGCCCACAGGGTTGAGTCGGAGGACCATACAATACCTTGGTTCTGTCCAAAACTCAGTTTTCTCATCCAAGTAGTTGGTTTCCCCATAGGTTTGAGTCCGAGGACCGTACAGTACCTTGGTTCTGTCCAAAACTCAGTTTTCTCATCCAAGTAGTTGGCTTCCGCATAGGTTTGAGTCCGAGGACCGTACAGTACCTTGGTTCTGTCCAAAACTCAGTTTTCTCATCCAAGTAGTTGGTTTCCCCATAGGTTTGAGTCCGAGGACTATACAATACCTTGGTTCAAAACTCAGTTTTCCCATCCAAGTAGTTGGTTTCCCCATAGGTTTGAGTCCGAGGACCATACAATACCTTGGTTCTGTCCAAAACTCAGTTTTCTCGTCCAAGTTGTTGGTTTCCCCATAGGTTTGAGTCCGAGGACCATACAATACCTTGGTTCTATCCAAAACTGAGTTTTCTCATCCAAGTAGTTGGTTTCCCCATAGGTTTGAGTCCGAGGACCATACAATACCTTGGTTCTGTCCAAAACTGAGTTTTCTCATCCAAGTAGTTGGCTTCCCCATAGG
This sequence comes from Quercus alba, assembly GCA_036321655.1. Lineage (NCBI taxonomy): Eukaryota > Viridiplantae > Streptophyta > Magnoliopsida > Fagales > Fagaceae > Quercus > Quercus alba. Next base: position 458,348 of record JAYJMT010000015.1, read on the forward strand.
TTTGAGTCCGAGGACCATACAATACCTTGGTTCTGTCCAAAACTCAGTTTTCTCATCCAAGTAGTTGGTTTCCCCATAGGTTTGAGTCCGAGGACCGTACAGTACCTCGGTTCTGTCCAAAACTCAGTTTTCTCATCCAAGTAGTTGGCTTCCCCATAGGTTTGAGTCGGAGGACCGTACAATACCTTGGTTCTGTCCAAAACTCAGTTTTCTCGTCCAAGTTGTTGGTTTCCCCATAGGTTTGAGTCAGAGGACCATACAATACCTTAGTTCTGTCTAAAACTCAGTTTTCTCATCCAAGTAGATGGTTTGCCCACAGGGTTGAGTCGGAGGACCATACAATACCTTGGTTCTGTCCAAAACTCAGTTTTCTCATCCAAGTAGTTGGTTTCCCCATAGGTTTGAGTCCGAGGACCATACAATACCTTGGTTCTATCCAAAACACAGTTTTCTCATTCAAGTAGCTGGTTTTCCCACAGGGTTGAGTCGGAGGACCATACAATACCTTGGTTCTGTCTAAAACTCAGTTTTCTCGTCCAAGTAGTTGGTTTCCCCATAGGTTTGAGTACGAGGACCGTACAATACCTTGGTTCTGTCCAAAACTCAGTTTTCTCATCCAAGTAGTTGGTTTCCCCATAGGTTTGAGTCCGAGGACCATACAATACCTTGGTTCTATCCAAAACACAGTTTTCTCATTCAAGTAGCTGGTTTTCCCACAGGGTTGAGTCGGAGGACCATACAATACCTTGGTTCTGTCTAAAACTCAGTTTTCTCGTCCAAGTAGTTGGTTTCCCCATAGGTTTGAGTACGAGGACCGTACAATACCTTGGTTCTGTCCAAAACTCAGTTTTCTCATTCAAGTAGCTGGTTTCCCCATAGGGTTGAGTCGGAGGAGAATACAATACGTTGGTTCTGTCCAAAACTCAGTTTTCTCATCCAAGTAGTTGGTTTCCCCATAGGTTTGAGTCCGAGGACCGTACAGTACCTTGGTTCTGTCCAAAACTCAGTTTTCCCATCCAAGTAGTTGGCTTCCGCATAGGTTTGAGTCCGAGGACCGTACAGTACCTTGGTTCTGTCCAAAATTCAGTTTTCTCATCCAAGTAGTTGGTTTCCCCATAGGTTTGAGTCCGAGGACTATACAATACCTTGGTTCAAAACTCAGTTTTCTCATCCAAGTAGTTGGTTTCCCCATAGGTTTGAGTCCGAGGACCATACAATACCTTGGTTCTGTCCAAAACTGAGTTTTCTCATCCAAGTAGTTGGCTTCCCCATAGGTTTGAGTCCGAGGACCATACAATACCTTGGTTCTGTCCAAAACTCAGTTTTCTCATCCAAGTAGTTGGTTTCCCCATAGGTTTGAGTCCGAGGACCGTACAGTACCTCGGTTCTGTCCAAAACTCAGTTTTCTCATCCAAGTAGTTGGCTTCCCCATAGGTTTGAGTCGGAGGACCGTACAATACAATGGTTCTGTCCAAAACTAAGTTTTCTCGTCCAAGTTGTTGGTTTCCCCATAGGTTTGAGTCCGAGGACCATACAGTACCTTGGTTCTGTCAAAAACTGAGTTTTCTCATCCAAGTAGTTGGCTTCCCCATAGGTTTGAGTCCGAGGACCATACAATACCTTGGTTCTGTCCAAAACTCAGTTTTCTCATCCAAGTAGCTGGTTTCCCCATAGGGTTGAGTCGGAGGACCATACAATACATTGGTTCTGTCCAAAACTCAGTTTTCTCATCCAAGTAGTTGGTTTCCCCATAGGTTTGATTCCGAGGACCATACAATACCTTGGTTCTATCCAAAACTCAGTTTTCTCATTCAAATAGCTGGTTTCCCCATAGGCTTGAGTCGGAGGACCATACAATACCTTGGTTCTGTCCAAAACTCAGTTTTCTCATCCAAGTAGTTGGTTTCCCCATAGGTTTGAGTCCGAGGACCGTACAGTACCTTGGTTCTGTCCAAAACTCAGTTTTCCCATCCAAGTAGTTGGCTTCCGCATAGGTTTGAGTCCGAGGACCGTACAGTACCTTGGTTCTGTCCAAAACTCAGTTTTCCCATCCAAGTAGTTGGTTTCCCCACAGGTTTGAGTCCGAGGACTATACAATACCTTGGTTCAAAACTCAGTTTTCCCATCCAAGTAGTTGGTTTCCCCATAGGTTTGAGTCCGAGGACCATACAATACCTTGGTTCTGTCCAAAACTCAGTTTTCTCGTCCAAGTTGTTGGTTTCCCCATAGGTTTGAGTCCGAGGACCATACAATACCATAGTTCTGTCTAAAACTCAGTTTTCTCATCCAAGTAGATGGTTTGCCCATAGGTTTGAGAACGAGGACCATACAATACCTTGGTTCTATCCAAAACTGAGTTTTCTCATCCAAGTAGTTGGTTTCCCCATAGGTTTGAGTCCGAGGACCATACAATACCTTGGTTCTGTCAAAAACAGAGTTTTCTCATCCAAGTAGTTGGCTTCCCCATAGGTTTGAGTCCGAGGACCATACAATACCTTGGTTCTGTCCAAAACTCAGTTTTCTCATCCAAGTAGCTGGTTTCCCCATAGGTTTGAGTCGGAGGACCATACAATACCTTGGTTCTGTCCAAAACTCAGTTTTCTCATCCAAGTAGCTGGTTTCCCCATAGGGTTGAGTCGGAGGACCATACAATACCTTGGTTCTGTCCAAAACTCAGTTTTCTCATCCAAGTAGTTGGTTTCCCCATAGGTTTGAGTCCGAGGACCATACAATACCTTGGTTCTGTCCAAAACTCAGTTTTCTCGTCCAAGTTGTTGGTTTCCCCATAGGTTTGAGTCCGAGGACCATAGAATACCTTAGTTCTGTCTAAAACTCAGTTTTCTCATCCAAGTAGATGGTTTGCCCATAGGTTTGAGAACGAGGACCATACAATACCTTGGTTCTATCCAAAACTGAGTTTTCTCATCCAAGTAGTTGGTTTCCCCATAGGTTTGAGTCCGAGGACCATACAATACCTTGGTTCTGTCAAAAACTGAGTTTTCTCATCCAAGTAGTTGGCTTCCCCATAGGTTTGAGTCCGAGGACCATACCATACCTTGGTTCTGTCCAAAACTCAGTTTTCTCATCCAAGTAGCTGGTTTCCCCATAGGTTTGAGTCGGAGGACCATACAATACCTTGGTTCTGTCCAAAACTCAGTTTTCTCATCCAAGTAGCTGGTTTCCCCATAGGGTTGAGTCGGAGGACCATACAATACATTGGTTCTGTCCAAAACTCAGTTTTCTCATCCAAGTAGTTGGTTTCCCCATAGGTTTGAGTCCGAGGACCATACAATACCTTGGTTCTATCCAAAACTCAGTTTTCTCATTCAAATAGCTGGTTTCCCCATAGGCTTGAGTCGGAGGACCATACAATACCTTGGTTCTGTCCAAAACTCAGTTTTCTCATCCAAGTAGTTGGTTTCCCCATAGGTTTGAGTCCGAGGACCGTACAGTACCTTGGTTCTGTCCAAAACTCAGTTTTCCCATCCAAGTAGTTGGCTTCCGCATAGGTTTGAGTCCGAGGACCGTACAGTACCTTGGTTCTGTCCAAAACTCAGTTTTCTCATCCAAGTAGTTGGTTTCCCCATAGGTTTGAGTCCGAGGACTATACAATACCTTGGTTCAAAACTCAGTTTTCCCATCCAAGTAGTTGGTTTCCCCATAGGTTTGAGTCCGAGGACCATACAATACCTTGGTTCTGTCCAAAACTCAGTTTTCTCGTCCAAGTTGTTGGTTTCCCCATAGGTTTGAGTCCGAGGACCATACAATACCATAGTTCTGTCTAAAACTCAGTTTTCTCATCCAAGTAGATGGTTTGCCCATAGGTTTGAGAACGAGGACCATACAATACCTTGGTTCTATCCAAAACTGAGTTTTCTCATCCAAGTAGTTGGTTTCCCCATAGGTTTGAGTCCGAGGACCATACAATACCTTGGTTCTGTCCAAAACTCAGTTTTCTCATCCAAGTAGCTGGTTTCCCCATAGGGTTGAGTCGGAGGACCATACAATACCTTGGTTCTGTCCAAAACTCAGTTTTCTCATCCAAGTAGTTGGTTTCCCCATAGGTTTGAGTCCGAGGACCATACAATACCTTGGTTCTGTCCAAAACTCAGTTTTCTCGTCCAAGTTGTTGGTTTCCCCATAGGTTTGAGTCCGAGGACCATAGAATACCTTAGTTCTGTCTAAAACTCAGTTTTCTCATCCAAGTAGATGGTTTGCCCATAGGTTTGAGAACGAGGACCATACAATACCTTGGTTCTATCCAAAACTGAGTTTTCTCATCCAAGTAGTTGGTTTCCCCATAGGTTTGAGTCCGAGGACCATACAATACCTTGGTTCTGTCAAAAACTGAGTTTTCTCATCCAAGTAGTTGGCTTCCCCATAGGTTTGAGTCCGAGGACCATACCATACCTTGGTTCTGTCCAAAACTCAGTTTTCTCATCCAAGTAGCTGGTTTCCCCATAGGTTTGAGTCGGAGGACCATACAATACCTTGGTTCTGTCCAAAACTCAGTTTTCTCATCCAAGTAGCTGGTTTCCCCATAGGGTTGAGTCGGAGGACCATACAATACATTGGTTCTGTCCAAAACTCAGTTTTCTCATCCAAGTAGTTGGTTTCCCCATAGGTTTGAGTCCGAGGACCATACAATACCTTGGTTCTATCCAAAACTCAGTTTTCTCATTCAAATAGCTGGTTTCCCCATAGGCTTGAGTCGGAGGACCATACAATACCTTGGTTCTGTCCAAAACTCAGTTTTCTCATCCAAGTAGTTGGTTTCCCCATAGGTTTGAGTCCGAGGACCGTACAGTACCTTGGTTCTGTCCAAAACTCAGTTTTCCCATCCAAGTAGTTGGCTTCCGCATAGGTTTGAGTCCGAGGACCGTACAGTACCTTGGTTCTGTCCAAAACTCAGTTTTCTCATCCAAGTAGTTGGTTTCCCCATAGGTTTGAGTCCGAGGACTATACAATACCTTGGTTCAAAACTCAGTTTTCCCATCCAAGTAGTTGGTTTCCCCATAGGTTTGAGTCCGAGGACCATACAATACCTTGGTTCTGTCCAAAACTCAGTTTTCTCGTCCAAGTTGTTGGTTTCCCCATAGGTTTGAGTCCGAGGACCATACAATACCATAGTTCTGTCTAAAACTCAGTTTTCTCATCCAAGTAGATGGTTTGCCCATAGGTTTGAGAACGAGGACCATACAATACCTTGGTTCTATCCAAAACTGAGTTTTCTCATCCAAGTAGTTGGTTTCCCCATAGGTTTGAGTCCGAGGACCATACAGTACCTTGGTTCTGTCAAAAACTGAGTTTTCTCATCCAAGTAGTTGGCTTCCCCATAGGTTTGAGTCCGAGGACCATACAATACCTTGGTTCTGTCCAAAACTCAGTTTTCTCATCCAAGTAGCTGGTTTCCCCATAGGGATGAGTCGGAGGACCATACAATACATTGGTTCTGTCCAAAACTCAGTTTTCTCATCCAAGTAGTTGGTTTCCCCATAGGTTTGAGTCCGAGGACCATACAATACCTTGGTTCTATCCAAAACTCAGTTTTCTCATTCAAATAGCTGGTTTCCCCATAGGCTTGAGTCGGAGGACCATACAATACCTTGGTTCTGTCCAAAACTCAGTTTTCTCATCCAAGTAGTTGGTTTCCCCATAGGTTTGAGTCCGAGGACCGTACAGTACCTTGGTTCTGTCCAAAACTCAGTTTTCCCATCCAAGTAGTTGGCTTCCGCATAGGTTTGAGTCCGAGGACCGTACAGTACCTTGGTTCTGTCCAAAACTCAGTTTTCTCATCCAAGTAGTTGGTTTCCCCATAGGTTTGAGTCCGAGGACTATACAATACCTTGGTTCAAAACTCAGTTTTCCCATCCAAGTAGTTGGTTTCCCCATAGGTTTGAGTCCGAGGACCATACAATACCTTGGTTCTGTCCAAAACTCAGTTTTCTCGTCCAAGTTGTTGGTTTCCCCATAGGTTTGAGTCCGAGGACCATACAATACCATAGTTCTGTCTAAAACTCAGTTTTCTCATCCAAGTAGATGGTTTGCCCATAGGTTTGAGAACGAGGACCATACAATACCTTGGTTCTATCCAAAACTGAGTTTTCTCATCCAAGTAGTTGGTTTCCCCATAGGTTTGAGTCCGAGGACCATACAGTACCTTGGTTCTGTCAAAAACTGAGTTTTCTCATCCAAGTAGTTGGCTTCCCCATAGGTTTGAGTCCGAGGACCATACAATACCTTGGTTCTGTCCAAAACTCAGTTTTCTCATCCAAGTAGCTGGTTTCCCCATAGGTTTGAGTCGGAGGACCATACAATACCTTGGTTCTGTCCAAAACTCAGTTTTCTCATCCAAGTAGCTGGTTTCCCCATAGGGTTGAGTCGGAGGACCATACAATACCTTGGTTCTGTCCAAAACTCAGTTTTCTCATCCAAGTAGTTGGTTTCCCCATAGGTTTGAGTCCGAGGACCATACAATACCTTGGTTCTATCCAAAACTCAGTTTTCTCATTCAAGTAGCTGGTTTCCCCATAGGGTTGAGTCGGAGGACCATACAATACCTTGGTTCTGTCCAAAACTCAGTTTTCTCATCCAAGTAGTTGGTTTCCCCATAGGTTTGAGTCCGAGGACCGTACAGTACCTTGGTTCTGTCCAAAACTCAGTTTTCCCATCCAAGTAGTTGGCTTCCGCATAGGTTTGAGTCCGAGGACCGTACAGTACCTTGGTTCTGTCCAAAACTCAGTTTTCTCATCCAAGTAGTTGGTTTCCCCATAGGTTTGAGTCCGAGGACTATACAATACCTTGGTTCAAAACTCAGTTTTCCCATCCAAGTAGTTGGTTTCCCCATAGGTTTGAGTCCGAGGACCATACAATACCTTGGTTCTGTCCAAAACTCAGTTTTCTCGTCCAAGTTGTTGGTTTCCCCATAGGTTTGAGTCCGAGGACCATACAATACCTTAGTTCTGTCTAAAACTCAGTTTTCTCATCCAAGTAGATGGTTTGCCCATAGGTTTGAGAACGAGGACCATACAATACCTTGGTTCTATCCAAAACTGAGTTTTCTCATCCAAGTAGTTGGTTTCCCCATAGGTTTGAGTCCAAGGACCATACAATACCTTGGTTCTGTCAAAAACTGAGTTTTCTCATCCAAGTAGTTGGCTTCCCCATAGGTTTGAGTCCGAGGACCATACAATACCTTGGTTCTGTCCAAAACTCAGTTTTCTCATCCAAGTAGCTGGTTTCCCCATAGGTTTGAGTCGGAGGACCATACAATACCTTGGTTCTGTCCAAAACTCAGTTTTCTCATCCAAGTAGCTGGTTTCCCCATAGGGTTGAGTCGGAGGACCATACAATACCTTGGTTCTGTCCAAAACTCAGTTTTCTCATCCAAGTAGTTGGTTTCCCCATAGGTTTGAGTCCGAGGACCATACAATACCTTGGTTCTGTCCAAAACTCAGTTTTCTCGTCCAAGTTGTTGGTTTCCCCATAGGTTTGAGTCCGAGGACCATACAATACCTTAGTTCTGTCTAAAACTCAGTTTTCTCATCCAAGTAGATGTTTTGCCCATAGGTTTGAGAACGAGGACCATACAATACCTTGGTTCTATCCAAAACTGAGTTTTCTCATCCAAGTAGTTGGTTTCCCCATAGGTTTGAGTCCGAGGACCATACAATACCTTGGTTCTGTCAAAAACTGAGTTTTCTCATCCAAGTAGTTGGCTTCCCCATAGGTTTGAGTCCGAGGACCATACAATACCTTGGTTCTGTCCAAAACTCAGTTTTCTCATCCAAGTAGCTGGTTTCCCCATAGGTTTGAGTCGGAGGACCATACAATACCTTGGTTCTGTCCAAAACTCAGTTTTCTCATCCAAGTAGCTGGTTTCCCCATAGGGTTGAGTCGGAGGACCATACAATACCTTGGTTCTGTCCAAAACTCAGTTTTCTCATCCAAGTAGTTGGTTTCCCCATAGGTTTGAGTCCGAGGACCATACAATACCTTGGTTCTGTCCAAAACTCAGTTTTCTCGTCCAAGTTGTTGGTTTCCCCATAGGTTTGAGTCCGAGGACCATACAATACCTTAGTTCTGTCTAAAACTCAGTTTTCTCATCCAAGTAGATGGTTTGCTCATAGGTTTGAGAACGAGGACCATACAATACCTTGGTTCTATCCAAAACTGAGTTTTCTCATCCAAGTAGTTGGTTTCCCCATAGGTTTGAGTCCGAGGACCATACAATACCTTGGTTCTGTCAAAAACTGAGTTTTCTCATCCAAGTAGTTGGCTTCCCCATAGGTTTGAGTCCGAGGACCATACCATACCTTGGTTCTGTCCAAAACTCAGTTTTCTCATCCAAGTAGCTGGTTTCCCCATAGGTTTGAGTCGGAGGACCATACAATACCTTGGTTCTGTCCAAAACTCAGTTTTCCCATCCAAGTAGTTGGTTTACCCATAGGTTTGAGTCGGAGGACCATACAATACCTTGGTTCTGTCCAAAACTCAGTTTTCTCATCCAAGTAGTTGGTTTCCCCATACGTTTGAGTCCGAGGACCATACAATACCTTGGTTCTATCCAAAACTCAGTTTTCTCATTCAAGTAGCTGCTTTCCCCATAGGGTTGAGTCGGAGGACCATACAATACCTTGGTTCTGTCCAAAACTCAGTTTTCTCATCCAAGTAGTTGGTTTCCCCATAGGTTTGAGTCCGAGGACCGTACAGTACCTTGGTTCTGTCCAAAACTCAGTTTTCCCATCCAAGTAGTTGGCTTCCGTATAGGTTTGAGTCCGAGGACCGTACAGTACCTTGGTTCTGTCCAAAACTCAGTTTTCTCATCCAAGTAGTTGGTTTCCCCATAGGTTTGAGTCTGAGGACTATACAATACCTTGGTTCAAAACTCAGTTTTCCCATCCAAGTAGTTGGTTTCCCCATAGGTTTGAGTCCGAGGACCATACAATACCTTGGTTCTGTCCAAAACTCAGTTTTCTCGTCCAAGTTGTTGGTTTCCCCATAGGTTTGAGTCCGAGGACCATACAATACCTTAGTTCTGTCTAAAACTCAGTTTTCTCATCCAAGTAGATGGTTTGCCCATAGGTTTGAGAACGAGGACCATACAATACCTTGGTTCTATCCAAAACTGAGTTTTCTCATCCAAGTAGTTGGTTTCCCCATAGGTTTGAGTCCGAGGACCATACAATACCTTGGTTCTGTCAAAAACTGAGTTTTCTCATCCGAGTAGTTGGCTTCCCCATAGGTTTGAGTCCGAGGACCATACAATACCTTGGTTCTGTCCAAAACTCAGTTTTCTCATCCAAGTAGCTGGTTTCCCCATAGGTTTGAGTCGGAGGACCATACAATACCTTGGTTCTGTCCAAAACTCAGTTTTCTCATCCAAGTAGCTGGTTTCCCCATAGGGTTGAGTCGGAGGACCATACAATACCTTGGTTCTGTCCAAAACTCAGTTTTCTCATCCAAGTAGTTGGTTTCCCCATAGGTTTGAGTCCGAGGACCATACAATACCTTGGTTCTATCCAAAACTCAGTTTTCTCATTCAAGTAGCTGGTTTCCCCATAGGGTTGAGTCGGAGGACCATACAATACCTTGGTTCTATCCAAAACTAAGTTTTCTCATCCAAGTAGTTGGTTTCCCCATAGGTTTGAGTCCGAGGACCGTACAGTACCTTGGTTCTGTCCAAAACTCAGTTTTCCCATCCAAGTAGTTGGCTTCCGCATAGGTTTGAGTCCGAGGACCGTACAGTACCTTGGTTCTGTCCAAAACTCAGTTTTCTCATCCAAGTAGTTGGTTTCCCCATAGGTTTGAGTCCGAGGACTATACAATATCTTGGTTCAAAACTCAGTTTTCCCATCCAAGTAGTTGGTTTCCCCATAGGTTTGAGTCCGAGGACCATACAATACCTTGGTTCTGTCCAAAACTCAGTTTTCTCGTCCAAGTTGTTGGTTTCCCCATAGGTTTGAGTCCGAGGACCATACAATACCTTGGTTCTGTCTAAAACTCAGTTTTCTCATCCAAGTAGATGGTTTGCCCATAGGTTTGGGAACGAGGACCATACAATACCTTGGTTCTATCCAAAACTGAGTTTTCTCATCCAAGTAGTTGGTTTCCCCATAGGTTTGAGTCCGAGGACCATACAATACCTTGGTTCTGTCCAAAACTCAGTTTTCTCATCCAAGTAGTTGGCTTCCCCATAGGTTTGAGTCCGAGGACCATACAATACCTTAGTTCTGTCTAAAACTTAGTTTTCTCATCCAAGTAGATGGTTTGCCCATAGGTTTGAGAACGAGGACCATACAATACCTTGGTTCTATCCAAAACTGAGTTTTCTCATCCAAGTAGTTGGTTTCCCCATAGGTTTGAGTCCGAGGACCATACAATACCTTGGTTCTATCCAAAACTGAGTTTTCTCATCCAAGTAGTTGGTTTCCCCATAGGTTTGAGTCCGAGGACCGTACAGTACCTTGGTTCTGTCCAAAACTCAGTTTTCCCATCCAAGTAGTTGGCTTCCGCATAGGTTTGAGTCCGAGGACCGTACAGTACCTTGGTTCTGTCCAAAACTCAGTTTTCTCATCCAAGTAATTGGTTTCCCCATAGGTTTGAGTCCGAGGACCATACAATACCTTGGTTCTGTCCAAAACTCAGTTTTCCCGTCCAAGTTGTTGGTTTCCCCATAGGTTTGAGTCCGAGGACCATACAATACCTTAGTTCTGTCTAAAACTCAGTTTTCTCATCCAAGTAGATGGTTTGCCCATAGGTTCGAGAACGAGGACCATACAATACCTTGGTTCTATCCAAAACTGAGTTTTCTCATCCAAGTAGTTGGTTTCCCCATAGGTTTGAGTCCGAGGACCATACAATACCTTGGTTCTGTCAAAAACTGAGTTTTCTCATCCAAGTAGTTGGCTTCCCCATAGGTTTGAGTCCGAGGACCATACAATACCTTGGTTCTGTCCAAAACTCAGTTTTCTCATCCAAGTAGCTGGTTTCCCCATAGGTTTGAGTCGGAGGACCATACAATACCTTGGTTCTGTCCAAGACTCAGTTTTCTCATCCAAGTAGCTGGGTTCCCCATAGGGTTGAGACGGAGGACCATACAATACCATGGTTCTGTCCAAAACTCAGTTTTCTCATCCAAGTAGTTGGTTTCCCCATAGGTTTGAGTCCGAGGACCGTACAGTACCTCGGTTCTGTCCAAAACTCAGTTTTCTCATCCAAGTAGTTGGCTTCCCCATAGGTTTGAGTCGGAGGACCATACAATACCTTGGTTCTGTCCAAAACTCAGTTTTCTCGTCCAAGTTGTTGGTTTCCCCATAGGTTTGAGTCAGAGGACCATACAATACCTTAGTTCTGTCTAAAACTCAGTTTTCTCATCCAAGTAGATGGTTTGCCCATAGGTTTGAGAACGAGGACCATACAATACCTTGGTTCTATCCAAAACTGAGTTTTCTCATCCAAGTAGTTGGTTTCCCCATATGTTTGAGTCTAAGGACCATACAATACCTTGGTTCTGTCCAAAACTCAGTTTTCTCATCCAAGTAGTTGGCTTCCCCATAGGTTTGAGTCCGAGAACCATACAATACCTTGGTTCTGTCCAAAACTCAGTTTTTTAATCCAAGAAGTTGGTTTCCCCATCGGTTTGAGTACGAGGACCGTACAATACCTTGGTTCTATCCAAAACTCAGTTTTCTCATTCAAGTAGCTGGTTTCCCCACAGGGTTGAGTCGGAGGACCATACAATACCTTGGTTCTGTCCAAAACTCAGTTTTCTCATCCAAGTAGTTGGTTTCCCCATAGGTTTGAGTCCGAGGACCGTACAATACCTTGGTTCTGTCCAAAACTCAGTTTTCTCGTCCAAGTTGTTGGTTTCCCCATAGGTTTGAGTCCGAGGACCGTACAATACCTTGGTTCTGTCCAAAACTCAGTTTTCTCGTCCAAGTTGTTGGTTTCCCCATAGGTTTGAGTCGGAGGACCGTACAATTCCTTGGTTCTGTCTAAAACTCAGTTTTCACATCCAAGTAGATGGTTTCCCCATAGGTTTGAGTCGGAGGACCATACAATACCTTGGTTCTGTCCAAAACTCAGTTTTCTCATCCAAGTAGCTGGTTTCCCCATAGGGTTGAGTCGGAGGACCATACAATACCTTGGTTCTGTCCAAAACTCAGTTTTCTCATCCAAGTAGTTGGTTTCCCCATAGGTTTGAGTCCGAGGACCATACAATACCTTGGTTCTATCCAAAACTCAGTTTTCTCATTCAAGTAGCTGGTTTCCCCATAGGGTTGAGTTGGAGGACCATACAATACCTTGGTTCTGTCCAAAACTCAGTTTTCTCATCCAAGTAGTTGGTTTCCCCATAGGTTTGAGTCCGAGGACCGTACAGTACCTTGGTTCTGTCCAAAACTCAGTTTTCCCATCCAAGTAGTTGGCTTCCGCATAGGTTTGAGTCCGAGGACCGTACAGTACCTTGGTTCTGTCCAAAACTCAGTTTTCTCATCCAAGTAGTCGGTTTCCCCATAGGTTTGAGTCCGAGGACTATACAATGCCTTGGTTCAAAACTCAGTTTTCCCATCCAAGTAGTTGGTTTCCCCATAGGTTTGAGTCCGAGGACCATACAATACCTTGGTTCTGTCCAAAACTCAGTTTTCTCATCCAAGTAGTTGGCTTCCCCATAGGTTTGAGTCCGAGAACCATACAATACCTTGGTTCTGTCCAAAACTCAGTTTTTTAATCCAAGAAGTTGGTTTCCCCATCGGTTTGAGTACGAGGACCGTACAATACCTTGGTTCTATCCAAAACTCAGTTTTCTCATTCAAGTAGCTGGTTTCCCCACAGGGTTGAGTCGGAGGACCATACAATACCTTGGTTCTGTCCAAAACTCAGTTTTCTCATCCAAGTAGTTGGTTTCCCCATAGGTTTGAGTCCGAGGACCGTACAATACCTTGGTTCTGTCCAAAACTCAGTTTTCTCGTCCAAGTTGTTGGTTTCCCCATAGGTTTGAGTCCGAGGACCGTACAATACCTTGGTTCTGTCCAAAACTCAGTTTTCTCGTCCAAGTTGTTGGTTTCCCCATAGGTTTGAGTCGGAGGACCGTACAATACCTTGGTTCTGTCTAAAACTCAGTTTTCACATCCAAGTAGATGGTTTCCCCATAGGTTTGAGTCGGAGGACCATACAATACCTTGGTTCTGTCCAAAACTCAGTTTTCTCATCCAAGTAGCTGGTTTCCCCATAGGGTTGAGTCGGAGGACCATACAATACCTTGGTTCTGTCCAAAACTCAGTTTTCTCATCCAAGTAGTTGGTTTCCCCATAGGTTTGAGTCCGAGGACCATACAATACCTTGGTTCTATCCAAAACTCAGTTTTCTCATTCAAGTAGCTGGTTTCCCCATAGGGTTGAGTTGGAGGACCATACAATACCTTGGTTCTGTCCAAAACTCAGTTTTCTCATCCAAGTAGTTGGTTTCCCCATAGGTTTGAGTCCGAGGACCGTACAGTACCTTGGTTCTGTCCAAAACTCAGTTTTCCCATCCAAGTAGTTGGCTTCCGCATAGGTTTGAGTCCGAGGACCGTACAGTACCTTGGTTCTGTCCAAAACTCAGTTTTCTCATCCAAGTAGTCGGTTTCCCCATAGGTTTGAGTCCGAGGACTATACAATGCCTTGGTTCAAAACTCAGTTTTCCCATCCAAGTAGTTGGTTTCCCCATAGGTTTGAGTCCGAGGACCATACAATACCTTGGTTCTGTCCAAAACTCAGTTTTCTCGTCCAAGTTGTTGGTTTCCCCATAGGTTTGAGTCCGAGGACCATACAATACCTTGGTTCTGTCTAAAACTCAGTTTTCTCATCCAAGTAGATGGTTTGCCCATAGGTTTGAGAACGAGGACCATACAATACCTTGGTTCTATCCAAAACTGAGTTTTCTCATCCAAGTACTTGGTTTCCCCATAGGTTTGAGTCCGAGGACCATACAATACCTTGGTTCTGTCCAAAACTCAGTTTTCTCATCCAAGTAGTTGGCTTCCCCATAGGTTTGAGTCGGAGGACCATACAATACCTTGGTTCTGTCCAAAACTCAGTTTTCTCGTCCAAGTTGTTGGTTTCCCCATAGGTTTGAGTCCGAGGACCATACAATACCTTAGTTCTGTCTAAAACTAAGTTTTCTCATCCAAGTAGATGGTTTGCCCATAGGTTTGAGAATGAGGACCATACAATACCTTGGTTCTACCCAAAACTGAGTTTTCTCATCCAAGTAGTTGGTTTCCCCATAGGTTTGAGTCCGAGGACCATAGAATACCTTGGTTCTATCCAAAACTGAGTTTTCTCATCCAAGTAGTTGGTTTCCCCATAGGTTTGAGTCCGAGGACCGTACAGTACCTTGGTTCTGTCCAAAACTCAGTTTTCCCATCCAAGTAGTTGGCTTCCGCATAGGTTTGAGTCCGAGGACCGTACAGTACCTTGGTTCTGTCCAAAACTCAGTTTTCTCATCCAAGTAGTTGGTTTCCCCATAGGTTTGAGTCCGAGGACTATACAATACCTTGGTTCAAAACTCAGTTTTCCCATCCAAGTAGTTGGTTTCCCCATAGGTTTGAGTCCGAGGACCATACAATACCTTGGTTCTGTCCAAAACTCAGTTTTCTCGTCCAAGTTGTTGGTTTCCCCGTAGGTTTGAGTCCGAGGACCATACAATACCTTAGTTCTGTCTAAAACTCAGTTTTCTCATCCAAGTAGATGGTTTGCCCATAGGTTTGAGAACGAGGACCATACAATACCTTGGTTCTATCCAAAACTGAGTTTTCTCATCCAAGTAGTTGGTTTCCCCATAGGTTTGAGTCCGAGGACCATACAATACCTTGGTTCTGTCAAAAACTGAGTTTTCTCATCCAAGTAGTTGGCTTCCCCATAGGTTTGAGTCCGAGGACCATACAATACCTTGGTTCTGTCCAAAACTCAGTTTTCTCATCCAAGTAGCTGGTTTCCCCATAGGGTTGAGACGGAGGACCATACAATACCATGGTTCTGTCCAAAACTCAGTTTTCTCATCCAAGTAGTTGGTTTCCCCATAGGTTTGAGTCCGAGGACCGTACAGTACCTCGGTTCTGTCCAAAACTCAGTTTTCTCATCCAAGTAGTTGGCTTCCCCATAGGTTTGAGTCGGAGGACCATACAATACCTTGGTTCTGTCCAAAACTCAGTTTTCTCGTCCAAGTTGTTGGTTTCCCCATAGGTTTGAGTCAGAGGACCATACAATACCTTAGTTCTGTCTAAAACTCAGTTTTCTCATCCAAGTAGATGGTTTGCCCATAGGTTTGAGAACGAGGACCATACAATACCTTGGTTCTATCCAAAACTGAGTTTTCTCATCCAAGTAGTTGGTTTCCCCATATGTTTGAGTCTGAGGACCATACAATACCTTGGTTCTGTCCAAAACTCAGTTTTCTCATCCAAGTAGTTGGCTTCCCCATAGGTTTGAGTCCGAGAACCATACAATACCTTGGTTCTGTCCAAAACTCAGTTTTTTCATCCAAGAAGTTGGTTTCCCCATCGGTTTGAGTACGAGGACCATACAATACCTTGGTTCTATCCAAAACTCAGTTTTCTCATTCAAGTAGCTGGTTTCCCCACAGGGTTGAGTCGGAGGACCATACAATACCTTGGTTCTGTCCAAAACTCAGTTTTCTCATCCAAGTAGTTGGTTTCCCCATAGGTTTGAGTCCGAGGACCGTACAATACCTTGGTTCTGTCCAAAACTCAGTTTTCTCGTCCAAGTTGTTGGTTTCCCCATAGGTTTGAGTCCGAGGACCATACAATACCTTGGTTCTGTCCAAAACTCAGTTTTCTCGTCCAAGTTGTTGGTTTGCCCATAGGTTTGAGAAGGAGGACCATACAATACCTTGGTTCTATCCAAAACAGAGTTTTCTCATCCAAGTAGTTGGTTTCCCCATAGGTTTGAGTCCGAGGACCATACAATACCTTGGTTCTGTCCAAAACTGAGTTTTCTCATCCAAGTATTTGGCTTCCCCATAGGTTTGAGTCGGAGGACCATACAATACCTTGGTTCTGTCCAAAACTCAGTTTTCTCGTCCAAGTTGTTGGTTTCCCCATAGGTTTGAGTCCGAGGACCATACAATACCTTAGTTCTGTCTAAAACTCAGTTTTCTCATCCAAGTAGATGGTTTGCCCATAGGTTTGAGAACGAGGACCATACAATACCTTGGTTCTATCCAAAACTGAGTTTTCTCATCCAAGTAGTTGGTTTCCCCATAGGTTTGAGTCCGAGGACCATACAATACCTTGGTTCTGTCCAAAACTCAGTTTTCTCATCCAAGTAGTTGGCTTCCCCATAGGTTTGAGTCGGAGGACCATACAATACCTTGGTTCTGTCCAAAACTCAGTTTTCTCATCCAAGTAGCTAGTTTCCCCATAGGGTTGAGTCGGAGGACCCTACAATACCTTGGTTCTGTCCAAAACTCAGTTTTCTCATCCAAGTAGTTGGTTTCCCCATAGGTTTGAGTCCGAGGACCGTACAGTACCTCGGTTCTGTCCAAAACTCGGTTTTCTCATCCAAGTAGTTGGCTTCCCCATAGGTTTGAGTCGGAGGACCGTACAATACCTTGGTTCTGTCCAAAACTCAGTTTTCTCGTCCAAGTTGTTGGTTTCCCCATAGGTTTGAGTCAGAGGACCATACAATACCTTAGTTCTGTCTAAAACTCAGTTGTCTCATCCAAGTAGATGGTTTGCCCACAGGGTTGAGTCGGAGGACCATACAATACCATGGTTCTGTCCAAAACTCAGTTTTCTCATCCAAGTAGTTGGTTTCCCCATAGGTTTGAGTCCGAGGACCATACAATACCTTGGTTCTATCCAAAACTCAGTTTTCTCATTCAAGTAGCTGGTTTCCCCACAGGGTTGAGTCGGAGGATCATACAATACCTTGGTTCTGTCCAAAACTCAGTTTTCTCGTCCAAGTAGTTGGTTTCCCCATAGGTTTGAGTCCGAGGACCGTACAATACCTTGGTTCTGTCCAAAACTCAGTTTTCTCGTCCAAGTTGTTGGTTTCCCCATAGGTTTGAGTCCGAGGACCATACAATACCTTAGTTCTGTCTAAAACTCAGTTTTCTCATCCAAGTAGATGGTTTGCCCATAGGTTTGAGAACGAGGACCATACAATACCTTGGTTCTATCCAAAACTGAGTTTTCTCATCCAAGTAGTTGGTTTCCCCATAGGTTTGAATCCGAGGACCATACAATACCTTGGTTCTGTCCAAAACTGAGTTTTCTCATCCAAGTAGTTGGCTTCCCCATAGGTTTGAGTCCGAGGACCATACAATACCTTGGTTCTGTCCAAAACTCAGTTTTCTCATCCAAGTAGTTGGTTTCCCCATAGGTTTGAGTCCGAGGACCGTACAGTACCTCGGTTCTGTCCAAAACTCAGTTTTCTCATCCAAGTAGTTGGCTTCCCCATAGGTTTGAGTCGGAGGACCATACAATACCTTGGTTCTGTCCAAAACTCAGTTTTCTCGTCCAAGTTGTCGGTTTCCCCATAGGTTTGAGTCAGAGGACCATACAATACCTTAGTTCTGTCTAAAACTCAGTTTTCTCATCCAAGTAGATGGTTTGCCCATAGGTTTGAGAACGAGGACCATACAATACCTTGGTTCTATCCAAAACTGAGTTTTCTCATCCAAGTAGTTGGTTTCCCCATATGTTTGAGTCTGAGGACCATACAATACCTTGGTTCTGTCCAAAACTCAGTTTTCTCATCCAAGTAGTTGGCTTCCCCATAGGTTTGAGTCCGAGAACCATACAATACCTTGGTTCGGTCCAAAACTCAGTTTTTTTCATCCAAGAAGTTGGTTTCCCCATCGGTTTGAGTACGAGGACCATACAATACCTTGGTTCTATCCAAAACTCAGTTTTCTCATTCAAGTAGCTGGTTTCCCCACAGGGTTGAGTCGGAGGACCATACAATACCTTGGTTCTGTCCAAAACTCAGTTTTCTCATCCAAGTAGTTGGTTTCCCCATAGGTTTGAGTCCGAGGACCGTACAATACCTTGGTTCTGTCCAAAACTCAGTTTTCTCGTCCAAGTTGTTGGTTTCCCCATAGGTTTGAGTCCGAGGACCATACAATACCTTGGTTCTGTCTAAAACTCAGTTTTCTCATCCAAGTAGATGGTTTGCCCATAGGTTTGAGAAGGAGGACCATACAATACCTTGGTTCTATCCAAAACAGAGTTTTCTCATCCAAGTAGTTGGTTTCCCCATAGGTTTGAGTCCGAGGACCATACAATACCTTGGTTCTGTCCAAAACTGAGTTTTCTCATCCAAGTATTTGGCTTCCCCATAGGTTTGAGTCGGAGGACCATACAATACCTTGGTTCTGTCCAAAACTCAGTTTTCTCGTCCAAGTTGTTGGTTTCCCCATAGGTTTGAGTCCGAGGACCATACAATACCTTAGTTCTGTCTAAAACTCAGTTTTCTCATCCAAGTAGATGGTTTGCCCATAGGTTTGAGAACGAGGACCATACAATACCTTGGTTCTATCCAAAACTGAGTTTTCTCATCCAAGTAGTTGGTTTCCCCATAGGTTTGAGTCCGAGGACCATACAATACCTTGGTTCTGTCCAAAACTCAGTTTTCTCATCCAAGTAGTTGGCTTCCCCATAGGTTTGAGTCGGAGGACCATACAATACCTTGGTTCTGTCCAAAACTCAGTTTTCTCATCCAAGTAGCTAGTTTCCCCATAGGGTTGAGTCGGAGGACCCTACAATACCTTGGTTCTGTCCAAAACTCAGTTTTCTCATCCAAGTAGTTGGTTTCCCCATAGGTTTGAGTCCGAGGACCGTACAGTACCTCGGTTCTGTCCAAAACTCGGTTTTCTCATCCAAGTAGTTGGCTTCCCCATAGGTTTGAGTCGGAGGACCGTACAATACCTTGGTTCTGTCCAAAACTCAGTTTTCTCGTCCAAGTTGTTGGTTTCCCCATAGGTTTGAGTCAGAGGACCATACAATACCTTAGTTCTGTCTAAAACTCAGTTGTCTCATCCAAGTAGATGGTTTGCCCACAGGGTTGAGTCGGAGGACCATACAATACCATGGTTCTGTCCAAAACTCAGTTTTCTCATCCAAGTAGTTGGTTTCCCCATAGGTTTGAGTCCGAGGACCATACAATACCTTGGTTCTATCCAAAACTCAGTTTTCTCATTCAAGTAGCTGGTTTCCCCACAGGGTTGAGTCGGAGGATCATACAATACCTTGGTTCTGTCCAAAACTCAGTTTTCTCGTCCAAGTAGTTGGTTTCCCCATAGGTTTGAGTCCGAGGACCGTACAATACCTTGGTTCTGTCCAAAACTCAGTTTTCTCGTCCAAGTTGTTGGTTTCCCCATAGGTTTGAGTCCGAGGACCATACAATACCTTAGTTCTGTCTAAAACTCAGTTTTCTCATCCAAGTAGATGGTTTGCCCATAGGTTTGAGAACGAGGACCATACAATACCTTGGTTCTATCCAAAACTGAGTTTTCTCATCCAAGTAGTTGGTTTCCCCATAGGTTTGAATCCGAGGACCATACAATACCTTGGTTCTGTCCAAAACTGAGTTTTCTCATCCAAGTAGTTGGCTTCCCCATAGGTTTGAGTCCGAGGACCATACAATACCTTGGTTCTGTCCAAAACTCAGTTTTCTCATCCAAGTAGTTGGTTTCCCCATAGGTTTGAGTCCGAGGACCGTACAGTACCTCGGTTCTGTCCAAAACTCAGTTTTCTCATCCAAGTAGTTGGCTTCCCCATAGGTTTGAGTCGGAGGACCATACAATACCTTGGTTCTGTCCAAAACTCAGTTTTCTCGTCCAAGTTGTCGGTTTCCCCATAGGTTTGAGTCAGAGGACCATACAATACCTTAGTTCTGTCTAAAACTCAGTTTTCTCATCCAAGTAGATGGTTTGCCCATAGGTTTGAGAACGAGGACCATACAATACCTTGGTTCTATCCAAAACTGAGTTTTCTCATCCAAGTAGTTGGTTTCCCCATATGTTTGAGTCTGAGGACCATACAATACCTTGGTTCTGTCCAAAACTCAGTTTTCTCATCCAAGTAGTTGGCTTCCCCATAGGTTTGAGTCCGAGAACCATACAATACCTTGGTTCGGTCCAAAACTCAGTTTTTTCATCCAAGAAGTTGGTTTCCCCATCGGTTTGAGTACGAGGACCATACAATACCTTGGTTCTATCCAAAACTCAGTTTTCTCATTCAAGTAGCTGGTTTCCCCACAGGGTTGAGTCGGAGGACCATACAATACCTTGGTTCTGTCCAAAACTCAGTTTTCTCATCCAAGTAGTTGGTTTCCCCATAGGTTTGAGTCCGAGGACCGTACAATACCTTGGTTCTGTCCAAAACTCAGTTTTCTCGTCCAAGTTGTTGGTTTCCCCATAGGTTTGAGTCCGAGGACCATACAATACCTTGGTTCTGTCTAAAACTCAGTTTTCTCATCCAAGTAGATGGTTTGCCCATAGGTTTGAGAAGGAGGACCATACAATACCTTGGTTCTATCCAAAACAGAGTTTTCTCATCCAAGTAGTTGGTTTCCCCATAGGTTTGAGTCCGAGGACCATACAATACCTTGGTTCTGTCCAAAACTGAGTTTTCTCATCCAAGTATTTGGCTTCCCCATAGGTTTGAGTCGGAGGACCATACAATACCTTGGTTCTGTCCAAAACTCAGTTTTCTCGTCCAAGTTGTTGGTTTCCCCATAGGTTTGAGTCCGAGGACCATACAATACCTTAGTTCTGTCTAAAACTCAGTTTTCTCATCCAAGTAGATGGTTTGCCCATAGGTTTGAGAACGAGGACCATACAATACCTTGGTTCTATCCAAAACTGAGTTTTCTCATCCAAGTAGTTGGTTTCCCCATAGGTTTGAGTCCGAGGACCATACAATACCTTGGTTCTGTCCAAAACTCAGTTTTCTCATCCAAGTAGTTGGCTTCCCCATAGGTTTGAGTCGGAGGACCATACAATACCTTGGTTCTGTCCAAAACTCAGTTTTCTCATCCAAGTAGCTAGTTTCCCCATAGGGTTGAGTCGGAGGACCCTACAATACCTTGGTTCTGTCCAAAACTCAGTTTTCTCATCCAAGTAGTTGGTTTCCCCATAGGTTTGAGTCCGAGGACCGTACAGTACCTCGGTTCTGTCCAAAACTCGGTTTTCTCATCCAAGTAGTTGGCTTCCCCATAGGTTTGAGTCGGAGGACCGTACAATACCTTGGTTCTGTCCAAAACTCAGTTTTCTCGTCCAAGTTGTTGGTTTCCCCATAGGTTTGAGTCAGAGGACCATACAATACCTTAGTTCTGTCTAAAACTCAGTTGTCTCATCCAAGTAGATGGTTTGCCCACAGGGTTGAGTCGGAGGACCATACAATACCATGGTTCTGTCCAAAACTCAGTTTTCTCATCCAAGTAGTTGGTTTCCCCATAGGTTTGAGTCCGAGGACCATACAATACCTTGGTTCTATCCAAAACTCAGTTTTCTCATTCAAGTAGCTGGTTTCCCCACAGGGTTGAGTCGGAGGATCATACAATACCTTGGTTCTGTCCAAAACTCAGTTTTCTCGTCCAAGTAGTTGGTTTCCCCATAGGTTTGAGTCCGAGGACCGTACAATACCTTGGTTCTGTCCAAAACTCAGTTTTCTCGTCCAAGTTGTTGGTTTCCCCATAGGTTTGAGTCCGAGGACCATACAATACCTTAGTTCTGTCTAAAACTCAGTTTTCTCATCCAAGTAGATGGTTTGCCCATAGGTTTGAGAACGAGGACCATACAATACCTTGGTTCTATCCAAAACTGAGTTTTCTCATCCAAGTAGTTGGTTTCCCCATAGGTTTGAATCCGAGGACCATACAATACCTTGGTTCTGTCCAAAACTGAGTTTTCTCATCCAAGTAGTTGGCTTCCCCATAGGTTTGAGTCCGAGGACCATACAATACCTTGGTTCTGTCCAAAACTCAGTTTTCTCATCCAAGTAGTTGGTTTCCCCATAGGTTTGAGTCCGAGGACCGTACAGTACCTCGGTTCTGTCCAAAACTCAGTTTTCTCATCCAAGTAGTTGGCTTCCCCATAGGTTTGAGTCGGAGGACCATACAATACCTTGGTTCTGTCCAAAACTCAGTTTTCTCGTCCAAGTTGTCGGTTTCCCCATAGGTTTGAGTCAGAGGACCATACAATACCTTAGTTCTGTCTAAAACTCAGTTTTCTCATCCAAGTAGATGGTTTGCCCATAGGTTTGAGAACGAGGACCATACAATACCTTGGTTCTATCCAAAACTGAGTTTTCTCATCCAAGTAGTTGGTTTCCCCATATGTTTGAGTCTGAGGACCATACAATACCTTGGTTCTGTCCAAAACTCAGTTTTCTCATCCAAGTAGTTGGCTTCCCCATAGGTTTGAGTCCGAGAACCATACAATACCTTGGTTCGGTCCAAAACTCAGTTTTTTCATCCAAGAAGTTGGTTTCCCCATCGGTTTGAGTACGAGGACCATACAATACCTTGGTTCTATCCAAAACTCAGTTTTCTCATTCAAGTAGCTGGTTTCCCCACAGGGTTGAGTCGGAGGACCATACAATACCTTGGTTCTGTCCAAAACTCAGTTTTCTCATCCAAGTAGTTGGTTTCCCCATAGGTTTGAGTCCGAGGACCGTACAATACCTTGGTTCTGTCCAAAACTCAGTTTTCTCGTCCAAGTTGTTGGTTTCCCCATAGGTTTGAGTCCGAGGACCATACAATACCTTGGTTCTGTCTAAAACTCAGTTTTCTCATCCAAGTAGATGGTTTGCCCATAGGTTTGAGAAGGAGGACCATACAATACCTTGGTTCTATCCAAAACAGAGTTTTCTCATCCAAGTAGTTGGTTTCCCCATAGGTTTGAGTCCGAGGACCATACAATACCTTGGTTCTGTCCAAAACTCAGTTTTCTCATCCAAGTATTTGGCTTCCCCATAGGTTTGAGTCGGAGGACCATACAATACCTTGGTTCTGTCCAAAACTCAGTTTTCTCGTCCAAGTTGTTGGTTTCCCCATAGGTTTGAGTCCGAGGACCATACAATACCTTAGTTCTGTCTAAAACTCAGTTTTCTCATCCAAGTAGATGGTTTGCCCATAGGTTTGAGAACGAGGACCATACAATACCTTGGTTCTATCCAAAACTGAGTTTTCTCATCCAAGTAGTTGGTTTCCCCATAGGTTTGAGTCCGAGGACCATACAATACCTTGGTTCTGTCCAAAACTCAGTTTTCTCATCCAAGTAGTTGGCTTCCCCATAGGTTTGAGTCGGAGGACCATACAATACCTTGGTTCTGTCCAAAACTCAGTTTTCTCATCCAAGTAGCTAGTTTCCCCATAGGGTTGAGTCGGAGGACCCTACAATACCTTGGTTCTGTCCAAAACTCAGTTTTCTCATCCAAGTAGTTGGTTTCCCCATAGGTTTGAGTCCGAGGACCGTACAGTACCTCGGTTCTGTCCAAAACTCGGTTTTCTCATCCAAGTAGTTGGCTTCCCCATAGGTTTGAGTCGGAGGACCGTACAATACCTTGGTTCTGTCCAAAACTCAGTTTTCTCGTCCAAGTTGTTGGTTTCCCCATAGGTTTGAGTCAGAGGACCATACAATACCTTAGTTCTGTCTAAAACTCAGTTGTCTCATCCAAGTAGATGGTTTGCCCACAGGGTTGAGTCGGAGGACCATACAATACCATGGTTCTGTCCAAAACTCAGTTTTCTCATCCAAGTAGTTGGTTTCCCCATAGGTTTGAGTCCGAGGACCATACAATACCTTGGTTCTATCCAAAACTCAGTTTTCTCATTCAAGTAGCTGGTTTCCCCACAGGGTTGAGTCGGAGGATCATACAATACCTTGGTTCGGTCCAAAACTCAGTTTTCTCGTCCAAGTAGTTGGTTTCCCCATAGGTTTGAGTCCGAGGACCGTACAATACCTTGGTTCTGTCCAAAACTCAGTTTTCTCGTCCAAGTTGTTGGTTTCCCCATAGGTTTGAGTCCGAGGACCATACAATACCTTAGTTCTGTCTAAAACTCAGTTTTCTCATCCAAGTAGATGGTTTGCCCATAGGTTTGAGAACGAGGACCATACAATACCTTGGTTCTATCCAAAACTGAGTTTTCTCATCCAAGTAGTTGGTTTCCCCATATGTTTGAGTCTGAGGACCATACAATACCTTGGTTCTGTCCAAAACTCAGTTTTCTCATCCAAGTAGTTGGCTTCCCCATAGGTTTGAGTCCGAGAACCATACAATACCTTGGTTCGGTCCAAAACTCAGTTTTTTCATCCAAGAAGTTGGTTTCCCCATCGGTTTGAGTACGAGGACCATACAATACCTTGGTTCTATCCAAAACTCAGTTTTCTCATTCAAGTAGCTGGTTTCCCCACAGGGTTGAGTCGGAGGACCATACAATACCTTGGTTCTGTCCAAAACTCAGTTTTCTCATCCAGGTAGTTGGTTTCCCCATAGGTTTGAGTCCGAGGACCGTACAATACCTTGGTTCTGTCCAAAACTCAGTTTTCTCGTCCAAGTTGTTGGTTTCCCCATAGGTTTGAGTCCGAGGACCATACAATACCTTGGTTCTGTCTAAAACTCAGTTTTCTCATCCAAGTAGATGGTTTGCCCATAGGTTTGAGAAGGAGGACCATACAATACCTTGGTTCTATCCAAAACAGAGTTTTCTCATCCAAGTAGTTGGTTTCCCCATAGGTTTGAGTCCGAGGACCATACAATACCTTGGTTCTGTCCAAAACTGAGTTTTCTCATCCAAGTATTTGGCTTCCCCATAGGTTTGAGTCGGAGGACCATACAATACCTTGGTTCTGTCCAAAACTCAGTTTTCTCGTCCAAGTTGTTGGTTTCCCCATAGGTTTGAGTCCGAGGACCATACAATACCTTAGTTCTGTCTAAAACTCAGTTTTCTCATCCAAGTAGATGGTTTGCCCATAGGTTTGAGAACGAGGACCATACAATACCTTGGTTCTATCCAAAACTGAGTTTTCTCATCCAAGTAGTTGGTTTCCCCATAGGTTTGAGTCCGAGGACCATACAATACCTTGGTTCTGTCCAAAACTCAGTTTTCTCATCCAAGTAGTTGGCTTCCCCATAGGTTTGAGTCGGAGGACCATACAATACCTTGGTTCTGTCCAAAACTCAGTTTTCTCATCCAAGTAGCTAGTTTCCCCATAGGGTTGAGTCGGAGGACCCTACAATACCTTGGTTCTGTCCAAAACTCAGTTTTCTCATCCAAGTAGTTGGTTTCCCCATAGGTTTGAGTCCGAGGACCGTACATTACCTCGGTTCTGTCCAAAACTCGGTTTTCTCATCCAAGTAGTTGGCTTCCCCATAGGTTTGAGTCGGAGGACCGTACAATACCTTGGTTCTGTCCAAAACTCAGTTTTCTCGTCCAAGTTGTTGGTTTCCCCATAGGTTTGAGTCAGAGGACCATACAATACCTTAGTTCTGTCTAAAACTCAGTTGTCTCATCCAAGTAGATGGTTTGCCCACAGGGTTGAGTCGGAGGACCATACAATACCATGGTTCTGTCCAAAACTCAGTTTTCTCATCCAAGTAGTTGGTTTCCCCATAGGTTTGAGTCCGAGGACCATACAATACCTTGGTTCTATCCAAAACTCAGTTTTCTCATTCAAGTAGCTGGTTTCCCCACAGGGTTGAGTCGGAGGATCATACAATACCTTGGTTCTGTCCAAAACTCAGTTTTCTCGTCCAAGTAGTTGGTTTCCCCATAGGTTTGAGTCCGAGGACCGTACAATACCTTGGTTCTGTCCAAAACTCAGTTTTCTCGTCCAAGTTGTTGGTTTCCCCATAGGTTTGAGTCCGAGGACCATACAATACCTTAGTTCTGTCTAAAACTCAGTTTTCTCATCCAAGTAGATGGTTTGCCCATAGGTTTGAGAACGAGGACCATACAATACCTTGGTTCTATCCAAAACTGAGTTTTCTCATCCAAGTAGTTGGTTTCCCCATAGGTTTGAATCCGAGGACCATACAATACCTTGGTTCTGTCCAAAACTGAGTTTTCTCATCCAAGTAGTTGGCTTCCCCATAGGTTTGAGTCCGAGGACCATACAATACCTTGGTTCTGTCCAAAACTCAGTTTTCTCATCCAAGTAGTTGGTTTCCCCATAGGTTTGAGTCCGAGGACCATACAATACCTTGGTTCTATCCAAAACTCAGTTTTCTCATTCAAGTAGCTGGTTTCCCCATAGGGTTGAGTCGGAGGACCATACAATACCTTGGTTCTGTCCAAAACTCAGTTTTCTCATCCAAGTAGTTGGTTTCCCCATAGGTTTGAGTCCGAGGACCGTACAGTACCTTGGTTCTGTCCAAAACTCAGTTTTCTCATCCAAGTAGTTGGCTTCCGCATAGGTTTGAGTCCGAGGACCGTACAGTACCTTGGTTCTGTCCAAAACTCAGTTTTCTCATCCAAGTAGTTGGTTTCCCCATAGGTTTGAGTCCGAGGACTATACAATACCTTGGTTCAAAACTCAGTTTTCCCATCCAAGTAGTTGGTTTCCCCATAGGTTTGAGTCCGAGGACCATACAATACCTTGGTTCTGTCCAAAACTCAGTTTTCTCGTCCAAGTTGTTGGTTTCCCCATAGGTTTGAGTCCGAGGACCATACAATACCTTAGTTTTGTCTAAAACTCAGTTTTCTCATCCAAGTAGATGGTTTGCCCATAGGTTTGAGAACGAGGACCATACAATACCTTGGTTCTATCCAAAACTGAGTTTTCTCGTCCAAGTAGTTGGTTTCCCCATAGGTGTGAGTCCGAGGACCATACAATACCTTGGTTCTGTCTAAAACTCAGTTTTCTCATCCAAGTAGATGGTTTGCCCATAGGTTTGAGAAGGAGGACCATACAATACCTTGGTTCTATCCAAAACTGAGTTTTCTCATCCAAGTAGTTGGTTTCCCCAAAGGTTTGAGTCCGAGGACCATACAATACCTTGGTTCTGTCCAAAACTCAGTTTTCTCATCCAAGTATTTGGCTTCCCCATAGGTTTGAGTCGGAGGACCATACAATACCTTGGTTCTGTCCAAAACTCAGTTTTCTCGTCCAAGTTGTTGGTTTCCCCATAGGTTTGAGTCCGAGGACCATACAATACCTTAGTTCTGTCTAAAACTCAGTTTTCTCATCCAAGTAGATGGTTTGCCCATAGGTTTGAGAACGAGGACCATACAATACCTTGGTTCTATCCAAAACTGAGTTTTCTCATCCAAGTAGTTGGTTTCCCCATAGGTTTGAGTCCGAGGACCATACAATACCTTGGTTCTGTCCAAAACTCAGTTTTCTCATCCAAGTAGTTGGCTTCCCCATAGGTTTGAGTCGGAGGACCATACAATACCTTGGTTCTGTCCAAAACTCAGTTTTCTCATCCAAGTAGCTAGTTTCCCCATAGGGTTGAGTCGGAGGACCCTACAATACCTTGGTTCTGTCCGAAACTCAGTTTTCTCATCCAAGTAGTTGGTTTCCCCATAGGTTTGAGTCCGAGGACCGTACAGTACCTCGGTTCTGTCCAAAACTCGGTTTTCTCATCCAAGTAGTTGGCTTCCCCATAGGTTTGAGTCGGAGGACCGTACAATACCTTGGTTCTGTCCAAAACTCAGTTTTCTCGTCCAAGTTGTTGGTTTCCCCATAGGTTTGAGTCAGAGGACCATACAATACCTTAGTTCTGTCTAAAACTCAGTTGTCTCATCCAAGTAGATGGTTTGCCCACAGGGTTGAGTCGGAGGACCATACAATACCATGGTTCTGTCCAAAACTCAGTTTTCTCATCCAAGTAGTTGGTTTCCCCATAGGTTTGAGTCCGAGGACCATACAATACCTTGGTTCTATCCAAAACTCAGTTTTCTCATTCAAGTAGCTGGTTTCCCCACAGGGTTGAGTCGGAGGATCATACAATACCTTGGTTCTGTCCAAAACTCAGTTTTCTCGTCCAAGTAGTTGGTTTCCCCATAGGTTTGAGTCCGAGGACCGTACAATACCTTGGTTCTGTCCAAAACTCAGTTTTCTCGTCCAAGTTGTTGGTTTCCCCATAGGTTTGAGTCCGAGGACCATACAATACCTTAGTTCTGTCTAAAACTCAGTTTTCTCATCCAAGTAGATGGTTTGCCCATAGGTTTGAGAACGAGGACCATACAATACCTTGGTTCTATCCAAAACTGAGTTTTCTCATCCAAGTAGTTGGTTTCCCCATAGGTTTGAATCCGAGGACCATACAATACCTTGGTTCTGTCCAAAACTGAGTTTTCTCATCCAAGTAGTTGGCTTCCCCATAGGTTTGAGTCCGAGGACCATACAATACCTTGGTTCTGTCCAAAACTCAGTTTTCTCATCCAAGTAGTTGGTTTCCCCATAGGTTTGAGTCCGAGGACCATACAATACCTTGGTTCTATCCAAAACTCAGTTTTCTCATTCAAGTAGCTGGTTTCCCCATAGGGTTGAGTCGGAGGACCATACAATACCTTGGTTCTGTCCAAAACTCAGTTTTCTCATCCAAGTAGTTGGTTTCCCCATAGGTTTGAGTCCGAGGACCGTACAGTACCTTGGTTCTGTCCAAAACTCAGTTTTCTCATCCAAGTAGTTGGCTTCCGCATAGGTTTGAGTCCGAGGACCGTACAGTACCTTGGTTCTGTCCAAAACTCAGTTTTCTCATCCAAGTAGTTGGTTTCCCCATAGGTTTGAGTCCGAGGACTATACAATACCTTGGTTCAAAACTCAGTTTTCCCATCCAAGTAGTTGGTTTCCCCATAGGTTTGAGTCCGAGGACCATACAATACGTTGGTTCTGTCCAAAACTCAGTTTTCTCGTCCAAGTTGTTGGTTTCCCCATAGGTTTGAGTCCGAGGACCATACAATACCTTAGTTTTGTCTAAAACTCAGTTTTCTCATCCAAGTAGATGGTTTGCCCATAGGTTTGAGAACGAGGACCATACAATACCTTGGTTCTATCCAAAACTGAGTTTTCTCATCCAAGTAGTTGGTTTCCCCATAGGTGTGAGTCCGAGGACCATACAATACCTTGGTTCTGTCTAAAACTCAGTTTTCTCATCCAAGTAGATGGTTTGCCCATAGGTTTGAGAAGGAGGACCATACAATACCTTGGTTCTATCCAAAACTGAGTTTTCTCATCCAAGTAGTTGGTTTCCCCATAGGTTTGAGTCCGAGGACCATACAATACCTTGGTTCTGTCCAAAACTCAGTTTTCTCATCCAAGTATTTGGCTTCCCCATAGGATTGAGTCGGAGGACCATACAATACCTTGGTTCTGTCCAAAACTCAGTTTTCTCGTCCAAGTTGTTGGTTTCCCCATAGGTTTGAGTCCGAGGACCATACAATACCTTAGTTCTGTCTAAAACTCAGTTTTCTCATCCAAGTAGATGGTTTGCCCATAGGTTTGAGAACGAGGACCATACAATACCTTGGTTCTATCCAAAACTGAGTTTTCTCATCCAAGTAGTTGGTTTCCCCATAGGTTTGAGTCCGAGGACCATACAATACCTTGGTTCTGTCCAAAACTCAGTTTTCTCATCCAAGTAGTTGGCTTCCCCATAGGTTTGAGTCGGAGGACCATACAATACCTTGGTTCTGTCCAAAACTCAGTTTTCTCATCCAAGTAGCTAGTTTCCCCATAGGGTTGAGTCGGAGGACCCTACAATACCTTGGTTCTGTCCAAAACTCAGTTTTCTCATCCAAGTAGTTGGTTTCCCCATAGGTTTGAGTCCGAGGACCGTACAGTACCTCGGTTCTGTCCAAAACTCGGTTTTCTCATCCAAGTAGTTGGCTTCCCCATAGGTTTGAGTCGGAGGACCGTACAATACCTTGGTTCTGTCCAAAACTCAGTTTTCTCGTCCAAGTTGTTGGTTTCCCCATAGGTTTGAGTCAGAGGACCATACAATACCTTAGTTCTGTCTAAAACTCAGTTGTCTCATCCAAGTAGATGGTTTGCCCACAGGGTTGAGTCGGAGGACCATACAATACCTTGGTTCTGTCCAAAACTCAGTTTTCTCATCCAAGTAGTTGGTTTCCCCATAGGTTTGAGTCCGAGGACCATACAATACCTTGGTTCTATCCAAAACTCAGTTTTCTCATTCAAGTAGCTGGTTTCCCCACAGGGTTGAGTCGGAGGACCATACAATACCTTGGTTCTGTCCAAAACTCAGTTTTCTCGTCCAAGTAGTTGGTTTCCCCATAGGTTTGAGTCCGAGGACCGTACAATACCTTGGTTCTGTCCAAAACTCAGTTTTCTCGTCCAAGTTGTTGGTTTCCCCATAGGTTTGAGTCCGAGGACCATACAATACCTTAGTTCTGTCTAAAACTCAGTTTTCTCATCCAAGTAGATGGTTTGCCCATAGGTTTGAGAACGAGGACCATACAATACCTTGGTTCTATCCAAAACTGAGTTTTCTCATCCAAGTAGTTGGTTTCCCCATAGGTTTGAATCCGAGGACCATACAATACCCTGGTTCTGTCCAAAACTGAGTTTTCTCATCCAAGTAGTTGGCTTCCCCATAGGTTTGAGTCCGAGGACCATACAATACCTTGGTTCTGTCCAAAACTCAGTTTTCTCATCCAAGTAGTTGGTTTCCCCATAGGTTTGAGTCCGAGGACCATACAATACCTTGGTTCTATCCAAAACTCAGTTTTCTCATTCAAGTAGCTGGTTTCCCCATAGGGTTGAGTCGGAGGACCATACAATACCTTGGTTCTGTCCAAAACTCAGTTTTCTCATCCAAGTAGTTGGTTTCCCCATAGGTTTGAGTCCGAGGACCGTACAGTACCTTGGTTCTGTCCAAAACTCAGTTTTCTCATCCAAGTAGTTGGCTTCCGCATAGGTTTGAGTCCGAGGACCGTACAGTACCTTGGTTCTGTCCAAAACTCAGTTTTCTCATCCAAGTAGTTGGTTTCCCCATAGGTTTGAGTCCGAGGACTATACAATACCTTGGTTCAAAACTCAGTTTTCCCATCCAAGTAGTTGGTTTCCCCATAGGTTTGAGTCCGAGGACCATACAATACCTTGGTTCTGTCCAAAACTCAGTTTTCTCGTCCAAGTTGTTGGTTTCCCCATAGGTTTGAGTCCGAGGACCATACAATACCTTAGTTTTGTCTAAAACTCAGTTTTCTCATCCAAGTAGATGGTTTGCCCATAGGTTTGAGAACGAGGACCATACAATACCTTGGTTCTATCCAAAACTGAGTTTTCTCATCCAAGTAGTTGGTTTCCCCATAGGTGTGAGTCCGAGGACCATACAATACCTTGGTTCTGTCCAAAACTGAGTTTTCACATCCAAGTAGTTGGCTTCCCCATAGGTTTGAGTCCGAGGACCATACAATACCTTGGTTCTGTCCAAAACTCAGTTTTCTCATCCAAGTAGCTGGTTTCCCCATAGGTTTAAGTCGGAGGACCATACAATACCTTGGTTCTGTCTAAAACTCAGTTCTCTCATCCAAGTAGCTGGTTTCCCCATAGGGTTGAGTCGGAGGACCATACAATACCTTGGTTCTGTCCAAAACTCAGTTTTCTCGTCCAAGTTGTTGGTTTCCCCATAGGTTTGAGTCCGAGGACCATACAATACCTTAGTTCTGTCTAAAACTCAGTTTTCTCATCCAAGTAGATGGTTTGCCCATAGGTTTGAGAACGAGGACCATACAATACCTTGGTTCTATCCAAAACTGAGTTTTCTCATCCAAGTAGTTGGTTTCCCCATAGGTTTGAGTCCGAGGACCATACAATACCTTGGTTCTGTCCAAAACTCAGTTTTCTCATCCAAGTAGTTGGCTTCCCCATAGGTTTGAGTCGGAGGACCATACAATACCTTGGTTCTGTCCAAAACTCAGTTTTCTCATCCAAGTAGCTAGTTTCCCCATAGGGTTGAGTCGGAGGACCCTACAATACCTTGGTTCTGTCCAAAACTCAGTTTTCTCATCCAAGTAGTTGGTTTCCCCATAGGTTTGAGTCCGAGGACCGTACAGTACCTCGGTTCTGTCCAAAACTCGGTTTTCTCATCCAAGTAGTTGGCTTCCCCATAGGTTTGAGTCGGAGGACCGTACAATACCTTGGTTCTGTCCAAAACTCAGTTTTCTCGTCCAAGTTGTTGGTTTCCCCATAGGTTTGAGTCAGAGGACCATACAATACCTTAGTTCTGTCTAAAACTCAGTTGTCTCATCCAAGTAGATGGTTTGCCCACAGGGTTGAGTCGGAGGACCATACAATACCTTGGTTCTGTCCAAAACTCAGTTTTCTCATCCAAGTAGTTGGTTTCCCCATAGGTTTGAGTCCGAGGACCATACAATACCTTGGTTCTATCCAAAACTCAGTTTTCTCATTCAAGTAGCTGGTTTCCCCACAGGGTTGAGTCGGAGGACCATACAATACCTTGGTTCTGTCCAAAACTCAGTTTTCTCGTCCAAGTAGTTGGTTTCCCCATAGGTTTGAGTCCGAGGACCGTACAATACCTTGGTTCTGTCCAAAACTCAGTTTTCTCGTCCAAGTTGTTGGTTTCCCCATAGGTTTGAGTCCGAGGACCATACAATACCTTAGTTCTGTCTAAAACTCAGTTTTCTCATCCAAGTAGATGGTTTGCCCATAGGTTTGAGAACGAGGACCATACAATACCTTGGTTCTATCCAAAACTGAGTTTTCTCATCCAAGTAGTTGGTTTCCCCATAGGTTTGAATCCGAGGACCATACAATACCCTGGTTCTGTCCAAAACTGAGTTTTCTCATCCAAGTAGTTGGCTTCCCCATAGGTTTGAGTCCGAGGACCATACAATACCTTGGTTCTGTCCAAAACTCAGTTTTCTCATCCAAGTAGTTGGTTTCCCCATAGGTTTGAGTCCGAGGACCATACAATACCTTGGTTCTATCCAAAACTCAGTTTTCTCATTCAAGTAGCTG
Organism: Quercus alba; assembly: GCA_036321655.1. Classification (NCBI taxonomy): domain Eukaryota; kingdom Viridiplantae; phylum Streptophyta; class Magnoliopsida; order Fagales; family Fagaceae; genus Quercus; species Quercus alba. The sequence goes on from JAYJMT010000015.1 coordinate 491,306, forward strand.
GTTTCCCCATAGGGTTGAGTCGGAGGACCATACAATACCTTGGTTCTGTCCAAAACTCAGTTTTCTCATCCAAGTAGTTGGTTTCCCCATAGGTTTGAGTCCGAGGACCGTACAGTACCTTGGTTCTGTCCAAAACTCAGTTTTCTCATCCAAGTAGTTGGCTTCCGCATAGGTTTGAGTCCGAGGACCGTACAGTACCTTGGTTCTGTCCAAAACTCAGTTTTCTCATCCAAGTAGTTGGTTTCCCCATAGGTTTGAGTCCGAGGACTATACAATACCTTGGTTCAAAACTCAGTTTTCCCATCCAAGTAGTTGGTTTCCCCATAGGTTTGAGTCCGAGGACCATACAATACCTTGGTTCTGTCCAAAACTCAGTTTTCTCGTCCAAGTTGTTGGTTTCCCCATAGGTTTGAGTCCGAGGACCATACAATACCTTAGTTTTGTCTAAAACTCAGTTTTCTCATCCAAGTAGATGGTTTGCCCATAGGTTTGAGAACGAGGACCATACAATACCTTGGTTCTATCCAAAACTGAGTTTTCTCATCCAAGTAGTTGGTTTCCCCATAGGTGTGAGTCCGAGGACCATACAATACCTTGGTTCTGTCCAAAACTGAGTTTTCACATCCAAGTAGTTGGCTTCCCCATAGGTTTGAGTCCGAGGACCATACAATACCTTGGTTCTGTCCAAAACTCAGTTTTCTCATCCAAGTAGCTGGTTTCCCCATAGGTTTAAGTCGGAGGACCATACAATACCTTGGTTCTGTCTAAAACTCAGTTCTCTCATCCAAGTAGCTGGTTTCCCCATAGGGTTGAGTCGGAGGACCATACAATACCTTGGTTCTGTCCAAAACTCAGTTTTCTCATCCAAGTAGTTGGTTTCCCCATAGGTTTGAGTCCGAGGACCATACAAAACCTTGGTTCTGTCCAAAACTCAGTTTTCTCGTCCAAGTTGTTGGTTTCCCCATAGGTTTGAGTCCGAGGACCATACAATACCTTAGTTCTGTCTAAAACTCAGTTTTCTCATCCAAGTAGATGGTTTGCCCATAGGTTTGAGAACGAGGACCATACAATACCTTGGTTCTATCCAAAACTGAGTTTTCTCATCCAAGTAGTTGGTTTCCCCATATGTTTGAGTCCGAGGACCATACAATACCTTGGTTCTGTCCAAAACTCAGTTTTCTCATCCAAGTAGTTGGCTTCCCCATAGGTTTGAGTCCGAGAACCATACAATACCTTGGTTCTGTCCAAAACTCAGTTTTTTCATCCAAGAAGTTGGTTTCCCCATCGGTTTGAGTCCGAGGACCATACAATACCTTGGTTCTATCCAAAACTCAGTTTTCTCATTCAAGTAGCTGGTTTCCCCACAGGGTTGAGTCGGAGGACCATACAATACCTTGGTTCTGTCCAAAACTCAGTTTTCTCATCCAAGTAGTTGGCTTCCCCATAGGTTTGAGTCGGAGGACCATACAATACCTTGGTTCTGTCCAAAACTCAGTTTTCTCGTCCAAGTTGTTGGTTTCCCCATAGGTTTGAGTCCGAGGACCATACAATACCTTAGTTCTGTCTAAAACTCAGTTTTCTCATCCAAGTAGATGGTTTGCCCATAGGTTTGAGAACGTGGACCATACAATACCTTGGTTCTATCCAAAACTGAGTTTTCTCATCCAAGTAGTTTGTTTCCCCATAGGTTTGAGTCCGAGGACCATACAATACCTTGGTTCTGTCCAAAACTCAGTTTTCTCATCCAAGTAGTTGGTTTCCCCATAGGTTTGAGTCCGAGGACCATACAAAACCTTGGTTCTGTCCAAAACTCAGTTTTCTCGTCCAAGTTGTTGGTTTCCCCATAGGTTTGAGTCCGAGGACCATACAATACCTTAGTTCTGTCTAAAACTCAGTTTTCTCATCCAAGTAGATGGTTTGCCCATAGGTTTGAGAACGAGGACCATACAATACCTTGGTTCTATCCAAAACTGAGTTTTCTCATCCAAGTAGTTGGTTTCCCCATATGTTTGAGTCCGAGGACCATACAATACCTTGGTTCTGTCCAAAACTCAGTTTTCTCATCCAAGTAGTTGGCTTCCCCATAGGTTTGAGTCCGAGAACCATACAATACCTTGGTTCTGTCCAAAACTCAGTTTTTTCATCCAAGAAGTTGGTTTCCCCATCGGTTTGAGTCCGAGGACCATACAATACCTTGGTTCTATCCAAAACTCAGTTTTCTCATTCAAGTAGCTGGTTTCCCCACAGGGTTGAGTCGGAGGACCATACAATACCTTGGTTCTGTCCAAAACTCAGTTTTCTCATCCAAGTAGTTGGCTTCCCCATAGGTTTGAGTCGGAGGACCATACAATACCTTGGTTCTGTCCAAAACTCATTTTTCTCGTCCAAGTTGTTGGTTTCCCCATAGGTTTGAGTCCGAGGACCATACAATACCTTAGTTCTGTCTAAAACTCAGTTTTCTCATCCAAGTAGATGGTTTGCCCATAGGTTTGAGAACGAGGACCATACAATACCTTGGTTCTATCCAAAACTGAGTTTTCTCATCCAAGTAGTTTGTTTCCCCATAGGTTTGAGTCCGAGGACCATACAATACCTTGGTTCTGTCCAAAACTCAGTTTTCTCATCCAAGTAGTTGGCTTCCCTATAGGTTTGAGTCGGAGGACCATACAATACCTTGGTTCTGTCCAAAACTCAGTTTTCTCATCCAAGTAGCTGGTTTCCCCATAGGGTTGAGTCAGAGGACCCTACAATACCTTGGTTCTGTCCAAAACTCAGTTTTCTCATCCAAGTAGTTGGTTTCCCCATAGGTTTGAGTCCGAGGACCGTACAGTACCTCGGTTCTGTCCAAAACTCAGTTTTCTCATCCAAGTAGTTGGCTTCCCCATAGGTTTGAGTCGGAGGACCGTACAATACCTTGGTTCTGTCCAAAACTCAGTTTTCTCGTCCAAGTTGTTGGTTTCCCCATAGGTTTGAGTCAGAGGACCATACAATACCTTAGTTCTGTCTAAAACTCAGTTTTCTCATCCAAGTAGATGGTTTGCCCACAGGGTTGAGTCGGAGGACCATACAATACCTTGGTTCTGTCCAAAACTCAGTTTTCTCATCCAAGTAGTTGGTTTCCCCATAGGTTTAAGTCCGAGGACCATACAATACCTTGGTTCTATCCAAAACTCAGTTTTCTCATTCAAGTAGCTGGTTTCCCCGCAGGGTTGAGTCGGAGGACCATACAATACCTTGGTTCTGTCCAAAACTCAGTTTTCTCGTCCAAGTAGTTGGTTTCCCCATAGGTTTGAGTCCGAGGACCGTACAATACCTTGGTTCTGTCCAAAACTCAGTTTTCTCGTCCAAGTTGTTGGTTTCCCCATAGGTTTGAGTCCGAGGACCATACAATACCTTAGTTCTGTCTAAAACTCAGTTTTCTCATCCAAGTAGATGGTTTGCCCATAGGTTTGAGAACGAGGACCATACAATACCTTGGTTCTATCCAAAACTGAGTTTTCTCATCCAAGTAGTTGGTTTCCCCATAGGTGTGAGTCCGAGGACCATACAATACCTTGGTTCTGTCCAAAACTGAGTTTTCACATCCAAGTAGTTGGCTTCCCCATAGGTTTGAGTCCGAGGACCATACAATACCTTGGTTCTGTCCAAAACTCAGTTTTCTCATCCAAGTAGCTGGTTTCCCCATAGGTTTAAGTCGGAGGACCATACAATACCTTGGTTCTGTCTAAAACTCAGTTTTCTCATCCAAGTAGCTGGTTTCCCCATAGGGTTGAGTCGGAGGACCATACAATACCTTGGTTCTGTCCAAAACTCAGTTTTCTCATCCAAGTAGTTGGTTTCCCCATAGGTTTCAGTCCGAGGACCATACAAAACCTTGGTTCTGTCCAAAACTCAGTTTTCTCGTCCAAGTTGTTGGTTTCCCCATAGGTTTGAGTCCGAGGACCATACAATACCTTAGTTCTGTCTAAAACTCAGTTTTCTCATCCAAGTAGATGGTTTGCCCATAGGTTTGAGAACGAGGACCATACAATACCTTGGTTCTATCCAAAACTGAGTTTTCTCATCCAAGTAGTTGGTTTCCCCATATGTTTGAGTCCGAGGACCATACAATACCTTGGTTCTGTCCAAAACTCAGTTTTCTCATCCAAGTAGTTGGCTTCCCCATAGGTTTGAGTCCGAGAACCATACAATACCTTGGTTCTGTCCAAAACTCAGTTTTTTCATCCAAGAAGTTGGTTTCCCCATCGGTTTGAGTCCGAGGACCATACAATACCTTGGTTCTATCCAAAACTCAGTTTTCTCATTCAAGTAGCTGGTTTCCCCACAGGGTTGAGTCGGAGGACCATACAATACCTTGGTTCTGTCCAAAACTCAGTTTTCTCATCCAAGTAGTTGGCTTCCCCATAGGTTTGAGTCGGAGGACCATACAATACCTTGGTTCTGTCCAAAACTCAGTTTTCTCGTCCAAGTTGTTGGTTTCCCCATAGGTTTGAGTCCGAGGACCATACAATACCTTAGTTCTGTCTAAAACTCAGTTTTCTCATCCAAGTAGATGGTTTGCCCATAGGTTTGAGAACGTGGACCATACAATACCTTGGTTCTATCCAAAACTGAGTTTTCTCATCCAAGTAGTTTGTTTCCCCATAGGTTTGAGTCCGAGGACCATACAATACCTTGGTTCTGTCCAAAACTCAGTTTTCTCATCCAAGTAGTTGGTTTCCCCATAGGTTTGAGTCCGAGGACCATACAAAACCTTGGTTCTGTCCAAAACTCAGTTTTCTCGTCCAAGTTGTTGGTTTCCCCATAGGTTTGAGTCCGAGGACCATACAATACCTTAGTTCTGTCTAAAACTCAGTTTTCTCATCCAAGTAGATGGTTTGCCCATAGGTTTGAGAACGAGGACCATACAATACCTTGGTTCTATCCAAAACTGAGTTTTCTCATCCAAGTAGTTGGTTTCCCCATATGTTTGAGTCCGAGGACCATACAATACCTTGGTTCTGTCCAAAACTCAGTTTTCTCATCCAAGTAGTTGGCTTCCCCATAGGTTTGAGTCCGAGAACCATACAATACCTTGGTTCTGTCCAAAACTCAGTTTTTTCATCCAAGAAGTTGGTTTCCCCATCGGTTTGAGTCCGAGGACCATACAATACCTTGGTTCTATCCAAAACTCAGTTTTCTCATTCAAGTAGCTGGTTTCCCCACAGGGTTGAGTCGGAGGACCATACAATACCTTGGTTCTGTCCAAAACTCAGTTTTCTCATCCAAGTAGTTGGCTTCCCCATAGGTTTGAGTCGGAGGACCATACAATACCTTGGTTCTGTCCAAAACTCATTTTTCTCGTCCAAGTTGTTGGTTTCCCCATAGGTTTGAGTCCGAGGACCATACAATACCTTAGTTCTGTCTAAAACTCAGTTTTCTCATCCAAGTAGATGGTTTGCCCATAGGTTTGAGAACGAGGACCATACAATACCTTGGTTCTATCCAAAACTGAGTTTTCTCATCCAAGTAGTTTGTTTCCCCATAGGTTTGAGTCCGAGGACCATACAATACCTTGGTTCTGTCCAAAACTCAGTTTTCTCATCCAAGTAGTTGGCTTCCCTATAGGTTTGAGTCGGAGGACCATACAATACCTTGGTTCTGTCCAAAACTCAGTTTTCTCATCCAAGTAGCTGGTTTCCCCATAGGGTTGAGTCAGAGGACCCTACAATACCTTGGTTCTGTCCAAAACTCAGTTTTCTCATCCAAGTAGTTGGTTTCCCCATAGGTTTGAGTCCGAGGACCGTACAGTACCTCGGTTCTGTCCAAAACTCAGTTTTCTCATCCAAGTAGTTGGCTTCCCCATAGGTTTGAGTCGGAGGACCGTACAATACCTTGGTTCTGTCCAAAACTCAGTTTTCTCGTCCAAGTTGTTGGTTTCCCCATAGGTTTGAGTCAGAGGACCATACAATACCTTAGTTCTGTCTAAAACTCAGTTTTCTCATCCAAGTAGATGGTTTGCCCACAGGGTTGAGTCGGAGGACCATACAATACCTTGGTTCTGTCCAAAACTCAGTTTTCTCATCCAAGTAGTTGGTTTCCCCATAGGTTTAAGTCCGAGGACCATACAATACCTTGGTTCTATCCAAAACTCAGTTTTCTCATTCAAGTAGCTGGTTTCCCCGCAGGGTTGAGTCGGAGGACCATACAATACCTTGGTTCTGTCCAAAACTCAGTTTTCTCGTCCAAGTAGTTGGTTTCCCCATAGGTTTGAGTCCGAGGACCGTACAATACCTTGGTTCTGTCCAAAACTCAGTTTTCTCGTCCAAGTTGTTGGTTTCCCCATAGGTTTGAGTCCGAGGACCATACAATACCTTAGTTCTGTCTAAAACTCAGTTTTCTCATCCAAGTAGATGGTTTGCCCATAGGTTTGAGAACGAGGACCATACAATACCTTGGTTCTATCCAAAACTGAGTTTTCTCATCCAAGTAGTTGGTTTCCCCATAGGTTTGAGTCCGAGGACCATACAATACCTTGGTTCTGTCCAAAACTGAGTTTTCTCATCCAAGTAGTTGGCTTCCCCATAGGTTTGAGTCCGAGGACCATACAATACCTTGGTTCTGTCCAAAACTCAGTTTTCTCATCCAAGTAGCTGGTTTCCCCATAGGTTTAAGTCGGAGGACCATACAATACCTTGGTTCTGTCTAAAACTCAGTTTTCTCATCCAAGTAGCTGGTTTCCCCATAGGGTTGAGTCGGAGGACCATACAATACCTTGGTTCTGTCCAAAACTCAGTTTTCTCATCCAAGTAGTTGGTTTCCCCATTGGTTTGAGTCCGAGGACCATACAATACCTTGGTTCTGTCCAAAACTCAGTTTTCTCGTCCAAGTTGTTGGTTTCCCCATAGGTTTGAGTCCGAGGACCATACAATACCTTAGTTCTGTCTAAAACTCAGTTTTCTCATCCAAGTAGATGGTTTGCCCATAGGTTTGAGAACGAGGACCATACAATACCTTGGTTCTATCCAAAACTGAGTTTTCTCATCCAAGTAGTTGGTTTCCCCATAAGTTTGATTCCGAGGACCATACAATACCTTGGTTCTGTCAAAAACTGAGTTTTCTCATCCAAGTAGTTGGCTTCCCCATAGGTTTGAGTCCGAGGACCATACAATACCTTGGTTCTGTCCAAAACTCAGTTTTCTCATCCAAGTAGCTGGTTTCCCCATAGGTTTGAGTCGGAGGACCATACAATACCTTGGTTCTGTCCAAAACTCAGTTTTCTCATCCAAGTAGCTGGTTTCCCCATAGTGTTGAGTCGGAGGACCATACAATACCTTGGTTCTGTCCAAAACTCAGTTTTCTCATCCAAGTAGTTGGTTTCCCCATAGGTTTGAGTCCGAGGACCATACAATACCTTGGTTCTATCCAAAACTCAGTTTTCTCATTCAAGTAGCCGGTTTCCCCATAGGGTTGAGTCGGAGGACCATACAATACCTTGGTTCTGTCCAAAACTCAGTTTTCTCATCCAAGTAGTTGGCTTCCCCATAGGTTTGAGTCGGAGGACCATACAATACCTTGGTTCTGTCCAAAACTCAGTTTTCTCGTCCAAGTTGTTGGTTTCCCCATAGGTTTGAGTCAGAGGACCATACAATACCTTGGTTCTGTCCAAAACTGAGTTTTCACATCCAAGTAGTTGGCTTCCCCATAGGTTTGAGTCCGAGGACCATACAATACCTTGGTTCTGTCCAAAACTCAGTTTTCTCATCCAAGTAGCTGGTTTCCCCATAGGGTTGAGTCAGAGGACCCTACAATACCTTGGTTCTGTCCAAAACTCAGTTTTCTCATCCAAGTAGTTGGTTTCCCCATAGGTTTGAGTCCTAGGACCGTACAGTACCTCGGTTCTGTCCAAAACTCAGTTTTCTCATCCAAGTAGTTGGCTTCCCCATAGGTTTGAGTCGGAGGACCGTACAATACCTTGGTTCTGTCCAAAACTCAGTTTTCTCGTCCAAGTTGTTGGTTTCCCCATAGGTTTGAGTCAGAGGACCATACAATACCTTAGTTCTGTCTAAAACTCAGTTTTCTCATCCAAGTAGATGGTTTGCCCACAGGGTTGAGTCGGAGGACCATACAATACCTTGGTTCTGTCCAAAACTCAGTTTTCTCATCCAAGTAGTTGGTTTCCCCATAGGTTTGAGTCCGAGGACCATACAATACCTTGGTTCTATCCAAAACTCAGTTTTCTCATTCAAGTAGCTGGTTTCCCCGTAGGGTTGAGTCGGAGGACCATACAATACCTTGGTTCTGTCCAAAACTCAGTTTTCTCGTCCAAGTAGTTGGTTTCCCCATAGGTTTGAGTCCGAGGACCGTACAATACCTTGGTTCTGTCCAAAACTCAGTTTTCTCGTCCAAGTTGTTGGTTTCCCCATAGGTTTGAGTCCGAGGACCATACAATACCTTAGTTCTGTCTAAAACTCAGTTTTCTCATCCAAGTAGATGGTTTGCCCATAGGTTTGAGAACGAGGACCATACAATACCTTGGTTCTATCCAAAACTGAGTTTTCTCATCCAAGTAGTTGGTTTCCCCATAGGTTTGAGTCCGAGGACCATACAATACCTTGGTTCTGTCCAAAACTGAGTTTTCTCATCCAAGTAGTTGGCTTCCCCATAGGTTTGAGTCCGAGGACCATACAATACCTTGGTTCTGTCCAAAACTCAGTTTTCTCATCCAAGTAGTTGGTTTCCCCATAGGTTTGAGTCTGAGGACCATACAATACCTTGGTTCTGTCCAAAACTCAGTTTTCTCATTCAAGTAGCTGGTTTCCCCATAGGGTTGAGTCGGAGGACCATACAATACCTTGGTTCTGTGCAAAACTCAGTTTTCTCATCCAAGTAGTTGGTTTCCCCATAGGTTTGAGTCCGAGGACCGTACAGTACCTTGGTTCTGTCCAAAACTCAGTTTTCTCATCCAAGTAGTTGGCTTCCGCATAGGTTTGAGTCCGAGGACCGTACAGTACCTTGGTTCTGTCCAAAACTCAGTTTTCTCATCCAAGTAGTTGGTTTCCCCATAGGTTTGAGTCCGAGGACTATACAATACCTTGGTTCAAAACTCAGTTTTCCCATCCAAGTAGTTGGTTTCCCCATAGGTTTGAGTCCGAGGACCATACAATACCTTGGTTCTGTCCAAAACTCAGTTTTCTCGTCCAAGTTGGTGGTTTCCCCATAGGTTTGAGTCCGAGGACCATACAATACCTTAGTTCTGTCTAAAACTCAGTTTTCTCATCCAAGTAGATGGTTTGCCCACAGGTTTGAGAACGAGGACCATACAATACCTTGGTTCTATCCAAAACTGAGTTTTCTCATCCAAGTAGTTGGTTTCCCCATAGGTTTGAGTCCGAGGACCATACAATACCTTGGTTCTGTCCAAAACTGAGTTTTCACATCCAAGTAGTTGGCTTCCCCATAGGTTTGAGTCCGAGGACCATACAATACCTTGGTTCTGTCCAAAACTCAGTTTTCTCATCCAAGTAGCTGGTTTCCCCATAGGTTTAAGTCGGAGGACCATACAATACCTTGGTTCTGTCTAAAACTCAGTTTTCTCATCCAAGTAGCTGGTTTCCCCATAGGGTTGAGTCGGAGGACCATACAATACCTTGGTTCTGTCCAAAACTCAGTTTTCTCATCCAAGTAGTTGGTTTCCCCATTGGTTTGAGTCCGAGGACCATACAATACCTTGGTTCTGTCCAAAACTCAGTTTTCTCGTCCAAGTTGTTGGGTTCCCCATAGGTTTGAGTTCGAGGACCATACAATACCTTAGTTCTGTCTAAAACTCAGTTTTCTCATCCAAGTAGATGGTTTGCCCATAGGTTTGAGAACGAGGACCATACAATACCTTGGTTCTATCCAAAACTGAGTTTTCTCATCCAAGTAGTTGGTTTCCCCATAAGTTTGATTCCGAGGACCATACAATACCTTGGTTCTGTCAAAAACTGAGTTTTCTCATCCAAGTAGTTGGCTTCCCCATAGGTTTGAGTCCGAGGACCGTACAGTACCTCGGTTCTGTCCAAAACTCAGTTTTCTCATCCAAGTAGTTGGCTTCCCCATAGGTTTGAGTCGGAGGACCGTACAATACCTTGGTTCTGTCCAAAACTCAGTTTTCTCGTCCAAGTTGTTGGTTTCCCCATAGGTTTGAGTCAGAGGACCATACAATACCTTAGTTCTGTCTAAAACTCAGTTTTCTCATCCAAGTAGATGGTTTGCCCACAGGGTTGAGTCGGAGGACCATACAATACCTTGGTTCTGTCCAAAACTCAGTTTTCTCATCCAAGTAGTTGGTTTCCCCATAGGTTTGAGTCCGAGGACCATACAATACCTTGGTTCTATCCAAAACTCAGTTTTCTCATTCAAGTAGCTGGTTTCCCCGCAGGGTTGAGTCGGAGGACCATACAATACCTTGGTTCTGTCCAAAACTCAGTTTTCTCGTCCAAGTAGTTGGTTTCCCCATAGGTTTGAGTCCGAGGACCGTACAATACCTTGGTTCTGTCCAAAACTCAGTTTTCTCGTCCAAGTTGTTGGTTTCCCCATAGGTTTGAGTCCGAGGACCATACAATACCTTAGTTCTGTCTAAAACTCAGTTTTCTCATCCAAGTAGATGGTTTGCCCATAGGTTTGAGAACGAGGACCATACAATACCTTGGTTCTATCCAAAACTGAGTTTTCTCATCCAAGTAGTTGGTTTCCCCATAGGTTTGAGTCCGAGGACCATACAATACCTTGGTTCTGTCCAAAACTGAGTTTTCTCATCCAAGTAGTTGGCTTCCCCATAGGTTTGAGTCCGAGGACCATACAATACCTTGGTTCTGTCCAAAACTCAGTTTTCTCATCCAAGTAGTTGGTTTCCCCATAGGTTTGAGTCCGAGGACCATACAATACCTTGGTTCTGTCCAAAACTCAGTTTTCTCATTCAAGTAGCTGGTTTCCCCATAGGGTTGAGTCGGAGGACCATACAATACCTTGGTTCTGTGCAAAACTCAGTTTTCTCATCCAAGTAGTTGGTTTCCCCATAGGTTTGAGTCCGAGGACCGTACAGTACCTTGGTTCTGTCCAAAACTCAGTTTTCTCATCCAAGTAGTTGGCTTCCGCATAGGTTTGAGTCCGAGGACCGTACAGTACCTTGGTTCTGTCCAAAACTCAGTTTTCTCATCCAAGTAGTTGGTTTCCCCATAGGTTTGAGTCCGAGGACTATACAATACCTTGGTTCAAAACTCAGTTTTCCCATCCAAGTAGTTGGTTTCCCCATAGGTTTGAGTCCGAGGACCATACAATACCTTGGTTCTGTCCAAAACTCAGTTTTCTCGTCCAAGTTGTTGGTTTCCCCATAGGTTTGAGTCCGAGGACCATACAATACCTTAGTTCTGTCTAAAACTCAGTTTTCTCATCCAAGTAGATGGTTTGCCCACAGGTTTGAGAACGAGGACCATACAATACCTTGGTTCTATCCAAAACTGAGTTTTCTCATCCAAGTAGTTGGTTTCCCCATAGGTTTGAGTCCGAGGACCATACAATACCTTGGTTCTGTCCAAAACTGAGTTTTCACATCCAAGTAGTTGGCTTCCCCATAGGTTTGAGTCCGAGGACCATACAATACCTTGGTTCTGTCCAAAACTCAGTTTTCTCATCCAAGTAGCTGGTTTCCCCATAGGTTTAAGTCGGAGGACCATACAATACCTTGGTTCTGTCTAAAACTCAGTTTTCTCATCCAAGTAGCTGGTTTCCCCATAGGGTTGAGTCGGAGGACCATACAATACCTTGGTTCTGTCCAAAACTCAGTTTTCTCATCCAAGTAGTTGGTTTCCCCATTGGTTTGAGTCCGAGGACCATACAATACCTTGGTTCTGTCCAAAACTCAGTTTTCTCGTCCAAGTTGTTGGTTTCCCCATAGGTTTGAGTTCGAGGACCATACAATACCTTAGTTCTGTCTAAAACTCAGTTTTCTCATCCAAGTAGATGGTTTGCCCATAGGTTTGAGAACGAGGACCATACAATACCTTGGTTCTATCCAAAACTGAGTTTTCTCATCCAAGTAGTTGGTTTCCCCATAAGTTTGATTCCGAGGACCATACAATACCTTGGTTCTGTCAAAAACTGAGTTTTCTCATCCAAGTAGTTGGCTTCCCCATAGGTTTGAGTCCGAGGACCATACAATACCTTGGTTCTGTCCAAAACTCAGTTTTCTTATCCAAGTAGCTGGTTTCCCCATAGGTTTGAGTCGGAGGACCATGCAATACCTTGGTTCTGTCCAAAACACAGTTTTCTCATCCAAGTAGCTGGTTTCCCCATAGTGTTGAGTCGGAGGACCATACAATACCTTGGTTCTGTCCAAAACTCAGTTTTCTCATCCAAGTAGTTGGTTTCCCCATAGGTTTGAGTCCGAGGACCATACAATACCTTGGTTCTATCCAAAACTCAGTTTTCTCATTCAAGTAGCCGGTTTCCCCATAGGGTTGAGTCGGAGGACCATACAATACCTTGGTTCTGTCCAAAACTCAGTTTTCTCATCCAAGTAGTTGGCTTCCCCATAGGTTTGAGTCGGAGGACCATACAATACCTTGGTTCTGTCCAAAACTCAGTTTTCTCGTCCAAGTTGTTGGTTTCCCCATAGGTTTGAGTCAGAGGACCATACAATACCTTGGTTCTGTCCAAAACTGAGTTTTCACATCCAAGTAGTTGGCTTCCCCATAGGTTTGAGTCCGAGGACCATACAATACCTTGGTTCTGTCCAAAACTCAGTTTTCTCATCCAAGTAGTTGGTTTCCCCATATGTTTGAGTCCGAGGACCATACAATACCTTGGTTCTGTCCAAAACTCAGTTTTCTCATCCAAGTAGTTGGCTTCCCCATAGGTTTGAGTCCGAGAACCATACAATACCTTGGTTCTGTCCAAAACTCAGTTTTTTCATCCAAGAAGTTGGTTTCCCCATCGGTTTGAGTCCGAGGACCATACAATACCTTGGTTCTATCCAAAACTCAGTTTTCTCATTCAAGTAGCTGGTTTCCCCACAGGGTTGAGTCGGAGGACCATACAAAACCTTGGTTCTGTCCAAAACTCAGTTTTCTCATCCAAGTAGTTGGTTTCCCCATAGGTTTGAGTCCGAGGACCGTACAATACCTTGGTTCTGTCCAAAACTCAGTTTTCTCGTCCAAGTTGTTGGTTTCCCCATAGGTTTGAGTCCGAGGACCATACAATACCTTGGTTCTGTCTAAAACTCAGTTTTCTCATCCAAGTAGATGGTTTGCCCATAGGTTTGAGAACGAGGACCATACAATACCTTGGTTCTATCCAAAACTGAGTTTTCTCATCCAAGTAGTTGGTTTCCCCATAGGTTTGAGTCCGAGGACCATACAATACCTTGGTTCTGTCCAAAACTCAGTTTTCTCATCCAAGTAGTTGGCTTCCCCATAGGTTTGAGTCGGAGGACCATACAATACCTTGGTTCTGTCCAAAACTCAGTTTTCTCGTCCAAGTTGTTGGTTTCCCCATAGGTTTGAGTCCGAGGACCATACAATACCTTAGTTCTGTCTAAAACTCAGTTTTCTCATCCAAGTAGATGGTTTGCCCATAGGTTTGAGAACGAGGACCATACAATACCTTGGTTCTATCCAAAACTGAGTTTTCTCATCCAAGTAGTTTGTTTCCCCATAGGTTTGAGTCCGAGGACCATACAATACCTTGGTTCTGTCCAAAACTCAGTTTTCTCATCCAAGTAGTTGTCTTCCCTATAGGTTTGAGTCGGAGGACCATACAATACCTTGGTTCTGTCCAAAACTCAGTTTTCTCATCCAAGTAGCTGGTTTCCCCATAGGGTTGAGTCAGAGGACCCTACAATACCTTGGTTCTGTCCAAAACTCAGTTTTCTCATCCAAGTAGTTGGTTTCCCCATAGGTTTGAGTCCGAGGACCGTACAGTACCTCGGTTCTGTCCAAAACTCAGTTTTCTCATCCAAGTAGTTGGCTTCCCCATAGGTTTGAGTCGGAGGACCGTACAATACCTTGGTTCTGTCCAAAACTCAGTTTTCTCGTCCAAGTTGTTGGTTTCCCCATAGGTTTGAGTCAGAGGACCATACAATACCTTAGTTCTGTCTAAAACTCAGTTTTCTCATCCAAGTAGATGGTTTGCCCACAGGGTTGAGTCGGAGGACCATACAATACCTTGGTTCTGTCCAAAACTCAGTTTTCTCATCCAAGTAGTTGGTTTCCCCATAGGTTTGAGTCCGAGGACCATACAATACCTTGGTTCTATCCAAAACTCAGTTTTCTCATTCAAGTAGCTGGTTTCCCCGCAGGGTTGAGTCGGAGGACCATACAATACCTTGGTTCTGTCCAAAACTCAGTTTTCTCGTCCAAGTAGTTGGTTTCCCCATAGGTTTGAGTCCGAGGACCGTACAATACCTTGGTTCTGTCCAAAACTCAGTTTTCTCGTCCAAGTTGTTGGTTTCCCCATAGGTTTGAGTCCGAGGACCATACAATACCTTAGTTCTGTCTAAAACTCAGTTTTCTCATCCAAGTAGATGGTTTGCCCATAGGTTTGAGAACGAGGACCATACAATACCTTGGTTCTATCCAAAACTGAGTTTTCTCATCCAAGTAGTTGGTTTCCCCATAGGTTTGAGTCCGAGGACCATACAATACCTTGGTTCTGTCCAAAACTGAGTTTTCCCATCCAAGTAGTTGGCTTCCCCATAGGTTTGAGTCCGAGGACCATACAATACCTTGGTTCTGTCCAAAACTCAGTTTTCTCATCCAAGTAGTTGGTTTCCCCATAGGTTTGAGTCCGAGGACCATACAATACCTTGGTTCTGTCCAAAACTCAGTTTTCTCATTCAAGTAGCTGGTTTCCCCATAGGGTTGAGTCGGAGGACCATACAATACCTTGGTTCTGTGCAAAACTCAGTTTTCTCATCCAAGTAGTTGGTTTCCCCATAGGTTTGAGTCCGAGGACCGTACAGTACCTTGGTTCTGTCCAAAACTCAGTTTTCTCATCCAAGTAGTTGGCTTCCGCATAGGTTTGAGTCCGAGGACCGTACAGTACCTTGGTTCTGTCCAAAACTCAGTTTTCTCATCCAAGTAGTTGGTTTCCCCATAGGTTTGAGTCCGAGGACTATACAATACCTTTGTTCAAAACTCAGTTTTCCCATCCAAGTAGTTGGTTTCCCCATAGGTTTGAGTCCGAGGACCATACAATACCTTGGTTCTGTCCAAAACTCAGTTTTCTCGTCCAAGTTGTTGGTTTCCCCATAGGTTTGAGTCCGAGGACCATACAATACCTTAGTTCTGTCTAAAACTCAGTTTTCTCATCCAAGTAGATGGTTTGCCCACAGGTTTGAGAACGAGGACCATACAATACCTTGGTTCTATCCAAAACTGAGTTTTCTCATCCAAGTAGTTGGTTTCCCCATAGGTTTGAGTCCGAGGACCATACAATACCTTGGTTCTGTCCAAAACTGAGTTTTCACATCCAAGTAGTTGGCTTCCCCATAGGTTTGAGTCCGAGGACCATACAATACCTTGGTTCTGTCCAAAACTCAGTTTTCTCATCCAAGTAGCTGGTTTCCCCATAGGTTTAAGTCGGAGGACCATACAATACCTTGGTTCTGTCTAAAACTCAGTTTTCTCATCCAAGTAGCTGGTTTCCCCATAGGGTTGAGTCGGAGGACCATACAATACCTTGGTTCTGTCCAAAACTCAGTTTTCTCATCCAAGTAGTTGGTTTCCCCATTGGTTTGAGTCCGAGGACCATACAATACCTTGGTTCTGCCCAAAACTCAGTTTTCTCGTCCAAGTTGTTGGTTTCCCCATAGGTTTGAGTCCGAGGACCATACAATACCTTAGTTCTGTCTAAAACTCAGTTTTCTCATCCAAGTAGATGGTTTGCCCATAGGTTTGAGAACGAGGACCATAAAATACCTTGGTTCTATCCAAAACTGAGTTTTCTCATCCAAGTAGTTGGTTTCCCCATAAGTTTGATTCCGAGGACCATACAATACCTTGGTTCTGTCAAAAACTGAGTTTTCTCATCCAAGTAGTTGGCTTCCCCATAGGTTTGAGTCCGAGGACCATACAATACCTTGGTTCTGTCCAAAACTCAGTTTTCTCATCCAAGTAGCTGGTTTCCCCATAGGTTTGAGTCGGAGGACCATACAATACCTTGGTTCTGTCCAAAACTCAGTTTTCTCATCCAAGTAGCTGGTTTCCCCATAGTGTTGAGTCGGAGGACCATACAATACCTTGGTTCTGTCCAAAACTCAGTTTTCTCATCCAAGTAGTTGGTTTCCCCATAGGTTTGAGTCCGAGGACCATACAATACCTTGGTTCTATCCAAAACTCAGTTTTCTCATTCAAGTAGCCGGTTTCCCCATAGGGTTGAGTCGGAGGACCATACAATACCTTGGTTCTGTCCAAAACTCAGTTTTCTCATCCAAGTAGTTGGTTTCCCCATAGGTTTGAGTCTGAGGACCGTACAGTACCTTGGTTCTGTCCAAAACTCAATTTTCCCATCCAAGTAGTTGGCTTCCGCATAGGTTTGAGTCCGAGGACCGTACAGTACCTTGGTTCTGTCCAAAAATCAGTTTTCTCATCCAAGTAGTTGGTTTCCCCATAGGTTTGAGTCCGAGGACTATACAATACCTTGGTTCAAAACTCAGTTTTCCCATCCAAGTAGTTGGTTTCCCCATAGGTTTGAGTCCGAGGACCATACAATACCTTGGTTCTGTCCAAAACTCAGTTTTCTCGTCCAATTTGTTGGTTTCCCCATAGGTTTGAGTCCGAGGATCATACAATACCTTAGTTCTGTCTAAAACTCAGTTTTCTCATCCAAGTAGATGGTTTGCCCATAGGTTTGAGAACGAGGACCATACAATACCTTGGTTCTATCCAAAACTGAGTTTTCTCATCCAAGTAGTTGGTTTCCCCATAGGTTTGAGTCCGAGGACCATACAATACCTTGGTTCTGTCAAAAACTGAGTTTTCTCATCCAAGTAGTTGGCTTCCCCATAGGTTTGAGTCCGAGGACCATACAATACCTTGGTTCCGTCCAAAACTCAGTTTTCTCATCCAAGTAGCTGGTTTCCCCATAGGTTTGAGTCGGAGGACCATACAATACCATGGTTCTGTCCAAAACTCAGTTTTCTCATCCAAGTAGCTGGTTTCCCCATAGGGTTGAGACGGAGGACCATACAATACCTTGGTTCTGTCCAAAACTCAGTTTTCTCATCCAAGTAGTTGGTTTCCCCACAGGTTTGAGTCCGAGGACCATACAATACCTTGGTTTTGTCAAAAACTGAGTTTTCTCATCCAAGTAGTTGGCTTCCCCATAGGTTTGAGTCCGAGGACCATACAATACCTTGGTTCTGTCCAAAACTCAGTTTTCTCATCCAAGTAGCTGGTTTCCCCATAGGTTTGAGTCGGAGGACCATACAATACCATGGTTCTGTCCAAAACTCAGTTTTCTCATCCAAGTAGTTGGCTTCCCCATAGGTTTGAGTCGGAGGACCATACAATACCTTGGTTCTGTCCAAAACTCAGTTTTCTCGTCCAAGTTGTTGGTTTCCCCATAGGTTTGAGTCCGAGGACCATACAATACCTTAGTTCTGTCTAAAACTCAGTTTTCTCATCCAAGTAGATGGTTTGCCCATAGGTTTGAGAACGAGGACCATACAATACCTTGGTTCTATCCAAAACTGAGTTTTCTCATCCAAGTAGTTGGTTTCCCCATATGTTTGAGTCCGAGGACCATACAATACCTTGGTTCTGTCCAAAACTCAGTTTTCTCATCCAAGTAGTTGGCTTCCCCATAGGTTTGAGTCCGAGAACCATACAATACCTAGGTTCTGTCCAAAACTCAGTTTTCTCATCCAAGAACTTTGTTTCCCCATAGGTTTGAGTCCGAGGACCATACAATACCTTGGTTCTATCCAAAACTCAGTTTTCTCATTCAGGTAGCTGGTTTCCCCACAGGGTTGAGTCGGAGGACCATACAATACCTTGGTTCTGTCCAAAACTCAGTTTTCTCATCCAAGTAGTTGGTTTCCCCATAGGTTTGAGTCCGAGGACCGTACAATACCTTGGTTCTGTCCAAAACTCAGTTTTCTCGTCCAAGTTGTTGGTTTCCCCATAGGTTTGAGTCCGAGGACCATACAATACCTTAGTTCTGTCTAAAACTCAGTTTTCTCATCCAAGTAGATGGTTTGCCCATAGGTTTGAGAACGAGGACCATACAATACCTTGGTTCTATCCAAAACTGAGTTTTCTCATCCAAGTAGTTGGTTTCCCCACAGGTTTGAGTCCGAGGACCATACAATACCTTGGTTCTGTCCAAAACTGAGTTTTCTCATCCAATTAGTTGGCTTCCCCATAGGTTTGAGTCCGAGGACCATACAATACCTTGGTTCTGTCCAAAACTCAGTTTTCTCATACAAGTAGTTGGTTTCCCCATAGGTTTGAGTCCGAGGACCATACAATACCTTGGTTCTATCCAAAACTCAGTTTTCTCATTCAAGTAGCTGGTTTCCCCATAGGGTTGAGTCGGAGGACCGTACAATACCTTGGTTCTGTCCAAAACTCAGTTTTCTCATCCAAGTAGTTGGTTTCCCCATAGGTTTGAGTCCGAGGACCGTACAGTACCTTGGTTCTGTCCAAAACTCAGTTTTCTCATCCAAGTAGTTGGCTTCCGCATAGGTTTGAGTCCGAGGACCGTACAGTACCTTGGTTCTGTCCAAAACTCAGTTTTCTCATCCAAGTAGTTGGTTTCCCCGTAGGTTTGAGTCCGAGGACTATACAATACCTTGGTTCAAAACTCAGTTTTCCCATCCATGTAGTTGGTTTCCCCTTAGGTTTGAGTCCGAGGACCATACAATACCTTGGTTCTGTCCAAAACTCAGTTTTCTCGTCCAAGTTGTTGGTTTCCCCATAGGTTTGAGTCCGAGGACCATACAATACCTTAGCTCTGTCTAAAACTCAGTTTTCTCATCCAAGTAGATGGTTTGCCCATAGGTTTGAGAACGAGGACCATACAATACATTGGTTCTATCGAAAACTGAGTTTTCTCATCCAAGTAGTTGGTTTCCCCATAGGTTTGAGTCCGAGGACCATACAATACCTTGGTTCTGTCCAAAACTGAGTTTTCACATCCAAGTAGTTGGCTTCCCCATAGGTTTGAGTCCGAGGACCATACAATACCTTGGTTCTGTCCAAAACTCAGTTTTCTCATCCAAGTAGCTGGTTTCCCCATAGGTTTAAGTCGGAGGAGCATACAATACCTTGGTTCTGTCTAAAACTCAGTTTTCTCATCCAAGTAGCTGGTTTCCCCATAGGGTTGAGTCGGAGGACCATACAATACCTTGGTTCTGTCCAAAACTCAGTTTTCTCATCCAAGTAGTTGGTTTCCCCATTGGTTTGAGTCCGAGGACCATACAATACCTTGGTTCTGTCCAAAACTCAGTTTTCTCGTCCAAGTTGTTGGTTTCCCCATAGGTTTGAGTCCGAGGACCATACAATACCTTAGTTCTGTCTAAAACTCAGTTTTCTCATCCAAGTAGATGGTTTGCCCATAGGTTTGAGAACGAGGACCATACAATACCTTGGTTCTATCCAAAACTGAGTTTTCTCATCCAAGTAGTTGGTTTCCCCATATGTTTGAGTCCGAGGACCATACAATACCTTGGTTCTGTCCAAAACTCAGTTTTCTCATCCAAGTAGTTGGCTTCCCCATAGGTTTGAGTCCGAGAACCATACAATACCTAGGTTCTGTCCAAAACTCAGTTTTCTCATCCAAGAACTTTGTTTCCCCATAGGTTTGAGTCCGAGGACCATACAATACCTTGGTTCTATCCAAAACTCAGTTTTCTCATTCAGGTAGCTGGTTTCCCCACAGGGTTGAGTCGGAGGACCATACAATACCTTGGTTCTGTCCAAAACTCAGTTTTCTCATCCAAGTAGTTGGTTTCCCCATAGGTTTGAGTCCGAGGACCGTACAATACCTTGGTTCTGTCCAAAACTCAGTTTTCTCGTCCAAGTTGTTGGTTTCCCCATAGGTTTGAGTCCGAGGACCATACAATACCTTAGTTCTGTCTAAAACTCAGTTTTCTCATCCAAGTAGATGGTTTGCCCATAGGTTTGAGAACGAGGACCATACAATACCTTGGTTCTATCCAAAACTGAGTTTTCTCATCCAAGTAGTTGGTTTCCCCATAGGTTTGAGTCCGAGGACCATACAATACCTTGGTTCTGTCCAAAACTGAGTTTTCTCATCCAATTAGTTGGCTTCCCCATAGGTTTGAGTCCGAGGACCATACAATACCTTGGTTCTGTCCAAAACTCAGTTTTCTCATACAAGTAGTTGGTTTCCCCATAGGTTTGAGTCCGAGGACCATACAATACCTTGGTTCTATCCAAAACTCAGTTTTCTCATTCAAGTAGCTGGTTTCCCCATAGGGTTGAGTCGGAGGACCGTACAATACCTTGGTTCTGTCCAAAACTCAGTTTTCTCATCCAAGTAGTTGGTTTCCCCATAGGTTTGAGTCCGAGGACCGTACAGTACCTTGGTTCTGTCCAAAACTCAGTTTTCTCATCCAAGTAGTTGGCTTCCGCATAGGTTTGAGTCCGAGGACCGTACAGTACCTTGGTTCTGTCCAAAACTCAGTTTTCTCATCCAAGTAGTTGGTTTCCCCGTAGGTTTGAGTCCGAGGACTATACAATACCTTGGTTCAAAACTCAGTTTTCCCATCCATGTAGTTGGTTTCCCCTTAGGTTTGAGTCCGAGGACCATACAATACCTTGGTTCTGTCCAAAACTCAGTTTTCTCGTCCAAGTTGTTGGTTTCCCCATAGGTTTGAGTCCGAGGACCATACAATACCTTAGTTCTGTCTAAAACTCAGTTTTCTCATCCAAGTAGATGGTTTGCCCATAGGTTTGAGAACGAGGACCATACAATACCTTGGTTCTATCGAAAACTGAGTTTTCTCATCCAAGTAGTTGGTTTCCCCATAGGTTTGAGTCCGAGGACCATACAATACCTTGGTTCTGTCCAAAACTGAGTTTTCACATCCAAGTAGTTGGCTTCCCCATAGGTTTGAGTCCGAGGACCATACAATAGCTTGGTTCTGTCCAAAACTCTGTTTTCTCATCCAAGTAGCTGGTTTCCCCATAGGTTTAAGTCAGAGGACCATACAATACCTTGGTCCTGTCCAAAACTCAGTTTTCTCATCCAAGTAGCTAGTTTCCCCATAGGGTTGAGTCGGAGGACCATAAAATACCTTGGTTCTGTCCAAAACTCGATTTTCTCATCCAAGTAGTTGGTTTCCCCATAGGTTTAAGTCCGAGGACCGTACAGTACCTCGGTTCTGTCCAAAACTCAGTTTTCTCATCCAAGTAGTTGGCTTCCCCATAGGTTTGAGTCGGAGGACCATACAATACCTTGGTTCTGTCCAAAACTCAGTTTTCTCGTCCAAGTTGGTGGTGTCCCCATAGGTTTGAGTCGGAGGACCATACAATACCTTAGTTTTGTCTAAAACTCAGTTTTCTCATCCAAGTAGATGGTTTGCCCATAGGTTTGAGAACGAGGACCATACAATACCTTGGTTCTATCGAAAACTGAGTTTTCTCATCCAAGTAGTTGGTTTCCCCATAGGTTTGAGTCCGAGGACCATACAATACCTTGGTTCTGTCCAAAACTGAGTTTTCACATCCAAGTAGTTGGCTTCCCCATAGGTTTGAGTCCGAGGACCATACAATACCTTGGTTCTGTCCAAAACTCAGTTTTCTCATCCAAGTAGCTGGTTTCCCCATAGGTTTAAGTCGGAGGACCATACAATACCTTGGTTCTGTCTAAAACTCAGTTTTCTCATCCAAGTAGCTGGTTTCCCCATAGGGTTGAGTCGGAGGACCATACAATACCTTGGTTCTGTCCAAAACTCAGTTTTCTCATCCAAGTAGTTGGTTTCCCCATTGGTTTGAGTCCGAGGACCATACAATACCTTGGTTCTGTCCAAAACTCAGTTTTCTCGTCCAAGTTGTTGGTTTCCCCATAGGTTTGAGTCCGAGGACCATACAATACCTTAGTTCTGTCTAAAACTCAGTTTTCTCATCCAAGTAGATGGTTTGCCCATAGGTTTGAGAACGAGGACCATACAATACCTTGGTTCTATCCAAAACTGAGTTTTCTCATCCAAGTAGTTGGTTTCCCCATATGTTTGAGTCCGAGGACCATACAATACCTTGGTTCTGTCCAAAACTCAGTTTTCTCATCCAAGTAGTTGGCTTCCCCATAGGTTTGAGTCCGAGAACCATACAATACCTAGGTTCTGTCCAAAACTCAGTTTTCTCATCCAAGAACTTTGTTTCCCCATAGGTTTGAGTCCGAGGACCATACAATACCTTGGTTCTATCCAAAACTCAGTTTTCTCATTCAGGTAGCTGGTTTCCCCACAGGGTTGAGTCGGAGGACCATACAATACCTTGGTTCTGTCCAAAACTCGGTTTTCTCATCCAAGTAGTTGGTTTCCCCATAGGTTTGAGTCCGAGGACCGTACAATACCTTGGTTCTGTCCAAAACTCAGTTTTCTCGTCCAAGTTGTTGGTTTCCCCATAGGTTTGAGTCCGAGGACCATACAATACCTTAGTTCTGTCTAAAACTCAGTTTTCTCATCCAAGTAGATGGTTTGCCCATAGGTTTGAGAACGAGGACCATACAATACCTTGGTTCTATCCAAAACTGAGTTTTCTCATCCAAGTAGTTGGTTTCCCCATAGGTTTGAGTCCGAGGACCATACAATACCTTGGTTCTGTCCAAAACTGAGTTTTCTCATCCAATTAGTTGGCTTCCCCATAGGTTTGAGTCCGAGGACCATACAATACCTTGGCTCTGTCCAAAACTCAGTTTTCTCATACAAGTAGTTGGTTTCCCCATAGGTTTGAGTCCGAGGACCATACAATACCTTGGTTCTATCCAAAACTCAGTTTTCTCATTCAAGTAGCTGGTTTCCCCATAGGGTTGAGTCGGAGGACCGTACAATACCTTGGTTCTGTCCAAAACTCAGTTTTCTCATCCAAGTAGTTGGTTTCCCCATAGGTTTGAGTCCGAGGACCGTACAGTACCTTGGTTCTGTCCAAAACGCAGTTTTCTCATCCAAGTAGTTGGCTTCCGCATAGGTTTGAGTCCGAGGACCGTACAGTACCTTGGTTCTGTCCAAAACTCAGTTTTCTCATCCAAGTAGTTGGTTTCCCCGTAGGTTTGAGTCCGAGGACTATACAATACCTTGGTTCAAAACTCAGTTTTCCCATCCATGTAGTTGGTTTCCCCTTAGGTTTGAGTCCGAGGACCATACAATACCTTGGTTCTGTCCAAAACTCAGTTTTCTCGTCCAAGTTGTTGGTTTCCCCATAGGTTTGAGTCCGAGGACCATACAATACCTTAGTTCTGTCTAAAACTCAGTTTTCTCATCCAAGTAGATGGTTTGCCCATAGGTTTGAGAACGAGGACCATACAATACCTTGGTTCTATCGAAAACTGAGTTTTCTCATCCAAGTAGTTGGTTTCCCCATAGGTTTGAGTCCGAGGACCATACAATACCTTGGTTCTGTCCAAAACTGAGTTTTCACATCCAAGTAGTTGGCTTCCCCATAGGTTTGAGTCCGAGGACCATACAATAGCTTGGTTCTGTCCAAAACTCTGTTTTCTCATCCAAGTAGCTGGTTTCCCCATAGGTTTAAGTCAGAGGACCATACAATACCTTGGTCCTGTCCAAAACTCAGTTTTCTCATCCAAGTAGCTAGTTTCCCCATAGGGTTGAGTCGGAGGACCATAAAATACCTTGGTTCTGTCCAAAACTCGATTTTCTCATCCAAGTAGTTGGTTTCCCCATAGGTTTAAGTCCGAGGACCGTACAGTACCTCGGTTCTGTCCAAAACTCAGTTTTCTCATCCAAGTAGTTGGCTTCCCCATAGGTTTGAGTCGGAGGACCATACAATACCTTGGTTCTGTCCAAAACTCAGTTTTCTCGTCCAAGTTGGTGGTGTCCCCATAGGTTTGAGTCGGAGGACCATACAATACCTTAGTTTTGTCTAAAACTCAGTTTTCTCATCCAAGTAGATGGTTTGCCCATAGGTTTGAGAACGAGGACCATACAATACCTTGGTTCTATCCAAAACTGAGTTTTCTCATCCAAGTAGTTGGTTTCCCCATAGGTTTGAGTCGGAGGACCATACAATACCTTGGTTCTGTCCAAAACTGAGTTTTCTCATCCAAGTAGTTGGCTTCCCCATAGGTTTGAGTCCGAGGACCATACAATACCTTGGTTCTGTCCAAAACTCAGTTTCCTCATCCAAGTAGTTGTCTTCCCCATAGGTTTGAGTCGGAGGACCATACAATACCTTGGTTCTGTCCAAAACTCAGTTTTCTCATCCAAGTAGTTGGTTTCCCCATAGGTTTGAGTCCGAGGACTATACAATACCTTGGTTCAAAACTCAGTTTTCCCATCCAAGTAGTTGGTTTCCCCATAGGTTTGAGTCCGAGGACCATACAATACCTTGGTTCTGTCCAAAACTCAGTTTTCTCGTCCAAGTTGTTGGTTTCCCCATAGGTTTGAGTCCGAGGACCATAGAATACCTTAGTTCTGTCTAAAACTCAGTTTTCTCATCCAAGTAGATGGTTTGCCCATAGGTTTCAGAACGAGGACCATACAATACCTTGGTTCTATCCAAAACTGAGTTTTCTCATCCAAGTAGTTGGTTTCCCCATAGGTTTGAGTCCGAGGACCATACAATACCTTGGTTCTGTCAAAAACTGAGTTTTCTCATCCAAGTAGTTGGCTTCCCCATAGGTTTGAGTCCGAGGACCATACAATACCTTGGTTCTGTCCAAAACTCAGTTTTCTCATCCAAGTAGCTGGTTTCCCCATAGGTTTGAGTCGAAGGACCATACAATACCTTGGTTCTGTCCAAAACTCAGTTTTTTCATCCAAGTAGCTGGTTTCCCCATAGGGTTGAGTCGGAGGACTATACAATACCTTGGTTCTGTCCAAAATTCAGTTTTCTCATCCAAGTAGTTGGTTTCCCCATAGGTTTGAGTCCGAGGACCGTACAGTACCTCGGTTCTGTCCAGAACTCAGTTTTCTCATCCAAGTAGTTGGCTTCCCCATAGGTTTGAGTCGGAGGACCATACAATACCTTGGTTCTGTCCAAAACTCAGTCTTCTCGTCCAAGTTGTTGGTTTCCCCATAGGTTTGAGTCAGAGGACCATACAATACCTTCGTTCTGTCCAAAACTCAGTTTTCTCATCCAAGTTGATGGTTTGCCCATAGGTTTGAGAACGAGGACCATACAATACCTTGGTTCTATCCAAAACTGAGTTTTCTCATCCAAGTAGTTGGTTTCCCCATATGTTTGAGTCCGAGGACCATACAATACCTTGGTTCTGTCCAAAACTCAGTTTTCTCATCCAAGTAGTTGGCTTCCCCATAGGTTTGAGTCCGAGGACCATACAATACCTTGGTTCTATCCAAAACTCAGTTTTCTCATTCAAGTAGCTGGTTTCCCCACAGGGTTGAGTCGGAGGACCATACAATACCTTGGTTCTGTCCAAAACTCAGTTTTCTCATCCAAGTAGATGGTTTGCCCATAGGTTTGAGAACGAGGACCATACAATACCTTGGTTCTATCCAAAACTGAGTTTTCCCATCCAAGTAGTTGGTTTCCCCCATAGGTTTGAGTCCGAGGACCATACAATACCTTGGTTCTGTCCAAAACTGAGTTTTCACATCCAAGTAGTTGGCTTCCCCGTAGGTTTGAGTCCGAGGACCATACAATACCTTGGTTCTGTCCAAAACTCTGTTTTCTCATCCAAGTAGATGGTTTGCCCATAGGTTTGAGAACGAGGACCATACAATACCTTGGTTCTATCCAAAACTGAGTTTTCCCATCCAAGTAGTTGGTTTCCCCATAGGTTTGAGTCCGAGGACCATACAATACCTTGGTTCTGTCCAAAACTGAGTTTTCACATCCAAGTAGTTGGCTTCCCCGTAGGTTTGAGTCCGAGGACCATACAATACCTTGGTTCTGTCCAAAACTCAGTTTTCTCATCCAAGTAGTTGGTTTCCCCATAGGTTTGAGTCCGAGGACTATACAATACCTTGGTTCAAAACTCAGTTTTCCCATCCAAGTAGTTGGTTTCCCCATAGGTTTGAGTCCGAGGACCATACAATACCTTGGTTCTGTCCAAAACTCAGTTTTCTCGTCCAAGTTGTTGGTTTCCCCATAGGTTTGAGTCCGAGGACCATACAATACCTTGGTTCTGTCCAAAACTGAGTTTTCACATCCAAGTAGTTGGCTTCCCCGTAGGTTTGAGTCCGAGGACCATACAATACCTTGGTTCTATCCAAAACTCAGTTTTCTCATTCAAGTAGCTGGTTTCCCCACAGGGTTGAGTCGGAGGACCATACAATACCTTGGTTCTATCCAAAACTCAGTTTTCTCATCCAAGTAGATGGTTTGCCCATAGGTTTGAGAACGAGGACCATACAATACCTTGGTTCTATCCAAAACTGAGTTTTCCCATCCAAGTAGTTGGTTTCCCCATAGGTTTGAGTCCGAGGACCATACAATACCTTGGTTCTGTCCAAAACTGAGTTTTCACATCCAAGTAGTTGGCTTCCCCGTAGGTTTGAGTCCGAGGACCATACAATACCTTGGTTCTGTCCAAAACTCAGTTTTCTCATCCAAGTAGTTGGTTTCCCCATAGGTTTGAGTCCGAGGACTATACAATACCTTGGTTCAAAACTCAGTTTTCCCATCCAAGTAGTTGGTTTCCCCATAGGTTTGAGTCCGAGGACCATACAATACCTTGGTTCTGTCCAAAACTCAGTTTTCTCGTCCAAGTTGTTGGTTTCCCCATAGGTTTGAGTCCGAGGACCATACAATACCTTAGTTCTGTCTAAAACTCAGTTTTCTCATCCAAGTAGATGGTTTGCCCATAGGTTTCAGAACGAGGACCATACAATACCTTGGTTCTATCCAAAACTGAGTTTTCTCATCCAAGTAGTTGGTTTCCCCATAGGTTTGAGTCCGAGGACCATACAATACCTTGGTTCTGTCAAAAACTGAGTTTTCTCATCCAAGTAGTTGGCTTCCCCATAGGTTTGAGTCCGAGGACCATACAATACCTTGGTTCTGTCCAAAACTCAGTTTTCTCATCCAAGTAGCTGGTTTCCCCATAGGTTTGAGTCGAAGGACCATACAATACCTTGGTTCTGTCCAAAACTCAGTTTTTTCATCCAAGTAGCTGGTTTCCCCATAGGGTTGAGTCGGAGGACCATACAATACCTTGGTTCTGTCCAAAATTCAGTTTTCTCATCCAAGTAGTTGGTTTCCCCATAGGTTTGAGTCCGAGGACCGTACAGTACCTCGGTTCTGTCCAAAACTCAGTTTTCTCATCCAAGTAGTTGGCTTCCCCATAGGTTTGAGTCGGAGGACCATACAATACCTTGGTTCTGTCCAAAACTCAGTCTTCTCGTCCAAGTTGTTGGTTTCCCCATAGGTTTGAGTCAGAGGACCATACAATACCTTAGTTCTGTCCAAAACTCAGTTTTCTCATCCAAGTTGATGGTTTGCCCATAGGTTTGAGAACGAGGACCATACAATACCTTGGTTCTATCCAAAACTGAGTTTTCTCATCCAAGTAGTTGGTTTCCCCATATGTTTGAGTCCGAGGACCATACAATACCTTGGTTCTGTCCAAAACTCAGTTTTCTCATCCAAGTAGTTGGCTTCCCCATAGGTTTGAGTCCGAGGACCATACAATACCTTGGTTCTATCCAAAACTCAGTTTTCTCATTCAAGTAGCTGGTTTCCCCTCAGGGTTGAGTCGGAGGACCATACAATACCTTGGTTCTGTCCAAAACTCAGTTTTCTCATCCAAGTAGATGGTTTGCCCATAGGTTTGAGAACGAGGACCATACAATACCTTGGTTCTATCCAAAACTGAGTTTTCCCATCCAAGTAGTTGGTTTCCCCATAGGTTTGAGTCCGAGGACCATACAATACCTTGGTTCTGTCCAAAACTGAGTTTTCACATCCAAGTAGTTGGCTTCCCCGTAGGTTTGAGTCCGAGGACCATACAATACCTTGGTTCTGTCCAAAACTCTGTTTTCTCATCCAAGTAGCTGGTTTCCCCATAGGTTTAAGTCAGAGGACCATACAATACCTTGGTCCTGTCCAAAACTCAGTTTTCTCATCCAAGTAGCTGGTTTCCCCATAGGGTTGAGTCGGAGGACCATAAAATACCTTGGTTCTGTCCAAAACTCAGTTTTCTCATCCAAGTAGTTGGTTTCCCCATAGGTTTAAGTCCGAGGACCGTACAGTACCTCGGTTCTGTCCAAAACTCAGTTTTCTCATCCAAGTAGTTGGCTTCCCCATAGGTTTGAGTCGGAGGACCATACAATACCTTGGTTCTGTCCAAAACTCAGTTTTCTCGTCCAAGTTGGTGGTTTCCCCATAGGTTTGAGTCGGAGGACCATACAATACCTTAGTTCTGTCTAAAACTCAGTTTTCTCATCCAAGTAGATGGTTTGCCCATAGGTTTGAGAACGAGGACCATACAATACCTTGGTTCTATCCAAAACTGAGTTTTCTCATCCAAGTAGTTGGTTTCCCCATAGGTTTGAGTCGGAGGACCATACAATACCTTGGTTCTGTCCAAAACTGAGTTTTCTCATCCAAGTAGTTGGCTTCCCCATAGGTTTGAGTCCGAGGACCATGCAATACCTTGGTTCTGTCCAAAACTCAGTTTTCTCATCCAAGTAGTTGGTTTCCCCATAGGTTTGAGTCCGAGGACTATACAATACCTTGGTTCAAAACTCAGTTTTCCCATCCAAGTAGTTGGTTTCCCCATAGGTTTGAGTCCGAGGACCATACAATACCTTGGTTCTGTCCAAAACTCAGTTTTCTCGTCCAAGTTGTTGGTTTCCCCATAGGTTTGAGTCCGAGGACCATACAATACCTTAGTTCTGTCTAAAACTCAGTTTTCTCATCGAAGTAGATGGTTTGCCCATAGGTTTGAGAACGAGGACCATACAATACCTTGGTTCTATCCAAAACTGAGTTTTCTCATCCAAGTAGTTGGTTTCCCCATAGGTTTGAGTCCGAGGACCATACAACACCTTGGTTCTGTCAAAAACTGAGTTTTCTCATCCAAGTAGTTGGCTTCCCCATAAGTTTGAGTCCGAGGACCATACAATACCTTGGTTCTGTCCAAAACTCAGTTTTCTCATCCAAGTAGCTGGTTTCCCCATAGGTTTGAGTCGAAGGACCATACAATACCTTGGTTCTGTCCAAAACTCAATTTTTTCATCCAAGTAGCTGGTTTCCCCTAAGGGTTGAGTCGGAGGACCATACAATACCTTGGTTCTGTCCAAAACTCAGTTTTCTCGTCCAAGTTGTTGGTTTCCCCATAGGTTTGAGTCCGAGGACCATACAATACCTTAGTTCTGTCTAAAACTCAGTTTTCTCATCCAAGTAGATGGTTTGCCCATAGGTTTGAGAACGAGGACCATACAATACCTTGGTTCTATCCAAAACTGAGTTTTCTCATCCAAGTAGTTGGTTTCCCCATATGTTTGAGTCCGAGGACCATACAATACCTTGGTTCTGTCCAAAACTCAGTTTTCTCATCCAAGTTGATGGTTTGCCCATAGATTTGAGAACGAGGACCATACAATACCTTGGTTCTATCCAAAACTGAGTTTTCTCATCCAAGTAGTTGGTTTCCCCATATGTTTGAGTCCGAGGACCATACAATACCTTGGTTCTGTCCAAAACTCAGTTTTCTCTTCCAAGTAGTTGGCTTCCCCATAGGTTTGAGTCCGAGAACCATACAATACCTTGGTTCTGTCCAAAACTCAGTTTTCTCATCCAAGAAGTTGGTTTCCCCATAGGTTTGAGTCCGAGGACCATACAATACCTTGGTTCTATCCAAAACTCAGTTTTCTCATTCAAGTAGCTGGTTTCCCCACAGGGTTGAGTCGGAGGACCATAAAATACCTTGGTTCTGTCCAAAACTAAGTTTTCTCATCCAAGTAGTTGGTTTCCCCATAGGTTTGAGTCCGAGGACCGTACAATACCTTGGTTCTGTCCAAAACTCAGTTTTCTCGTCCAAGTTGTTGGTTTCCCCATAGGTTTGAGTCCGAGGACCATACAATACCTTAGTTCTGTCTAAAACTCAGTTTTCTCATCCAAGTAGATGGTTTGCCCATAGGTTTGAGAACGAGGACCATACAATACCTTGGTTCTATCCAAAACTGAGTTTTCTCATCCAAGTAGTTGGTTTCCCCATAGGTTTGAGTCCGAGGACCATACAATACCTTGGTTCTGTCCAAAACTCAGTTTTCTCATCCAAGTAGTTGGCTTCCCCATAGGTTTGAGTCCGAGGACCATACAATACCTTGGTTCTGTCCAAAACTCAGTTTTCTCATCCAAGTAGTTGGTTTCCCCATAGGTTTGAGTCCGAGGACCATACAATACCTTGGTTCTATCCAAAACTCAGTTTTCTCATTCAAGTAGCTGGTTTCCCCATAGGGTTGAGTCGGAGGACCATACAATACCTTGGTTCTGTCGAAAACTCAGTTTCCTCATCCAAGTAGTTGGTTTCCCCATCGGTTTGAGTCCGAGGTCCGTACAGTACCTTGGTTCTGTCCAAAACTCATTTTTCTCATCCAAGTAGTTGGCTTCCGCATAGGTTTGAGTCCGAGGACCGTACAGTACCTTGGTTCTGTCCAAAACTGAGTTTTCTCATCCAAGTAGTTGGCTTCCCCATAGGTTTGAGTCCGAGGACCATACAATACCTTGGTTCTGTCCAAAACTCAGTTTTCTCATCCAAGCAGCTGGTTTCCCCATAGGTTTAAGTCGGAGGACCAGACAATACCTTGGTTCTGTCCAAAACTCAGTTTTCTCATCCAAGTAGCTGGTTTCCCCATAGGGTTGAGTCGGAGGACCATACAATACCTTGGTTCTGTCCAAAACTCAGTTTTCTCATCCAAGTAGTTGGTTTCCCCATAGGTTTGAGTCCGAGGACCGTACAGTACCTCGGTTCTGTCCAAAACTCAGTTTTCTCATCCAAGTAGTTGGCTTCCCCATAGGTTTGAGTCGGAGGACCATACAATACCTTGGTTCTGTCCAAAACTCAGTTTTCTCGTCCAAGTTGTTGGTTTCCCCATAGGTTTGAGTCGGAGGACCATACAATACCTTAGTTCTGTCTAAAACTCAGTTTTCTCGTCCAAGTAGATGGTTTGCCCATAGGTTTGAGAACGAGGACCATACAATACCTTGGTTCTATCCAAAACTGAGTTTTCTCATCCAAGAAGTTGGTTTCCCCATAGGTTTGAGTCGGAGGACCATACAATACCTTGGTTCTGTCCAAAACTGAGTTTTCTCATCCAAGTAGTTGGCTTCCCCATAGGTTTGAGTCCGAGGACCATACAATACCTTGGTTCTGTCCAAAACTCAGTTTTCTCATCCAAGTAGTTGGCTTCCCCATAGGTTTGAGTCGGAGGACCATACAATACCTTGGTTCAGTCCAAAACTCAGTTTTCTAATCCAAGTAGTTGGTTTCCCCATGGGTTTGAGTCCGAGGACTACACAATACCTTGGTTCAAAACTCAGTTTTCCCATCCAAGTAGTTGGTTTCCCCATAGGTTTGAGTCCGAGGACCATACAATACCTTGGTTCTGTCCAAAACTCAGTTTTCTCGTCCAAGTAGATGGCTTCCCCATAGGTTTGAGTCCGCGGACCATACAATACCTTGGTTCTGTCCAAAACTCAGTTTTCTCATCCAAGTAGCTGGTTTCCCCATAGGTTTGAGTCGGAGGACCATACAATACCTTGGTTCTGTCCAAAACTCAGTTTTCTCATCCAAGTAGCTGGTTTCCCCATAGGGTTGAGTCGGAGGACCATATAATACCTTGGTTCTGTCCAAAACTCAGTTTTCTCATCCAAGTAGTTGGTTTCCCCATAGGTTTGAGTCCGAGGACCGTACAGTACCTTGGTTCTGTCCAAAACTCAGTTTTCTCATCCAAGTAGTTGGCTTCCGCATAGGTTTGAGTCCGAGGACCATACAATACCTTGGTTCTGTCCAAAACTGAGTTTTCTCATCCAAGTAGTTGGCTTCCCCATAGGTTTGAGTCCGAGGACCATACAATACCTTGGTTCTGTCCAAAACTCAGTTTTCTCATCCAAGTAGCTGGTTTCCCCATAGGTTTAAGTCGGAGGACCATACAATACCTTGGTTCTGTCCAAAACTCAGTTTTCTCATCCAAGTAGCTGGTTTCCCCATAGGGTTGAGTCGGAGGACCATACAATACCTTGGTTCTGTCCAAAACTCAGTTTTCTCGTCCAAGTAGATGGCTTCCCCATAGGTTTGAGTCCGAGGACCATACAATACCTTGGTTCTGTCCAAAACTCAGTTTTCTCATCCAAGTAGCTGGTTTCCCCATAGGTTTGAGTCGGAGGACCATACAATACCTTGGTTCTGTCCAAAACTCAGTTTTCTCATCCAAGTAGCTGGTTTCCCCATAGGGTTGAGTCGGAGGACCATATAATACCTTGGTTCTGTCCAAAACTCAGTTTTATCATCCAAGTAGTTGGTTTCCCCATAGGTTTGAGTCCGAGGACCGTACAGTACCTTGGTTCTGTCCAAAACTCAGTTTTCTCATCCAAGTAGTTGGCTTCCGCATAGATTTGAGTCCGAGGACCATACAATACCTTGGTTCTGTCCAAAACTGAGTTTTCTCATCCAAGTTGTTGGCTTCCCCATAGGTTTGAGTCCGAGGACCATACAATACCTTGGTTCTGTCCAAAACTCAGTTTTCTCATCCAAGTAGCTGGTTTCTCCATAGGTTTGAGTCGGAGGACCGTACAATACCTTGGTTCTGTCCAAAACTCAGTTTTCTCATCCAAGTAGCTGGTTTCCCCATAGGGTTGAGTCGGAGGACCGTACAGTACCTTGATTCTGTCCAAAACTCAGTTTTCTCATCCAAGTTGTTGGTTTCCCCATAGGTTTGAGTCGGAGGACCATACAATACCTTGGTTCTGTCCAAAACTCAGTTTTCTCATCCAAGTAGTTGGTTTCCCCATAGGTTTGAGTCCGAAGACTATACATTACCTTGGGTCAAAACTCAGTTTTCCCATCCAAGTAGTTGGTTTCCCCATAGGTTGGAGTCCGAGGACCATACAATACCTTGGTTTTGTCCAAAACTCAGTTTTCTCGTCCAAGTTGTTGGTTTCCCCATAGGTTTGAGTCCGAGGACTATACATTACCTTGGTTCTGTCCAAAACTCAGTTTTCTCATCCAAGTAGCTGGTTTCCCCATAGGTTTGAGTCGGAGGACCATACAATACCTTGGTTCTGTCCAAAACTCAGTTTTCTCATCCAAGTAGCTGGTTTCCCCATAGGGTTGAGTCGGAGGACCGTACAGTACCTTGGTTCTGTCCAAAACTCAGTTTTCTCATCCAAGTTGTTGGTTTCCCCATAGGTTTGTGTCGGAGGACCGTACAATACCTTGGTTCTGTCCAAAACTCAGTTTTCTCATCCAAGTAGTTGGTTTCCCCATAGGTTTGAGTCCGAGGACCATACAATACCTTGGTTCTGTCAAAAACTGAGTTTTCTCATCCAAGTAGTTGGCTTCCCCATAGGTTTGAGTCCGAGGACCATACAATACCTTGGTTCTGTCCAAAACTCAGTTTTCTCATCCAAGTAGCTGGTTTCCCCATAGGTTTGAGTCGAAGGACCATACAATACCTTGGTTCTGTCCAAAACTCAGTTTTCTCATCCAAGTAGCTGGTTTCCCCATAGGGTTGAGTCCGAGGACCGTACAGTACCTCGGTTCTGTCCAAAACTCAGTTTTCTCATCCAAGTAGTTGGCTTCCCCATAGGTTTGAGTCGGAGGACCATACAATACCTTGGTTCTGTCCAAAACTCAGTTTTCTCGTCCAAGTTGTTGGATTCCCCATAGGTTTGAGTCAGAGGACCATACAATACCTTAGTTCTGTCTAAAACTCAGTTTTCTCATCCAAGTAGATGGTTTGCCCATAGGTTTGAGAACGAGGACCATACAATACCTTGGTTCTATCCAAAACTGTGTTTTCTCATCCAAGTAGTTGGCTTCCCCATAGGTTTGAGTCGGAGGACCATACAATACCTTGGTTCTGTCCAAAACTCAGTTTTCTCATCCAAGTAGTTGGTTTCCCCATAGGCTTGTGTCCGAGGACTATACAATACCTTGGTTCAAAACTCAGTTTTCCCATCCAAGTAGTTGGTTTCCCCATAGGTTTGAGTCCGAGGACTATACAATACCTTGGTTCTGTCCAAAACTCAGTTTTCTCATCCAAGTAGCTGGTTTCCCCATAGGTTTGAGTCGGAGGACCATACAATACCTTGGTTCTGTCCAAAACTCAGTTTTCTCATCCAAGTAGCTGGTTTCCCCATAGGGTTGAGTCGGAGGACCATATAATACCTTGGTTCTGTCCAAAACTCAGTTTTATCATCCAAGTAGTTGGTTTCCCCATAGGTTTGAGTCCGAGGACCATATAATACCTTGGTTCTGTCTAAAACTCAGTTTTCCCATCCAAGTAGTTGGTTTCCCCATAGGTTTGAGTCCGAGGACCATACAATACCTTGGTTCTGTCCAAAACTCAGTTTTCTCGTCCAAGTTGTTGGATTCCCCATAGGTTTGAGTCAGAGGACCATACAATACCTTAGTTCTGTCTAAAACTCAGTTTTCTCATCCAAGTAGATGGTTTGCCCATAGGTTTGAGAACGAGGACCATACAATACCTTGGTTCTGTCCAAAACTCAGTTTTCTCATCCAAGTAGTTGGCTTCCCCATAGGTTTGAGTCGGAGGACCATACAATACCTTGGTTCTGTCCAAAACTCAGTTTTCTCATCCAAGTAGTTGGTTTCCCCATAGGTTTGAATCCGAGGACTATACAATACCTTGGATCAAAACTCAGTTTTCCCATCCAAGTAGTTGGTTTCCCCATAGGTTTGAGTCCGAGGACCATACAATACCTTGGTTCTGTCCAAAACTCAGTTTCCTCGTCCAAGTAGATGGCTTCCCCATAGGTTTGAGTCCGAGGACCATACAATACCTTGGTTCTGTCCAAAACTCAGTTTTCTCATCCAAGTAGCTGGTTTCCCCATAGGTTTGAGTCGGAGGACCATACAATACCTTGGTTCTGTCCAAAACTCAGTTTTCTCATCCAAGTAGCTGGTTTCCCCATAGGGTTGAGTCGGAGGACCATATAATACCTTGGTTCTGTCCAAAACTCAGTTTTATCATCCAAGTAGTTGGTTTCCCCATAGGTTTGAGTCCGAGGACCGTACAGTACCTTGGTTCTGTCCAAAACTCAGTTTTCTCATCCAAGTAGTTGGCTTCCGCATAGGTTTGAGTCCGAGGACCATACAATACCTTGGTTCTGTCCAAAACTGAGTTTTCTCATCCAAGTAGTTGGCTTCCCCATAGGTTTGAGTCCGAGGACCATACAATACCTTGGTTCTGTCCAAAACTCAGTTTTCTCATCCAAGTAGCTGGTTTCCCCATAGGTTTGAGTCGGAGGACCGTACAATACCTTGGTTCTGTCCAAAACTCAGTTTTCTCATCCAAGTAGCTGGTTTCCCCATAGGGTTGAGTCGGAGGACCGTACAGTACCTTGATTCTGTCCAAAACTCAGTTTTCTCATCCAAGTTGTTGGTTTCCCCATAGGTTTGAGTCGGAGGACCATACAATACCTTGGTTCTGTCCAAAACTCAGTTTTCTCATCCAAGTAGTTGGTTTCCCCATAGGTTTGAGTCCGAAGACTATACATTACCTTGGGTCAAAACTCAGTTTTCCCATCCAAGTAGTTGGTTTCCCCATAGGTTGGAGTCCGAGGACCATACAATACCTTGGTTTTGTCCAAAACTCAGTTTTCTCGTCCAAGTTGTTGGTTTCCCCATAGGTTTGAGTCCGAGGACTATACATTACCTTGGTTCAAAACTCAGTTTTCCCATCCAAGTAGTTGGTTTCCCCATAGGTTGGAGTCCGAGGACCATACAATACCTTGGTTCTGTCCAAAACTCAGTTTTCTCATCCAAGTAGCTGGTTTCCCCATAGGTTTGAGTCGGAGGACCATACAATACCTTGGTTCTGTCCAAAACTCAGTTTTCTCATCCAAGTAGCTGGTTTCCCCATAGGTTTGAGTCGGAGGACCATACAATACCTTGGTTCTGTCCAAAACTCAGTTTTCTCATCCAAGTAGCTGGTTTCCACATAGGGTTGAGTCGGAGGACCGTACAGTACCTTGGTTCTGTCCAAAACTCAGTTTTCTCATCCAAGTTGTTGGTTTCCCCATAGGTTTGAGTCGGAGGACCATACAATACCTTGGTTCTGTCCAAAACTCAGTTTTCTCATCCAAGTAGTTGGCTTCCCCATAGGTTTGAGTCCGAGGACCATACAATACCTTGGTTCTGTCAAAAACTGAGTTTTCTCATCCAAGTAGTTGGCTTCCCCATAGGTTTGAGTCCGAGGACCATACAATACCTTGGTTCTGTCCAAAACTCAGTTTTCTCATCCAAGTAGTTGGTTTCCCCATAGGTTTGAGTCGAAGGACCATACAATACCTTGGTTCTGTCCAAAACTCAGTTTTCTCATCCAAGTAGCTGGTTTCCCCATAGGGTTGAGTCCGAGGACCGTACAGTACCTCGGTTCTGTCCAAAACTCAGTTTTCTCATCCAAGTAGTTGGCTTCCCCATAGGTTTGAGTCGGAGGACCATACAATACCTTGGTTCTGTCCAAAACTCAGTTTTCTCGTCCAAGTTGTTGGATTCCCCATAGGTTTGAGTCAGAGGACCATACAATACCTTAGTTCTGTCTAAAACTCTGTTTTCTCATCCAAGTAGATGGTTTGCCCATAGGTTTGAGAACGAGGACCATACAATACCTTGGTTCTATCCAAAACTGTGTTTTCTCATCCAAGTAGTTGGTTTCCCCATATGTTTGAGTCCGAGGACCATACAATACCTTGGTTCTGTCCAAAACTCAGTTTTCTCATCCAAGTAGTTGGCTTCCCCATAGGTTTGAGTCCGAGAACCATACAATACCTTGGTTCTGTCCAAAACTCAGTTTTCTCATCCAAGAAGTTGGTTTCCCCATAGGTTTGAGTCCGAGGACCATACAATACCTTGGTTCTGTCAAAAACTGAGTTTTCTCATCCAAGTAGTTGGCTTCCCCATAGGTTTGAGTCCGAGGACCATACAATACCTTGGTTCTGTCCAAAACTCAGTTTTCTCATCCAAGTAGTTGGTTTCCCCATAGGTTTGAGTCGAAGGACCATACAATACCTTGGTTCTGTCCAAAACTCAGTTTTCTCATCCAAGTAGCTGGTTTCCCCATAGGGTTGAGTCCGAGGACCGTACAGTACCTCGGTTCTGTCCAAAACTCAGTTTTCTCATCCAAGTAGTTGGCTTCCCCATAGGTTTGAGTCGGAGGACCATACAATACCTTGGTTCTGTCCAAAACTCAGTTTTCTCGTCCAAGTTGTTGGATTCCCCATAGGTTTGAGTCAGAGGACCATACAATACCTTAGTTCTGTCTAAAACTCTGTTTTCTCATCCAAGTAGATGGTTTGCCCATAGGTTTGAGAACGAGGACCATACAATACCTTGGTTCTATCCAAAACTGTGTTTTCTCATCCAAGTAGTTGGTTTCCCCATATGTTTGAGTCCGAGGACCATACAATACCTTGGTTCTGTCCAAAACTCAGTTTTCTCATCCAAGTAGCTGGTTTCCACATAGGGTTGAGTCGGAGGACCGTACAGTACCTTGGTTCTGTCCAAAACTCAGTTTTCTCATCCAAGTTGTTGGTTTCCCCATAGGTTTGAGTCGGAGGACCATACAATACCTTGGTTCTGTCCAAAACTCAGTTTTCTCATCCAAGTAGTTGGCTTCCCCATAGGTTTGAGTCCGAGGACCATACAATACCTTGGTTCTGTCAAAAACTGAGTTTTCTCATCCAAGTAGTTGGCTTCCCCATAGGTTTGAGTCCGAGGACCATACAATACCTTGGTTCTGTCCAAAACTCAGTTTTCTCATCCAAGTAGTTGGTTTCCCCATAGGTTTGAGTCGAAGGACCATACAATACCTTGGTTCTGTCCAAAACTCAGTTTTCTCATCCAAGTAGCTGGTTTCCCCATAGGGTTGAGTCCGAGGACCGTACAGTACCTCGGTTCTGTCCAAAACTCAGTTTTCTCATCCAAGTAGTTGGCTTCCCCATAGGTTTGAGTCGGAGGACCATACAATACCTTGGTTCTGTCCAAAACTCAGTTTTCTCGTCCAAGTTGTTGGATTCCCCATAGGTTTGAGTCAGAGGACCATACAATACCTTAGTTCTGTCTAAAACTCTGTTTTCTCATCCAAGTAGATGGTTTGCCCATAGGTTTGAGAACGAGGACCATACAATACCTTGGTTCTATCCAAAACTGTGTTTTCTCATCCAAGTAGTTGGTTTCCCCATATGTTTGAGTCCGAGGACCATACAATACCTTGGTTCTGTCCAAAACTCAGTTTTCTCATCCAAGTAGTTGGCTTCCCCATAGGTTTGAGTCCGAGAACCATACAATACCTTGGTTCTGTCCAAAACTCAGTTTTCTCATCCAAGAAGTTGGTTTCCCCATAGGTTTGAGTCCGAGGACCATACAATTCCTTGGTTCTATCCAAAACTCAGTTTTCTCATTCAAGTAGCTGGTTTCCCCACAGGGTTGAGTCGGAGGACCATACAATACCTTGGTTCTGTCCAAAACTCAGTTTTCTCATCCAAGTAGTTGGTTTCCCCATAGGTTTGAGTCCGAGGACCGTACAATACCTTGGTTCTGTCCAAAACTCAGTTTTCTCGTCCAAGTAGATGATTTGCCCATAGGTTTGAGAACGAGGACCATACAATACCTTGGTTCTATCCAAAACTGAGTTTTCTCATCCAAGTAGTTGGCTTCCCCATAGGTTTGAGTCCGAGGACCATACAATACCTTGGTTCTGTCCAAACCTGAGTTTTCTCATCCAAGTAGTTGGCTTCCCCATAGGTTTGAGTCCGAGGACCATACAATACCTTGGTTCTGTCCAAAACTCAGTTTTCTCATCCAAGTAGTTGGTTTCCCCATAAGTTTGAGTCCGAGGACCATACAATACCTTGGTTCTATCCAAAACTCAGTTTTCTCATTCAAGTAGCTGGTTTCCCCATAGGGTTGAGTCGGAGGAACATACAATACCTT
This sequence comes from Quercus alba, assembly GCA_036321655.1. Taxonomy (NCBI): domain Eukaryota; kingdom Viridiplantae; phylum Streptophyta; class Magnoliopsida; order Fagales; family Fagaceae; genus Quercus; species Quercus alba. Next base: position 530,618 of record JAYJMT010000015.1, read on the forward strand.
GGTTCTGTCCAAAACTCAGTTTTCTCATCCAAGTAGTTGGTTTCCCCATAGGTTTGAGTCCGAGGACCGTACAGTACCTTGGTTCTGTCCAAAACTCAGTTTTCTCATCCAAGTAGTTGGCTTCCGCATAGGTTTGAGTCCGAGGACCGTACAGTACCTTGGTTCTGTCCAAAACTCAGTTTTCTCATCCAAGTAGTTGGCTTCCCCATAGGTTTGAGTCGGAGGACCATACAATACCTTGGTTCTGTCCAAAACTCAGTTTTCTCGTCCAAGTTGTTGGTTTCCCCATAGGTTTGAGTCCGAGGACCATACAATACCTTAGTTCTGTCTAAAACTCAGTTTTCTCATCCAAGTAGATGGTTTGCCCATAGGTTTGAGAACGAGGACCATACAATACCTTGGTTCTATCCGAAACTGAGTCTTCTCATCCAAGTAGTTGGTTTCCCCATAGGTTTGAGTCCGAGGACCATACAATACCTTGGTTCTGTCCAAAACTGAGTTTTCTCATCCAAGTAGTTGGCTTCCCCATAGGTTTGAGTCCGAGGACCATACAATACCTTGGTTCTGTCCAAAACTCAGTTTTCTCATCCAAGTAGCTGGTTTCCCCATAGGTTTAAGTCGGAGGACCATACAATACCTTGGTTCTGTCCAAAACTCAGTTTTCTCATCCAAGTAGCTGGTTTCCCCATAGGGTTGAGTCGGAGGACCATACAATACCTTGGTTCTGTCCAAAACTAAGTTTTCTCATCCAAGTAGTTGGTTTCCCCATAGGTTTGAGTCCGAGGACCATACAATACCTTGGTTCTGTCCAAAACTGAGTTTTCTCATCCAAGTAGTTGGCTTCCCCACAGGTTTGAGTCCGAGGACCATACAATACCTTGGTTCTGTCCAAAACTCAGTTTTCTCATCCAAGCAGCTGGTTTCCCCATATGTTTAAGTCGGAGGACCATACAATACCTTGGTTCTGTCCAAAACTCAGTTTTCTCATCCAAGTAGCTGGTTTCCCCATAGGGTTGAGTCGGAGGACCATACAAAACCTTGGTTCTGTCCAAAACTCAGTTTTCTCATCCAAGTAGTTGGTTTCCCCATAGGTTTGAGTCCGAGGACCGTACAGTACCTCGGTTCTGTCCAAAACTCAGTTTTCTCATCCAAGTAGTTGGCTTCCCCATAGGTTTGAGTCGGAGGACCATACAATACCTTGGTTCTGTCCAAAACTCAGTTTTCTCGTCCAAGTTGTTGGTTTCCCCATAGGTTTGAGTCGGAGGACCATACAATACCTTGGTTCTGTCCAAAACTCAGTTTTCTCGTCCAAGTTGTTGGTTTCCCCGTAGGTTTGAGTCCGAGGACCATACAATAGATTAGTTCTGTCTAAAACTCAGTTTTCTCATCCAAGTAGATGGTTTGCCCATAGGTTTGAGAACGAGGACCATACAATACCTTGGTTCTATCCAAAACTGAGTTTTCACATCCAAGTAGTTGGTTTCCCCATAGGTTTGAGTCCGAGGACCATACAATACCTTGGTTCTGTCAAAAACTGAGTTTTCTCATCCAAGTAGTTGGCTTCCCCATAGGTTTGAGTCCGAGGACCATACAATACCTTGGTTCTGTCCAAAACTCAGTTTTCTCATCCAAGTAGCTGGTTTCCCCATAGGTTTGAGTCGAAGGACCATACAATACCTTGGTTCTGTCCAAAACTCAGTTTTCTCATCCAAGTAGTTGGTTTCCCCATAGGTTTGAGTCCGAGGACCGCACAGTACCTCGGTTCTGTCCAAAACTCAGTTTTCTCATCCAAGTAGTTGGCTTCCCCATAGGTTTGAGTCGGAGGACCATACAATACCTTGGTTCTGTCCAAAACTCAGTTTTCTCATCCAAGTAGTTGGTTTCCCCATAGGTTTGAGTCCGAGGACCGCACAGTACCTCGGTTCTGTCCAAAACTCAGTTTTCTCATCCAAGTAGTTGGCTTCCCCATAGGTTTAAGTCGGAGGACCATACAATACCTTGGTTCTGTCCAAAACTCAGTTTCCTCGTCCAAGTTGTTGGTTTCCCCATAGGTTTGAGTCAGAGGACCATACAATACCTTAGTTCTGTCTAAAACTCAGTTTTACCATCCAAGTAGATGGTTTGCCCATAGGTTTGAGAACGAGGACCATACAATACCTTGGTTCTATCAAAAACTGTGTTTTCTCATCCAAGTAGTTGGTTTCCCCATATGTTTGAGTCCGAGGACCATACAATGCCTTGGTTCTGTCCAAAACTCAGTTTTCTCATCCAAGTAGTTGGCTTCCCCAAAGGTTTGAGTCCGAGAACCATACAATACCTTGGTTCTGTCCAAAACTCAGTTTTCTCATCCAAGAAGTTGGTTTCCCCATAGGTTTGAGTCCGAGGACCATACAATACCTTAGTTCTATCCAAAACTCAGTTTTCTCATTCAAGTAGCTGGTTTCCCCACAGGGTTGAGTCGGAGGACCATACAATACCTTGGTTCTGTCCAAAACTCAGTTTTCTCATCCAAGTAGTTGGTTTCCCCATAGGTTTCAGTCCGAGGACCGTACAATACCATGGTTCTGTCCAAAACTCAGTTTTCTCGTCCAAGTTGTTGGTTTCCCCATAGGTTTGAGTCCGAGGACCATACAATACCTTAGTTCTGTCTAAAACTCAGTTTTCTCATCCAAGTAGATGATTTGCCCATAGGTTTGAGAACGAGGACCATACAATACCTTGGTTCTATCCAAAACTGAGTTTTCTCATCCAAGTAGTTGGTTTCCCCATAGGTTTGAGTCCGAGGACCATACAATACCTTGGTTCTGTCCAAACCTGAGTTTTCTCATCCAAGTAGTTGGCTTCCCCATAGGTTTGAGTCCGAGGACCATACAATACCTTGGTTCTGTCCAAAACTCAGTTTTCTCATCCAAGTAGTTGGTTTCCACATAGGTTTGAGTCCGAGGACCATACAATACCTTGGTTCTATCCAAAACTCAGTTTTCTCATTCAAGTAGCTGGTTTCCCCATAGGGTTGAGTCGGAGGACCATACAATACCTTGGTTCTGTCCAAAACTCAGTTTTCTCATCCAAGTAGTTGGTTTCCCCATAGGTTTGAGTCCGAGGACCGTACAGTACCTTGGTTCTGTCCAAAAATCAGTTTTCTCATCCAAGTAGTTGGCTTCCGCATAGGTTTGAGTCCGAGGACCGTACAGTACCTTGGTTCTGTCCAAAACTCAGTTTTCTCATCCAAGTAGTTGGCTTCCCCATAGGTTTGAGTCGGAGGACCATACAATACCTTGGTTCTGTCCAAAACTCAGTTTTCTCGTCCAAGTTGTTGGTTTCCCCATAGGTTTGAGTCCGAGGACCATACAATACCTTAGTTCTGTCTAAAACTCAGTTTTCTCATCCAAGTAGATGGTTTGCCCATAGGTTTGAGAACGAGGACCATACAATACCTTGGTTCTATCCGAAACTGAGTCTTCTCATCCAAGTAGTTGGTTTCCCCATAGGTTTGAGTCCGTGGACCATACAATACCTTGGTTCTGTCCAAAACTGAGTTTTCTCATCCAAGTAGTTGGCTTCCCCATAGGTTTGAGTCCGAGGACCATACAATACCTTGGTTCTGTCCAAAACTCAGTTTTCTCATCCAAGTAGCTGGTTTCCCCATAGGTTTAAGTCGGAGGACCATACAATACCTTGGTTCTGTCCAAAACTCAGTTTTCTCATCCAAGTAGCTGGTTTCCCCATAGGGTTGAGTCGGAGGACCATACAATACCTTGGTTCTGTCCAAAACTCAGTTTTCTCATCCAAGTAGTTGGTTTCCCCATAGGTTTGAGTCCGAGGACCATACAATACCTTGGTTCTGTCCAAAACTGAGTTTTCTCATCCAAGTAGTTGGCTTCCCCATAGGTTTGAGTCGGAGGACCATACAATACCTTGGTTCTGTCCAAAACTCAGTTTTCTCGTCCAAGTTGTTGGTTTCCCCATAGGTTTGAGTCCGAGGACCATACAATACCTTAGTTCTGTCTAAAACTCAGTTTTCTCATCCAAGTAGATGGTTTGCCCATAGGTTTGAGAACGAGGACCATACAATACCTTGGTTCTATCCGAAACTGAGTCTTCTCATCCAAGTAGTTGGTTTCCCCATAGGTTTGAGTCAGAGGACCATACAATACCTTAGTTCTGTCTAAAACTCAGTTTTACCATCCAAGTAGATGGTTTGCCCATAGGTTTGAGAACGAGGACCATACAATACCTTGGTTCTATCAAAAACTGTGTTTTCTCATCCAAGTAGTTGGTTTCCCCATATGTTTGAGTCCGAGGACCATACAATGCCTTGGTTCTGTCCAAAACTCAGTTTTCTCATCCAAGTAGTTGGCTTCCCCAAAGGTTTGAGTCCGAGAACCATACAATACCTTGGTTCTGTCCAAAACTCAGTTTTCTCATCCAAGAAGTTGGTTTCCCCATAGGTTTGAGTCCGAGGACCATACAATACCTTAGTTCTATCCAAAACTCAGTTTTCTCATTCAAGTAGCTGGTTTCCCCACAGGGTTGAGTCGGAGGACCATACAATACCTTGGTTCTGTCCAAAACTCAGTTTTCTCATCCAAGTAGTTGGTTTCCCCATAGGTTTCAGTCCGAGGACCGTACAATACCATGGTTCTGTCCAAAACTCAGTTTTCTCGTCCAAGTTGTTGGTTTCCCCATAGGTTTGAGTCCGAGGACCATACAATACCTTAGTTCTGTCTAAAACTCAGTTTTCTCATCCAAGTAGATGATTTGCCCATAGGTTTGAGAACGAGGACCATACAATACCTTGGTTCTATCCAAAACTGAGTTTTCTCATCCAAGTAGTTGGTTTCCCCATAGGTTTGAGTCCGAGGACCATACAATACCTTGGTTCTGTCCAAACCTGAGTTTTCTCATCCAAGTAGTTGGCTTCCCCATAGGTTTGAGTCCGAGGACCATACAATACCTTGGTTCTGTCCAAAACTCAGTTTTCTCATCCAAGTAGTTGGTTTCCACATAGGTTTGAGTCCGAGGACCATACAATACCTTGGTTCTATCCAAAACTCAGTTTTCTCATTCAAGTAGCTGGTTTCCCCATAGGGTTGAGTCGGAGGACCATACAATACCTTGGTTCTGTCCAAAACTCAGTTTTCTCATCCAAGTAGTTGGTTTCCCCATAGGTTTGAGTCCGAGGACCGTACAGTACCTTGGTTCTGTCCAAAAATCAGTTTTCTCATCCAAGTAGTTGGCTTCCGCATAGGTTTGAGTCCGAGGACCGTACAGTACCTTGGTTCTGTCCAAAACTCAGTTTTCTCATCCAAGTAGTTGGCTTCCCCATAGGTTTGAGTCGGAGGACCATACAATACCTTGGTTCTGTCCAAAACTCAGTTTTCTCGTCCAAGTTGTTGGTTTCCCCATAGGTTTGAGTCCGAGGACCATACAATACCTTAGTTCTGTCTAAAACTCAGTTTTCTCATCCAAGTAGATGGTTTGCCCATAGGTTTGAGAACGAGGACCATACAATACCTTGGTTCTATCCGAAACTGAGTCTTCTCATCCAAGTAGTTGGTTTCCCCATAGGTTTGAGTCCGTGGACCATACAATACCTTGGTTCTGTCCAAAACTGAGTTTTCTCATCCAAGTAGTTGGCTTCCCCATAGGTTTGAGTCCGAGGACCATACAATACCTTGGTTCTGTCCAAAACTCAGTTTTCTCATCCAAGTAGCTGGTTTCCCCATAGGTTTAAGTCGGAGGACCATACAATACCTTGGTTCTGTCCAAAACTCAGTTTTCTCATCCAAGTAGCTGGTTTCCCCATAGGGTTGAGTCGGAGGACCATACAATACCTTGGTTCTGTCCAAAACTCAGTTTTCTCATCCAAGTAGTTGGTTTCCCCATAGGTTTGAGTCCGAGGACCATACAATACCTTGGTTCTGTCCAAAACTGAGTTTTCTCATCCAAGTAGTTGGCTTCCCCATAGGTTTGAGTCCGAGGACCATACAATACCTTGGTTCTGTCCAAAACTCAGTTTTCTCATCCAAGCAGCTGGTTTCCCCATATGTTTAAGTCGGAGGACCATACAATACCTTGGTTCTGTCCAAAACTCAGTTTTCTCGTCCAAGTTGTTGGTTTCCCCATAGGTTTGAGTCGGAGGACCATACAATACCTTGGTTCTGTCCAAAACTCAGTTTTCTCGTCCAAGTTGTTGGTTTCCCCATAGGTTTGAGTCCGAGGACCATACAATAGATTAGTTCTGTCTAAAACTCAGTTTTCTCATCCAAGTAGATGGTTTGCCCATAGGTTTGAGAACGAGGACCATACAATACCTTGGTTCTATCCAAAACTGAGTTTTCACATCCAAGTAGTTGGTTTCCCCATAGGTTTGAGTCCGAGGACCATACAATACCTTGGTTCTGTCAAAAACTGAGTTTTCTCATCCAAGTAGTTGGCTTCCCCATAGGTTTGAGTCCGAGGACCATACAATACCTTGGTTCTGTCCAAAACTCAGTTTTCTCATCCAAGTAGCTGGTTTCCCCATAGGTTTGAGTCGAAGGACCATACAATACCTTGGTTCTGTCCAAAACTCAGTTTTCTCATCCAAGTAGTTGGTTTCCCCATAGGTTTGAGTCCGAGGACCGCACAGTACCTCGGTTCTGTCCAAAACTCAGTTTTCTCATCCAAGTAGTTGGCTTCCCCATAGGTTTGAGTCGGAGGACCATACAATACCTTGGTTCTGTCCAAAACTCAGTTTTCTCATCCAAGTAGTTGGTTTCCCAATAGGTTTGAGTCCGAGGACCGCACAGTACCTCGGTTCTGTCCAAAACTCAGTTTTCTCATCCAAGTAGTTGGCTTCCCCATAGGTTTAAGTCGGAGGACCATACAATACCTTGGTTCTGTCCAAAACTCAGTTTTCTCGTCCAAGTTGTTGGTTTCCCCATAGGTTTGAGTCAGAGGACCATACAATACCTTAGTTCTGTCTAAAACTCAGTTTTACCATCCAAGTAGATGGTTTGCCCATAGGTTTGAGAACGAGGACCATACAATACCTTGGTTCTATCAAAAACTGTGTTTTCTCATCCAAGTAGTTGGTTTCCCCATATGTTTGAGTCCGAGGACCATACAATGCCTTGGTTCTGTCCAAAACTCAGTTTTCTCATCCAAGTAGTTGGCTTCCCCAAAGGTTTGAGTCCGAGAACCATACAATACCTTGGTTCTGTCCAAAACTCAGTTTTCTCATCCAAGAAGTTGGTTTCCCCATAGGTGTGAGTCCGACGACCATACAATACCTTAGTTCTATCCAAAACTCAGTTTTCTCATTCAAGTAGCTGGTTTCCCCACAGGGTTGAGTCGGAGGACCATACAATACCTTGGTTCTGTCCAAAACTCAGTTTTCTCATCCAAGTAGTTGGTTTCCCCATAGGTTTCAGTCCGAGGACCGTACAATACCATGGTTCTGTCCAAAACTCAGTTTTCTCGTCCAAGTTGTTGGTTTCCCCATAGGTTTGAGTCCGAGGACCATACAATACCTTAGTTCTGTCTAAAACTCAGTTTTCTCATCCAAGTAGATGATTTGCCCATAGGTTTGAGAACGAGGACCATACAATACCTTGGTTCTATCCAAAACTGAGTTTTCTCATCCAAGTAGTTGGTTTCCCCATAGGTTTGAGTCCGAGGACCATACAATACCTTGGTTCTGTCCAAACCTGAGTTTTCTCATCCAAGTAGTTGGCTTCCCCATAGGTTTGAGTCCGAGGACCATACAATACCTTGGTTCTGTCCAAAACTCAGTTTTCTCATCCAAGTAGTTGGTTTCCACATAGGTTTGAGTCCGAGGACCATACAATACCTTGGTTCTATCCAAAACTCAGTTTTCTCATTCAAGTAGCTGGTTTCCCCATAGGGTTGAGTCGGAGGACCATACAATACCTTGGTTCTGTCCAAAACTCAGTTTTCTCATCCAAGTAGTTGGTTTCCCCATAGGTTTGAGTCCGAGGACCGTACAGTACCTTGGTTCTGTCCAAAACTCAGTTTTCTCATCCAAGTAGTTGGCTTCCGCATAGGTTTGAGTCCGAGGACCGTACAGTACCTTGGTTCTGTCCAAAACTCAGTTTTCTCATCCAAGTAGTTGGCTTCCCCATAGGTTTGAGTCGGAGGACCATACAATACCTTGGTTCTGTCCAAAACTCAGTTTTCTCGTCCAAGTTGTTGGTTTCCCCATAGGTTTGAGTCCGAGGACCATACAATACCTTAGTTCTATCTAAAACTCAGTTTTCTCATCCAAGTAGATGGTTTGCCCATAGGTTTGAGAACGAGGACCATACAATACCTTGGTTCTATCCGAAACTGAGTCTTCTCATCCAAGTAGTTGGTTTCCCCATAGGTTTGAGTCCGAGGACCATACAATACCTTGGTTCTGTCCAAAACTGAGTTTTCTCATCCAAGTAGTTGGCTTCCCCATAGGTTTGAGTCCGAGGACCATACAATACCTTGGTTCTGTCCAAAACTCAGTTTTCTCATCCAAGTAGCTGGTTTCCCCATAGGTTTAAGTCGGAGGACCATACAATACCTTGGTTCTGTCCAAAACTCAGTTTTCTCATCCAAGTAGCTGGTTTCCCCATAGGGTTGAGTCGGAGGACCATACAATACCTTGGTTCTGTCCAAAACTCAGTTTTCTCATCCAAGTAGTTGGTTTCCCCATAGGTTTGAGTCCGAGGACCATACAATACCTTGGTTCTGTCCAAAACTGAGTTTTCTCATCCAAGTAGTTGGCTTCCCCATAGGTTTGAGTCCGAGGACCATACAATACCTTGGTTCTGTCCAAAACTCAGTTTTCTCATCCAAGCAGCTGGTTTCCCCATATGTTTAAGTCGGAGGACCATACAATACCTTGGTTCTGTCCAAAACTCAGTTTTCTCATCCAAGTAGCTGGTTTCCCCATAGGGTTGAGTCGGAGGACCATACAATACCTTGGTTCTGTCCAAAACTCAGTTTTCTCATCCAAGTAGTTGGTTTCCCCATAGGTTTGAGTCCGAGGACCGTACAGTACCTCGGTTCTGTCCAAAACTCAGTTTTCTCATCCAAGTAGTTGGCTTCCCCATAGGTTTGAGTCGGAGGACCATACAATACCTTGGTTCTGTCCAAAACTCAGTTTTCTCGTCCAAGTTGTTGGTTTCCCCATAGGTTTGAGTCCGAGGACCATACAATACCTTGGTTCTATCCAAAACTCAGTTTTCTCATTCAAGTAGCTGGTTTCCCCATAGGGTTGAGTCGGAGGACCATACAATACCTTGGTTCTGTCCAAAACTCAGTTTTCTCATCCAAGTAGTTGGTTTCCCCATAGGTTTGAGTCCGAGGACCATACAATACCTTGGTTCTATCCAAAACTCAGTTTTCTCATTCAAGTAGCTGGTTTCCCCATAGGGTTGAGTCGGAGGACCATACAATACCTTGGTTCTGTCCAAAACTCAGTTTTCTCATCCAAGTAGTTGGTTTCCCCATAGGTTTGAGTCCGAGGACCGTACAGTACCTTGGTTCTGTCCAAAACTCAGTTTTCTCATCCAAGTAGTTGGCTTCCGCATAGGTTTGAGTCCGAGGACCGTACAGTACCTTGGTTCTGTCCAAAACTCAGTTTTCTCATCCAAGTAGTTGGCTTCCCCATAGGTTTGAGTTGGAGGACCATACAATACCTTGGTTCTGTCCAAAACTCAGTTTTCTCGTCCAAGTTGTTGGTTTCCCCATAGGTTTGAGTCCGAGGACCATACAATAGCTTAGTTCTGTCTAAAACTCAGTTTTCTCATCCAAGTAGATGGTTTGCCCATAGGTTTGAGAACGAGGACCATACAATACCTTGGTTCTATCCGAAACTGAGTCTTCTCATCCAAGTAGTTGGTTTCCCCATAGGTTTGAGTCCGTGGACCATACAATACCTTGGTTCTGTCCAAAACTGAGTTTTCTCATCCAAGTAGTTGGCTTCCCCATAGGTTTGAGTCCGAGGACCATACAATACCTTGGTTCTGTCCAAAACTCAGTTTTCTCATCCAAGTAGCTGGTTTCCCCATAGGTTTAAGTCGGAGGACCATACAATACCTTGGTTCTGTCCAAAACTCAGTTTTCTCATCCAAGTAGCTGGTTTCCCCATAGGGTTGAGTCGGAGGACCATACAATACCTTGGTTCTGTCCAAAACTCAGTTTTCTCATCCAAGTAGTTGGTTTCCCCATAGGTTTGAGTCCGAGGACCATACAATACCTTGGTTCTGTCCAAAACTGAGTTTTCTCATCCAAGTAGTTGGCTTCCCCATAGGTTTGAGTCCGAGGACCATACAATACCTTGGTTCTGTCCAAAACTCAGTTTTCTCATCCAAGCAGCTGGTTTCCCCATATGTTTAAGTCGGAGGACCATACAATACCTTGGTTCTGTCCAAAACTCAGTTTTCTCGTCCAAGTTGTTGGTTTCCCCATAGGTTTGAGTCGGAGGACCATACAATACCTTGGTTCTGTCCAAAACTCAGTTTTCTCGTCCAAGTTGTTGGTTTCCCCATAGGTTTGAGTCCGAGGACCATACAATAGATTAGTTCTGTCTAAAACTCAGTTTTCTCATCCAAGTAGATGGTTTGCCCATAGGTTTGAGAACGAGGACCATACAATACCTTGGTTCTATCCAAAACTGAGTTTTCACATCCAAGTAGTTGGTTTCCCCATAGGTTTGAGTCCGAGGACCATACAATACCTTGGTTCTGTCAAAAACTGAGTTTTCTCATCCAAGTAGTTGGCTTCCCCATAGGTTTGAGTCCGAGGACCATACAATACCTTGGTTCTGTCCAAAACTCAGTTTTCTCATCCAAGTAGCTGGTTTCCCCATAGGTTTGAGTCGAAGGACCATACAATACCTTGGTTCTGTCCAAAACTCAGTTTTCTCATCCAAGTAGTTGGTTTCCCCATAGGTTTGAGTCCGAGGACCGCACAGTACCTCGGTTCTGTCCAAAACTCAGTTTTCTCATCCAAGTAGTTGGCTTCCCCATAGGTTTGAGTCGGAGGACCATACAATACCTTGGTTCTGTCCAAAACTCAGTTTTCTCATCCAAGTAGTTGGTTTCCCAATAGGTTTGAGTCCGAGGACCGCACAGTACCTCGGTTCTGTCCAAAACTCAGTTTTCTCATCCAAGTAGTTGGCTTCCCCATAGGTTTAAGTCGGAGGACCATACAATACCTTGGTTCTGTCCAAAACTCAGTTTTCTCGTCCAAGTTGTTGGTTTCCCCATAGGTTTGAGTCAGAGGACCATACAATACCTTAGTTCTGTCTAAAACTCAGTTTTACCATCCAAGTAGATGGTTTGCCCATAGGTTTGAGAACGAGGACCATACAATACCTTGGTTCTATCAAAAACTGTGTTTTCTCATCCAAGTAGTTGGTTTCCCCATATGTTTGAGTCCGAGGACCATACAATGCCTTGGTTCTGTCCAAAACTCAGTTTTCTCATCCAAGTAGTTGGCTTCCCCAAAGGTTTGAGTCCGAGAACCATACAATACCTTGGTTCTGTCCAAAACTCAGTTTTCTCATCCAAGAAGTTGGTTTCCCCATAGGTGTGAGTCCGACGACCATACAATACCTTAGTTCTATCCAAAACTCAGTTTTCTCATTCAAGTAGCTGGTTTCCCCACAGGGTTGAGTCGGAGGACCATACAATACCTTGGTTCTGTCCAAAACTCAGTTTTCTCATCCAAGTAGTTGGTTTCCCCATAGGTTTCAGTCCGAGGACCGTACAATACCATGGTTCTGTCCAAAACTCAGTTTTCTCGTCCAAGTTGTTGGTTTCCCCATAGGTTTGAGTCCGAGGACCATACAATACCTTAGTTCTGTCTAAAACTCAGTTTTCTCATCCAAGTAGATGATTTGCCCATAGGTTTGAGAACGAGGACCATACAATACCTTGGTTCTATCCAAAACTGAGTTTTCTCATCCAAGTAGTTGGTTTCCCCATAGGTTTGAGTCCGAGGACCATACAATACCTTGGTTCTGTCCAAACCTGAGTTTTCTCATCCAAGTAGTTGGCTTCCCCATAGGTTTGAGTCCGAGGACCATACAATACCTTGGTTCTGTCCAAAACTCAGTTTTCTCATCCAAGTAGTTGGTTTCCACATAGGTTGAGTCCGAGGACCATACAATACCTTGGTTCTATCCAAAACTCAGTTTTCTCATTCAAGTAGCTGGTTTCCCCATAGGGTTGAGTCGGAGGACCATACAATACCTTGGTTCTGTCCAAAACTCAGTTTTCTCATCCAAGTAGTTGGTTTCCCCATAGGTTTGAGTCCGAGGACCGTACAGTACCTTGGTTCTGTCCAAAACTCAGTTTTCTCATCCAAGTAGTTGGCTTCCGCATAGGTTTGAGTCCGAGGACCGTACAGTACCTTGGTTCTGTCCAAAACTCAGTTTTCTCATCCAAGTAGTTGGCTTCCCCATAGGTTTGAGTCGGAGGACCATACAATACCTTGGTTCTGTCCAAAACTCAGTTTTCTCGTCCAAGTTGTTGGTTTCCCCATAGGTTTGAGTCCGAGGACCATACAATACCTTAGTTCTATCTAAAACTCAGTTTTCTCATCCAAGTAGATGGTTTGCCCATAGGTTTGAGAACGAGGACCATACAATACCTTGGTTCTATCCGAAACTGAGTCTTCTCATCCAAGTAGTTGGTTTCCCCATAGGTTTGAGTCCGAGGACCATACAATACCTTGGTTCTGTCCAAAACTGAGTTTTCTCATCCAAGTAGTTGGCTTCCCCATAGGTTTGAGTCCGAGGACCATACAATACCTTGGTTCTGTCCAAAACTCAGTTTTCTCATCCAAGTAGCTGGTTTCCCCATAGGTTTAAGTCGGAGGACCATACAATACCTTGGTTCTGTCCAAAACTCAGTTTTCTCATCCAAGTAGCTGGTTTCCCCATAGGGTTGAGTCGGAGGACCATACAATACCTTGGTTCTGTCCAAAACTCAGTTTTCTCATCCAAGTAGTTGGTTTCCCCATAGGTTTGAGTCCGAGGACCATACAATACCTTGGTTCTGTCCAAAACTGAGTTTTCTCATCCAAGTAGTTGGCTTCCCCATAGGTTTGAGTCCGAGGACCATACAATACCTTGGTTCTGTCCAAAACTCAGTTTTCTCATCCAAGCAGCTGGTTTCCCCATATGTTTAAGTCGGAGGACCATACAATACCTTGGTTCTGTCCAAAACTCAGTTTTCTCATCCAAGTAGCTGGTTTCCCCATAGGGTTGAGTCGGAGGACCATACAATACCTTGGTTCTGTCCAAAACTCAGTTTTCTCATCCAAGTAGTTGGTTTCCCCATAGGTTTGAGTCCGAGGACCGTACAGTACCTCGGTTCTGTCCAAAACTCAGTTTTCTCATCCAAGTAGTTGGCTTCCCCATAGGTTTGAGTCGGAGGACCATACAATACCTTGGTTCTGTCCAAAACTCAGTTTTCTCGTCCAAGTTGTTGGTTTCCCCATAGGTTTGAGTCCGAGGACCATACAATACCTTGGTTCTATCCAAAACTCAGTTTTCTCATTCAAGTAGCTGGTTTCCCCATAGGGTTGAGTCGGAGGACCATACAATACCTTGGTTCTGTCCAAAACTCAGTTTTCTCATCCAAGTAGTTGGTTTCCCCATAGGTTTGAGTCCGAGGACCATACAATACCTTGGTTCTATCCAAAACTCAGTTTTCTCATTCAAGTAGCTGGTTTCCCCATAGGGTTGAGTCGGAGGACCATACAATACCTTGGTTCTGTCCAAAACTCAGTTTTCTCATCCAAGTAGTTGGTTTCCCCATAGGTTTGAGTCCGGGGACCGTACAGTACCTTGGTTCTGTCCAAAACTCAGTTTTCTCATCCAAGTAGTTGGCTTCCGCATAGGTTTGAGTCCGAGGACCGTACAGTACCTTGGTTCTGTCCAAAACTCAGTTTTCTCATCCAAGTAGTTGGCTTCCCCATAGGTTTGAGTTGGAGGACCATACAATACCTTGGTTCTGTCCAAAACTCAGTTTTCTCGTCCAAGTTGTTGGTTTCCCCATAGGTTTGAGTCCGAGGACCATACAATAGCTTAGTTCTGTCTAAAACTCAGTTTTCTCATCCAAGTAGATGGTTTGCCCGTAGGTTTGAGAACGAGGACCATACAATACATTGGTTCTGTCCAAAACTCAGTTTTCTCATCCAAGTAGTTGGCTTCCCCATAGGTTTGAGTCCGAGGACCATACAATACCTTGGTTCTGTCCAAAACTCAGCTTTCTCATCCAAGTAGTTGGTTTCCCCATAGGTTTGAGTCCGAGGACCATACAATACCTTGGTTCTATCCAAAACTCAGTTTTCTCATTCAAGTAGCTGGTTTCTCCATAGGGTTGAGTCGGAGGACCATACAATACCTTGGTTCTGTCCAAAACTCAGTTTTCTCATCCAAGTAGTTGGTTTCCCCATAGGTTTGAGTCCGAGGACCGTACAGTACCTTGGTTCTGTCCAAAACTCAGTTTTCTCATCCAAGTAGTTGGCTTCCCCATAGGTTTGAGTCGGAGGACCGTACAGTACCATGGTTCTGTCCAAAACTCAGTTTTCTCATCCAAGTAGTTGGCTTCCCCATAGGTTTGAGTCGGAGGACCCTACAATACCTTGGTTCTGTCCAAAACTCAGTTTTCTCATCCAAGTAGTTAGTTGCCCCATAGGTTTGAGTCCGAGGACTATACAATACCTTGGCTCTGTCCAAAACTCAGTTTTCTCATCCAAGTAGTTGGTTTCCCCATAGGTTTGAGTCCGAGGACCATACAATACCTTGGTTCTGTCCAAAACTCAATTTTCTCATCCAAGTAGTTGGTTTCCCCATAGGTTTGAGTCCGAGGACCGTACAATACCTTGGTTCTGTCCAAAACTCAGTTTTCTCATCCAAGTAGTTGGTTTCCCCACTGGTTTGCGTCCGACGACCATACAATACCTTGGTTCTGTCCAAAACTCAGTTTTCTCATTCAAGTAGTTGGTTTCCCCATAGGTTTGAGTCTGAGGATCATACAATACCTTGGTTCTATCCAAAACTCAGTTTTCTCATCCAAGTAGTTGGTTTCCCCATAGGTTTGAGTCCGAGGACCATACAATACCTTGGTTCTGTCCAAAACTCAGTTTTCTCGTCCAAGTTGTTGGTTTCCCCATAGGTTTGAGTTCGAGGACCATACAATACCTTGGTTCTGTCCAAATCTCAGTTTTCTCATCCAAGTAGTTGGTTTGCCCATAGGTTTTAGAACGAGAACCATACAATACCTTGGTTCTGTCCAAAACTCAGTTTTCTCATCCAAGTAGTTGGTTTCCCCATGGGTTTGAGTCCGAGGACCATACAATACCTTGGTTCTATCCATAACTCAGTTTTCTCATCCAAGTAGTTGGTTTCCCCATAGGTTTTAGTCCGAGGACCATACAATACTTTGGTTCTATCCAAAACTCGGTTTTTTCATCCAAGTAGTTTGTTTCCCCATAGGTTTGAGTCCGAGGACCATACAATACCTTGGTTCTGTCCAAAACTCAATTTTCTCATCCAAGTAGTTGGTTTCCCCATAGGTTTGAGTCCGAGGGACCGTACAATACCTTGGTTCTGTCCAAAACTCAGTTTTCTCATCCAAGTAGTTGGTTTCCCCACTGGTTTGCGTCCGACGACCATACAATACCTTGGTTCTGTCCAAAACTCAGTTTTCTCATTCAAGTAGTTGGTTTCCCCATAGGTTTGAGTCTGAGGATCATACAATACCTTGGTTCTGTCCAAAACTCAGTTTTCTCATCCAAGTAGTTGGCTTCCCCATAGGTTTGAGTCCGAGGACCATACAATACCTTGGTTCTGTCCAAAACTCAGTTTTCTCATCCAAGTAGTTGGTTTCCCCATAGGTTTGAGTCCGAGGACCATACAATACCTTGGTTCTATCCAAAACTCAGTTTTCTCATTCAAGTAGCTGGTTTTCCCATAAGGTTGAGTCGGAGGACCATACAATACCTTGGTTCTGTCCAAAACTCAGTTTTCTCATCCAAGTAGTTGATTTCCCCATAGGTTTGAGTCCGAGGACCGTACAGTACCTTGGTTCTGTCCAAAAACTCAGTTTTCTCATCCAAGTAGTTGGCTTCCGCATAGGTTTGAGTCCGAGGACCGTACAGTACCTTGGTTCTGTCCAAAACTCAGTTTTCTCATCCAAGTAGTTGGCTTCCCCATAGGTTTGAGTTGGAGGACCATACAATACCTTGGTTCTGTCCAAAACTCAGTTTTCTCGTCCAAGTTGTTGGTTTCCCCATAGGTTTGAGTCCGAGGACCATACAATAGCTTAGTTCTGTCTAAAACTCAGTTTTCTCATCCAAGTAGATGGTTTGCCCGTAGGTTTGAGAACGAGGACCATACAATACATTGGTTCTGTCCAAAACTCAGTTTTCTCATCCAAGTAGTTGGCTTCCCTATAGGTTTGAGTCCGAGGACCATACAATACCTTGGTTCTGTCCAAAACTCAGCTTTCTCATCCAAGTAGTTGGTTTCCCCATAGGTTTGAGTCCGAGGACCATACAATACCTTGGTTCTATCCAAAACTCAGTTTTCTCATTCAAGTAGCTGGTTTCTCCAAAGGGTTGAGTCGGAGGACCATACAATACCTTGGTTCTGTCCAAAACTCAGTTTTCTCATCCAAGTAGTTGGTTTCCCCATAGGTTTGAGTCCGAGGACCGTACAGTACCTTGGTTCTGTCCAAAACTCAGTTTTCTCATCCAAGTAGTTGGCTTCCCCATAGGTTTGAGTCGGAGGACCGTACAGTACCTTGGTTCTGTCCAAAACTCAGTTTTCTCATCCAAGTAGTTGGCTTCCCCATAGGTTTGAGTCGGAGGACCATACAATACCTTGGTTCTGTCCAAAACTCAGTTTTCTCATCCAAGTAGTTAGTTGCCCCATAGGGTTGAGTCGGAGGACCATACAATACCTTGGCTCTGTCCAAAACTCAGTTTTCTCATCCAAGTAGTTGGTTTCCCCATAGGTTTGAGTCCGAGGACCATACAATACCTTGGTTCTGTCCAAAACTCAATTTTCTCATCCAAGTAGTTGGTTTCCCCATAGGTTTGAGTCCGAGGACCATACAATACCTTGGTTCTGTCCAAAACTCAGTTTTCTCAACCAAGAAGTTGGTTTCCCCATAGGTTTGAGTCCGAGGACCATACAATACCTTGGTTCTATCCAAAACTCAGTTTTCTCATTCAAGTAGCTGGTTTCCCCACAGGATTGAGTCGGAGGACCATACACTACCTTGGTTCTGTCCAAAAGTCAGTTTTCTCATCCAAGTAGTTGGTTTCCCCATAGGTTTGGGTCCGAGGACCGTACAATACCTTGGTTCTGTCCAAAACACAGTTTTCTCGTCCAAGTTGTGGTTTTCCCCATAGGTTTGAGTCCGAGGACCATACAATACCTTAGTTCTGTCTAAAACTCAGTTTTCTCATCCAAGTAGATGGTTTGCCCATAGGTTTGAGAACGAGGACCATACAATACCTTGGTTCTATCCAAAACTGAGTTTTCTCATCCAAGTAGTTGGTTTCCCCATAGGTTTGAGTCCGAGGACCATACAATACCTTGGTTCTGTCCAAAACTCAGTTTTCTCATCCAAGTAGTTGGCTTCCCCATAGGTTTCAGTCCGAGGACCATACAATACCTTGGTTCTGTCCAAAACTCAGTTTTCTCATCCAAGTAGTTGGTTTCCCCATAGGTTTGAGTCCGAGGACCATACAATACCTTGGTTCTATCCAAAACTCAGTTTTCTCATTCAAGTAGCTGGTTTTCCCATAGGGTTGAGTCGGAGGACCATACAATACCTTGGTTCTGTCCAAAACTCAGTTTTCTCATCCAAGTAGTTGATTTCCCCATAGGTTTGAGTCCGAGGACCGTACAGTACCTTGGTTCTGTCCAAAACTCAGTTTTCTCATCCAAGTAGTTGGCTTCCGCATAGGTTTGAGTCCGAGGACCGTACAGTACCTTGGTTCTGTCCAAAACTCAGTTTTCTCGTCCAAGTAGTTGGCTTCCCCATAGGTTTGAGTTGGAGGACCATACAATACCTTGGTTCTGTCCAAAACTCAGTTTTCTCGTCCAAGTTGTTGGTTTCCCCATAGGTTTGAGTCCGAGGACCATACAATAGCTTAGTTCTGTCTAAAACTCAGTTTTCTCATCCAAGTAGATGGTTTGCCCGTAGGTTTGAGAACGAGGACCATACAATACATTGGTTCTGTCCAAAACTCAGTTTTCTCATCCAAGTAGTTGGCTTCCCCATAGGTTTGAGTCCGAGGACCATACAATACCTTGGTTCTGTCCAAAACTCAGTTTTCTCATCCAAGAAGTTGGTTTCCCCATAGGTTTGAGTCCGAGGACCATACAATACCTTGGTTCTATCCAAAACTCTGTTTTCTCATTCAAGTAGCTGGTTTCCCCACAGGGTTGAGTCGGAGGACCATACAATACCTTGGTTCTGTCCAAAAGTCAGTTTTCTCATCCAAGTAGTTGGTTTCCCCATAGGTTTGGGTCCGAGGACCGTACAATACCTTGGTTCTGTCCAAAACACAGTTTTCTCGTCCAAGTTGTGGTTTTCCCCATAGGTTTGAGTCCGAGGACCATACAATACCTTAGTTCTGTCTAAAACTCAGTTTTCTCATCCAAGTAGATGGTTTGCCCATAGGTTTGAGAACGAGGACCATACAATACCTTGGTTCTATCCAAAACTGAGTTTTCTCATCCAAGTAGTTGGTTTCCCCATAGGTTTGAGTCCGAGGACCATACAATACCTTGGTTCTGTCCAAAACTCAGTTTTCTCATCCAAGTAGTTGGCTTCCCCATAGGTTTGAGTCCGAGGACCATACAATACCTTGGTTCTGTCCAAAACTCAGTTTTCTCATCCAAGTAGTTGGTTTCCCCATAGGTTTGAGTCCGAGGACCATACAATACCTTGGTTCTATCCAAAACTCAGTTTTCTCATTCAAGTAGCTGGTTTTCCCATAGGGTTGAGTCGGAGGACCATACAATACCTTGGTTCTGTCCAAAACTCAGTTTTCTCATCCAAGTAGTTGGCTTCCGCATAGGTTTGAGTCCGAGGACCGTACAGTACCTTGGTTCTGTCCAAAACTCAGTTTTCTCGTCCAAGTAGTTGGCTTCCCCATAGGTTTGAGTTGGAGGACCATACAATACCTTGGTTCTGTCCAAAACTCAGTTTTCTCGTCCAAGTTGTTGGTTTCCCCATAGGTTTGAGTCCGAGGACCATACAATAGCTTAGTTCTATCCAAAACTCAGTTTTCTCATCCAAGTAGATGGTTTGCCCGTAGGTTTGAGAACGAGGACCATACAATACATTGGTTCTGTCCAAAACTCAGTTTTCTCATCCAAGTAGTTGGCTTCCCCATAGGTTTGAGTCCGAGGACCATACAATACCTTGGTTCTGTCCAAAACTCAGCTTTCTCATCCAAGTAGTTGGTTTCCCCATAGGTTTGAGTCCGAGGACCATACAATACCTTGGTTCTATCCAAAACTCAGTTTTCTCATTCAAGTAGCTGGTTTCTCCATAGGGTTGAGTCGGAGGACCATACAATACCTTGGTTCTGTCCAAAACTCAGTTTTCTCATCCAAGTAGTTGGTTTCCCCATAGGTTTGAGTCCGAGGACCGTACAGTACCTTGGTTCTGTCCAAAACTCAGTTTTCTCATCCAAGTAGTTGGCTTCCCCATAGGTTTGAGTCGGAGGACCGTACAGTACCATGGTTCTGTCCAAAACTCAGTTTTCTCATCCAAGTAGTTGGCTTCCCCATAGGTTTGAGTCGGAGGACCATACAATACCTTGGTTCTGTCCAAAACTCAGTTTTCTCATCCAAGTAGTTAGTTGCCCCATAGGTTTGAGTCCGAGGACTATACAATACCTTGGCTCTGTCCAAAACTCAGTTTTCTCATCCAAGTAGTTGGTTTCCCCATAGGTTTGAGTCCGAGGACCATACAATACCTTGGTTCTGTCCAAAACTCAATTTTCTCATCCAAGTAGTTGGTTTCCCCATAGGTTTGAGTCCGAGGACCGTACAATACCTTGGTTCTATCCAAAACTGAGTTTTCTCATCCAAGTAGTTGGTTTCCCCATAGGTTTGAGTCCGAGGACCATACAATACCTTGGTTCTGTCCAAAACTCAGTTTTCTCATCCAAGTAGTTGGCTTCCCCATAGGTTTGAGTCCGAGGACCATACAATACCTTGGTTCTGTCCAAAACTCAGTTTTCTCATCCAAGTAGTTGGTTTCCCCATAGGTTTGAGTCCGAGGACCATACAATACCTTGGTTCTATCCAAAACTCAGTTTTCTCATTCAAGTAGCTGGTTTTCCCATAGGGTTGAGTCGGAGGACCATACAATACCTTGGTTCTGTCCAAAACTCAGTTTTCTCATCCAAGTAGTTGGCTTCCGCATAGGTTTGAGTCCGAGGACCGTACAGTACCTTGGTTCTGTCCAAAACTCAGTTTTCTCGTCCAAGTAGTTGGCTTCCCCATAGGTTTGAGTTGGAGGACCATACAATACCTTGGTTCTGTCCAAAACTCAGTTTTCTCGTCCAAGTTGTTGGTTTCCCCATAGGTTTGAGTCCGAGGACCATACAATAGCTTAGTTCTATCCAAAACTCAGTTTTCTCATCCAAGTAGATGGTTTGCCCGTAGGTTTGAGAACGAGGACCATACAATACATTGGTTCTGTCCAAAACTCAGTTTTCTCATCCAAGTAGTTGGCTTCCCCATAGGTTTGAGTCCGAGGACCATACAATACCTTGGTTCTGTCCAAAACTCAGCTTTCTCATCCAAGTAGTTGGTTTCCCCATAGGTTTGAGTCCGAGGACCATACAATACCTTGGTTCTATCCAAAACTCAGTTTTCTCATTCAAGTAGCTGGTTTCTCCATAGGGTTGAGTCGGAGGACCATACAATACCTTGGTTCTGTCCAAAACTCAGTTTTCTCATCCAAGTAGTTGGTTTCCCCATAGGTTTGAGTCCGAGGACCGTACAGTACCTTGGTTCTGTCCAAAACTCAGTTTTCTCATCCAAGTAGTTGGCTTCCCCATAGGTTTGAGTCGGAGGACCGTACAGTACCATGGTTCTGTCCAAAACTCAGTTTTCTCATCCAAGTAGTTGGCTTCCCCATAGGTTTGAGTCGGAGGACCATACAATACCTTGGTTCTGTCCAAAACTCAGTTTTCTCATCCAAGTAGTTAGTTGCCCCATAGGTTTGAGTCCGAGGACTATACAATACCTTGGCTCTGTCCAAAACTCAGTTTTCTCATCCAAGTAGTTGGTTTCCCCATAGGTTTGAGTCCGAGGACCATACAATACCTTGGTTCTGTCCAAAACTCAATTTTCTCATCCAAGTAGTTGGTTTCCCCATAGGTTTGAGTCCGAGGACCGTACAATACCTTGGTTCTGTCCAAAACTCAGTTTTCTCATCCAAGTAGTTGGTTTCCCCACTGGTTTGCGTCCGACGACCATACAATACCTTGGTTCTGTCCAAAACTCAGTTTTCTCATTCAAGTAGTTGGTTTCCCCATAGGTTTGAGTCTGAGGATCATACAATACCTTGGTTCTATCCAAAACTCAGTTTTCTCATCCAAGTAGTTGGTTTCCCCATAGGTTTGAGTCCGAGGACCATACAATACCTTGGTTCTGTCCAAAACTCAGTTTTCTCGTCCAAGTTGTTGGTTTCCCCATAGGTTTGAGTTCGAGGACCATACAATACCTTGGTTCTGTCCAAATCTCAGTTTTCTCATCCAAGTAGTTGGTTTGCCCATAGGTTTTAGAACGAGAACCATACAATACCTTGGTTCTGTCCAAAACTCAGTTTTCTCATCCAAGTAGTTGGTTTCCCCATGGGTTTGAGTCCGAGGACCATACAATACCTTGGTTCTATCCATAACTCAGTTTTCTCATCCAAGTAGTTGGTTTCCCCATAGGTTTTAGTCCGAGGACCATACAATACTTTGGTTCTATCCAAAACTCGGTTTTTTCATCCAAGTAGTTTGTTTCCCCATAGGTTTGAGTCCGAGGACCATACAATACCTTGGTTCTGTCCAAAACTCAATTTTCTCATCCAAGTAGTTGGTTTCCCCATAGGTTTGAGTCCGAGGACCGTACAATACCTTGGTTCTGTCCAAAACTCAGTTTTCTCATCCAAGTAGTTGGTTTCCCCACTGGTTTGCGTCCGACGACCATACAATACCTTGGTTCTGTCCAAAACTCAGTTTTCTCATTCAAGTAGTTGGTTTCCCCATAGGTTTGAGTCTGAGGATCATACAATACCTTGGTTCTGTCCAAAACTCAGTTTTCTCATCCAAGTAGTTGGCTTCCCCATAGGTTTGAGTCCGAGGACCATACAATACCTTGGTTCTGTCCAAAACTCAGTTTTCTCATCCAAGTAGTTGGTTTCCCCATAGGTTTGAGTCCGAGGACCATACAATACCTTGGTTCTATCCAAAACTCAGTTTTCTCATTCAAGTAGCTGGTTTTCCCATAAGGTTGAGTCGGAGGACCATACAATACCTTGGTTCTGTCCAAAACTCAGTTTTCTCATCCAAGTAGTTGATTTCCCCATAGGTTTGAGTCCGAGGACCGTACAGTACCTTGGTTCTGTCCAAAACTCAGTTTTCTCATCCAAGTAGTTGGCTTCCGCATAGGTTTGAGTCCGAGGACCGTACAGTACCTTGGTTCTGTCCAAAACTCAGTTTTCTCATCCAAGTAGTTGGCTTCCCCATAGGTTTGAGTTGGAGGACCATACAATACCTTGGTTCTGTCCAAAACTCAGTTTTCTCGTCCAAGTTGTTGGTTTCCCCATAGGTTTGAGTCCGAGGACCATACAATAGCTTAGTTCTGTCTAAAACTCAGTTTTCTCATCCAAGTAGATGGTTTGCCCGTAGGTTTGAGAACGAGGACCATACAATACATTGGTTCTGTCCAAAACTCAGTTTTCTCATCCAAGTAGTTGGCTTCCCTATAGGTTTGAGTCCGAGGACCATACAATACCTTGGTTCTGTCCAAAACTCAGCTTTCTCATCCAAGTAGTTGGTTTCCCCATAGGTTTGAGTCCGAGGACCATACAATACCTTGGTTCTATCCAAAACTCAGTTTTCTCATTCAAGTAGCTGGTTTCTCCATAGGGTTGAGTCGGAGGACCATACAATACCTTGGTTCTGTCCAAAACTCAGTTTTCTCATCCAAGTAGTTGGTTTCCCCATAGGTTTGAGTCCGAGGACCGTACAGTACCTTGGTTCTGTCCAAAACTCAGTTTTCTCATCCAAGTAGTTGGCTTCCCCATAGGTTTGAGTCGGAGGACCGTACAGTACCTTGGTTCTGTCCAAAACTCAGTTTTCTCATCCAAGTAGTTGGCTTCCCCATAGGTTTGAGTCGGAGGACCATACAATACCTTGGTTCTGTCCAAAACTCAGTTTTCTCATCCAAGTAGTTAGTTGCCCCATAGGGTTGAGTCGGAGGACCATACAATACCTTGGCTCTGTCCAAAACTCAGTTTTCTCATCCAAGTAGTTGGTTTCCCCATAGGTTTGAGTCCGAGGACCATACAATACCTTGGTTCTGTCCAAAACTCAATTTTCTCATCCAAGTAGTTGGTTTCCCCATAGGTTTGAGTCCGAGGACCATACAATACCTTGGTTCTGTCCAAAACTCAGTTTTCTCAACCAAGAAGTTGGTTTCCCCATAGGTTTGAGTCCGAGGACCATACAATACCTTGGTTCTATCCAAAACTCAGTTTTCTCATTCAAGTAGCTGGTTTCCCCACAGGATTGAGTCGGAGGACCATACACTACCTTGGTTCTGTCCAAAAGTCAGTTTTCTCATCCAAGTAGTTGGTTTCCCCATAGGTTTGGGTCCGAGGACCGTACAATACCTTGGTTCTGTCCAAAACACAGTTTTCTCGTCCAAGTTGTGGTTTTCCCCATAGGTTTGAGTCCGAGGACCATACAATACCTTAGTTCTGTCTAAAACTCAGTTTTCTCATCCAAGTAGATGGTTTGCCCATAGGTTTGAGAACGAGGACCATACAATACCTTGGTTCTATCCAAAACTGAGTTTTCTCATCCAAGTAGTTGGTTTCCCCATAGGTTTGAGTCCGAGGACCATACAATACCTTGGTTCTGTCCAAAACTCAGTTTTCTCATCCAAGTAGTTGGCTTCCCCATAGGTTTCAGTCCGAGGACCATACAATACCTTGGTTCTGTCCAAAACTCAGTTTTCTCATCCAAGTAGTTGGTTTCCCCATAGGTTTGAGTCCGAGGACCATACAATACCTTGGTTCTATCCAAAACTCAGTTTTCTCATTCAAGTAGCTGGTTTTCCCATAGGGTTGAGTCGGAGGACCATACAATACCTTGGTTCTGTCCAAAACTCAGTTTTCTCATCCAAGTAGTTGATTTCCCCATAGGTTTGAGTCCGAGGACCGTACAGTACCTTGGTTCTGTCCAAAACTCAGTTTTCTCATCCAAGTAGTTGGCTTCCGCATAGGTTTGAGTCCGAGGACCGTACAGTACCTTGGTTCTGTCCAAAACTCAGTTTTCTCGTCCAAGTAGTTGGCTTCCCCATAGGTTTGAGTTGGAGGACCATACAATACCTTGGTTCTGTCCAAAACTCAGTTTTCTCGTCCAAGTTGTTGGTTTCCCCATAGGTTTGAGTCCGAGGACCATACAATAGCTTAGTTCTGTCTAAAACTCAGTTTTCTCATCCAAGTAGATGGTTTGCCCGTAGGTTTGAGAACGAGGACCATACAATACATTGGTTCTGTCCAAAACTCAGTTTTCTCATCCAAGTAGTTGGCTTCCCCATAGGTTTGAGTCCGAGGACCATACAATACCTTGGTTCTGTCCAAAACTCAGTTTTCTCATCCAAGAAGTTGGTTTCCCCATAGGTTTGAGTCCGAGGACCATACAATACCTTGGTTCTATCCAAAACTCTGTTTTCTCATTCAAGTAGCTGGTTTCCCCACAGGGTTGAGTCGGAGGACCATACAATACCTTGGTTCTGTCCAAAAGTCAGTTTTCTCATCCAAGTAGTTGGTTTCCCCATAGGTTTGGGTCCGAGGACCGTACAATACCTTGGTTCTGTCCAAAACACAGTTTTCTCGTCCAAGTTGTGGTTTTCCCCATAGGTTTGAGTCCGAGGACCATACAATACCTTAGTTCTGTCTAAAACTCAGTTTTCTCATCCAAGTAGATGGTTTGCCCATAGGTTTGAGAACGAGGACCATACAATACCTTGGTTCTATCCAAAACTGAGTTTTCTCATCCAAGTAGTTGGTTTCCCCATAGGTTTGAGTCCGAGGACCATACAATACCTTGGTTCTGTCCAAAACTCAGTTTTCTCATCCAAGTAGTTGGCTTCCCCATAGGTTTGAGTCCGAGGACCATACAATACCTTGGTTCTGTCCAAAACTCAGTTTTCTCATCCAGTAGTTGGTTTCCCCATAGGTTTGAGTCCGAGGACCATACAATACCTTGGTTCTATCCAAAACTCAGTTTCTCATTCAAGTAGCTGGTTTTCCCATAGGGTTGAGTCGGAGGACCATACAATACCTTGGTTCTGTCCAAAACTCAGTTTTCTCATCCAAGTAGTTGATTTCCCCATAGGTTTGAGTCCGAGGACCGTACAGTACCTTGGTTCTGTCCAAAACTCAGTTTTCTCATCCAAGTAGTTTGCTTCCGCATAGGTTTGAGTCCGAGGACCGTACAGTACCTTGGTTCTGTCCAAAACTCAGTTTTCTCATCCAAGTAGTTGGCTTCCCCATAGGTTTGAGCTGGGAGACCATACAATACCTTGGTTCTGTCCAAAACTCAGTTTTCTCGTCCAAGTTGTTGGTTTCCCCATAGGTTTGAGTCGAGGACCATACAATAGCTTAGTTCTGTCTAAAACTCAGTTTTCTCATCCAAGTAGATGGTTTGCCCGTAGGTTTGAGAACGAGGACCATACAATACGTTGGTTCTGTCCAAAACTCAGTTTTCTCATCCAAGTAGTGGCTTCCCCATAGGTTTGAGTCCGAGGACCATACAATACCTTGGTTCTGTCCAAAACTCAGCTTTCTCATCCAAGTAGTTGGTTTTCCCATAGGTTTGAGTCCGAGGACCATACAATACCTTGATTCTATCCAAAACTCAGTTTTCTCATTCAAGTAGCTGGTTTGCTCCATAGGGTTGAGTCGGAGGACCATACAATACCTTGGTTCTGTCCAAACTCAGTTTTCTCATCCAAGTAGTTGGTTTCCCCATAGGTTTGAGTCCGAGGACCGTACAGTACCTTGGTTCTGTCCAAAACTCAGTTTTCTCATCCAAGTAGTTGGCTTCCCCATAGGTTTGAGTCGGAGGACCGTACAGTACCTTGGTTCTGTCCAAAACTCAGTTTTCTCATCCAAGTAGTTGGCTTCCCCATAGGTTTGAGTCGGAGGACCATACAATACCTTGGTTCTGTCCAAAACTCAGTTTCTCATCCAAGTAGTTAGTTGCCCCATAGGGTTGAGTCGGAGGACCATACAATACCTTGGCTCTGTCCAAAACTCAGTTTTCTCATCCAAGTAGTTGGTTTCCCCATAGGTTTGAGTCCGAGGACCATACAATACCTTGGTTCTGTCCAAAACTCAATTTTCTCATCCAAGTAGTTGGTTTCCCCATAGGTTTGAGTCCGAGGACCGTACAATACCTTGGTTCTGTCCAAAACTCAGTTTTCTCATCCAAGTAGTTGGTTTCCCCACTGGTTTGCGTCCGACGACCATACAATACCTTGGTTCTGTCCAAAACTCAGTTTTCTCATTCAAGTAGTTGGTTTCCCCATAGGTTTGAGTCTGAGGATCATACAATACCTTGGTTCTGTCCAAAACTCAGTTTTCTCATCCAAGTAGTTGGTTTCCCCATAGGTTTGAGTCCGAGGACCATACAATACCTTGGTTCTGTCCAAAACTCAGTTTTCTCGTCCAAGTTGTTGGTTTCCCCATAGGTTTGAGTCCGAGGACCATACAATACCTTGGTTTCTGTCCAAATCTCAGTTTTCTCATCCAAGTAGTTGGTTTGCCCATAGGTTTTAGAACGAGAACCATACAATACCTTGGTTCTGTCCAAAACTCAGTTTTCTCATCCAAGTAGTTGGTTTCCCCATGGGTTTGAGTCCGAGGACCATACAATACCTTGGTTCTATCCATAACTCAGTTTTCTCATCCAAGTAGTTGGTTTCCCCATAGGTTTTAGTCCGAGGACCATACAATACTTTGGTTCTATCCAAAACTCGGTTTTTTCATCCAAGTAGTTTGTTTCCCCATAGGTTTGAGTCCGAGGACCATACAATACCTTGGTTCTGTCCAAAACTCAATTTTCTCATCCAAGTAGTTGGTTTCCCCATAGGTTTGAGTCCGAGGACCGTACAATACCTTGGTTCTGTCCAAAACTCAGTTTTCTCATCCAAGTAGTTGGTTTCCCCACTGGTTTGCGTCCGACGACCATACAATACCTTGGTTCTGTCCAAAACTCAGTTTTCTCATTCAAGTAGTTGGTTTCCCCATAGGTTTGAGTCTGAGGATCATACAATACCTTGGTTCTGTCCAAAACTCAGTTTTCTCATCCAAGTAGTTGGTTTCCCCATAGGTTTGAGTCCGAGGACATACAATACCTTGGTTCTGTCCAAAACTCAGTTTTCTCGTCCAAGTTGTTGGTTTCCCCATAGGTTTGAGTCCGAGGACCATACAATACCTTGGTTCTGTCCAAATCTCAGTTTTCTCATCCAAGTAGTTGGTTTGCCCATAGGTTTTAGAATGAGAACCATACAATACCTTGGTTCTGTCCAAACTCAGTTTTCTCATCCAAGTAGTTGGTTTCCCCATGGGTTTGAGTCCGACGACCATACAATACCTTGGTTCTATCCATAACTCAGTTTTCTCATCCAAGTAGTTGGTTTTCCCCATAGGTTTTAGTCCGAGGACCATACAATACTTTGGTTCTATCCAAAACTCGGTTTTTTCATCCAAGTAGTTTGTTTCCCCATAGGTTTGAGTCCGAGGACCATACAATACCTTGGTTCTGTCCAAAACTCAGTTTTCTCATCCAAGTAGTTGGTTTCCCCATAGTTTTGAGTCCGAGGACCATACAATACCTTGGTTCTGTCCAAAACTCAGTTTTCTCATCCAAGTAGTTGGTTTCCCCATAGGTTTGAGTCCGAGGACCATACAATACCTTGGTTCTATCCAAAACTCGGTTTTTTCATCCAAGTAGTTGGTTTCCCCATAGGTTTGAGTCCGAGGACCATACAATACCTTGGTTCTGTCCAAAACTCAGTTTTCTCATCCAAGTAGTTGGTTTCCCCATAGGTTTGAGTCGGTGGACCATACAATACCTTGGTTCTGTCCAAAACTCAGTTTTCTCATCCAAGTAGTTGGCTTCCCCATAGGTTTGAGTCGGAGGACCATACAATACCTTGGTTCTGTCCAAAACTCAGTTTTCTCATCCATGTAGTTGGCTTCCCCATAGGTTTGAGTCCGAGGACCATACAATACCTTGGTTCTGTCCAAAACTTAGTTTTCTCATCCAAGTAGTTGGTTTCCCCATAGGTTTGAGTCCGAGGACCATACAATACCTTGGTTCTATCCAAAACTCAGTTCAGTCCAAGGCATAAAAACCAAGGCATTGCATGGTCCTCGGCGTCAAGCCTATAGGGAACCAACTAGTTGGATGAGAAATCTGGGTTTTGGACAGAACCAAGGCATTGCATGGTCCTCGGACTCAAGCCTATGGGGAAACCAACTACTTGAATGAGAAAACTGGGTTTTGGACAGAACCAAGGCATTGCATGGTCCTCGGACTCAAGCCTATTGGGAAACCAACTACTTAGATGAGAAAACTGGGTTTTGGACAGAACCAAGGCATTGCATGGTCCTCGGACTCAAGCCTATGGGGAAACCAACTACTTGGATGAGAAAACAGGGTTTTGGACAGAACCAAGGTATTGCATGGTCCTCGGACTCAAACCTATGGGGAAACCAACTACTTGGATGAGAAAAAGATTGAGTTTTGTAAGGTTGGCTACTTAATAACAATTCTAAGTTACTCAATCCTCGGCTCAAATACTGTAAAAGGTTAATGCCACTAGGAGTGTTAAGAGGATTGTGAAATGCCCCATTATTCAGTAGCCTAGGGGGCTGTTCATTTTGCGGGTGATATGTCCTCGGATGGTTACTTCCTACACCGCGTCGAGGATTGAGCTATCACCTCGGCTAGTTTTGGGGTAAGTATCGTTTTTCACAGGTCGGCATTGTTGTGCCAAACAGCTCTATTAAAGTTATGGTGATGTCTTTTTCTTAGCGAGCATTTTGGCCCTAAGTGTCATTAATTCAAATGCTATATTATTGTGCCGAACAGCACTTGCAAATTCATAATAGCGCCCTTCTCTTTGATAAAGGATTAGGGCCCCAAGTATTGTGCTCTAAGGTCGGTGGTATTGTGCCAGGCCGACTTAGTAAGCTTATCATAATGTCCTTTCTTTTCCCGCCTAATGGGAGTTTCAGCCCTAAATATCATTTATTCGATTCAATATTATTAAGCCGGATTGTTTTTATAAACACAGAGAAAAATCTTTTTATTAACTGGGACTTTGGTCCCAGACGTCGGTCACAGTTTAAAAATAAAAAAAAATTCACAAGATTGTATGTCTATTCATTGCGTTATCATTTCGGAAATATAGAGATAGAATATGTGAAATAAAGTGATAACAATTTTCATTAATATAAAAATGTATTACAACGTATAAAGAGGGGCTTAAACAAGCCTATACAAAAGGTGGATTGCCAAAACAATAAAAAAAAAAAAAAAAACAAACAAAACAACAACAACAACAACAGTAATACAGATAAATAAACAGCCAGACATCTTTTTAAACTCGTCTCCGAAGTCCTTCTAAACTCTGCCTCAGTGGCGCCCATATTGAGAGAAGGACCTTCTTTAGAAGAAGATGGAGGAGATGAATGAAGAAGATGGAGGAGATGAATGAAAAGGAGGAGGAGAAGAAGAGAGAAGAGATGAAAAGAAAGAAAAAGGAGCAAAAGAGGGAGAAGGAAAAGCACCAGGATGGATCTGGTGGTGGAAAGAAGAAGAAAGAGAGGTAAAAGGAGGCACCAGTGAACGAAGAGAGGAAGAAGCAGGGGCACTTAGTCCCTGCCTCAATCCTGACTCCTAACACACTGGTGTCATGTTAGATATGCTCATGAGAGAGTGGTTGGTCCTGATAATGGGTGTCCTCGGCTCAATCACGCCAAAAGTTTGACGTGACGAGCCCCTGCTTCGGATTTTGGCTGAAAGGAAGGTGAGATAGATTTTGAATCTTCGCCATCCCTGCCCTGACCGAGCCATTACGAGCTTTATTGGAACGTGGTGTTTACGGGGGGGGGGGGGGGGGGGGGGGAATGGTTCTTTCATTACTCGTTGTTATGGTGAGCGTATTATAATTTAGTGTATAACTAGTGGGTAAAGTAAACGTTAAGGGAGGCTAAGGATTTCAGATCTCAGAAGGATAGAAAGGGTCTTTGTACGAGAGTGATAGCCTCCTACTTGTCTTCTTATAGGAAGGGCAAAACGAAAGGTAATAAATTTGTCCAGGTTTCCAAGAGAATCTGTAAACAAAGATGTATCCGTTCCACTTCCCCACCTCATCAAACAAACCGTCGAATTTAAGTAAGTCTCGTAAATAGAAGTCATTAAAAGCGTGTTTTGAATAACCAAATGGCGAGAACGTGTCAGGAGTAAAATCAAAAGAATGTCTCGTAGACCGGTGCATTTCCTGGGCAGATGGAGAACCGCCAGCATTAGTGAAAGGCCGAATTAAATGAGCCATAATAAAGGCTCGGTATTACCAAAACCCCCATTTCCAACTAAGAGGTTGGATAGCAGGGTTTTGAGGGGCTATTGTGGGGCCCAAATAATTTATGGGCCATGCCCATTTACCCGTGGGGAGTCCAAAGGCCCAAGCCGAGGAGGGCTATAGCCCAAGCTCGATAATATAAAACACAAGATAGCCTTGGGATACAGCCGAGGACAGTTCAGCCATCGGCAGACTCAAAGTCCCACCGGAAAGAGGGGCAAAAACGGTATAGGACTAAGCTTGAAAGAAAATCTAAAATATCTAGGGAAAGCTGCCCTTACTGCCATTCAATACTCTGCACCTGACAGAGCCGTATTCTTCGGCTTTTACAACCACCCCCAACGACTTTGGGTATGGGCTGATGGGACAAGTATCAGTCTTGGAAAGGTTGACCCTATACGTGGACGAAGGACAATGGACGCAGGCGAGTATAAAAGGAAAAATAAGTAATCTAGAGAGGGGGCTGGGAAAATGGCCAAAAACCAGAGCCTCCCAGCCCACCTCCAAGAGAAAGACTCCAGGGGTGAAAGAAACTTAACCATGCATGAACACCACAAAAAACCCACCGCCTGGTGACCAAGGCCTAGTCTTTCAAACCCACGCTCTACAAATGATATTGTTTGGGCCTTTTTACGTGCGAACCTAACACTGTTACGGTTCGTTACGGATCGTGTCCTTACACTAATTATTTTGCAATAAATACAACATATATTGTGTTATAGTAGCTTTTTTTTTTTTTGAGAAAAAGTTACATAATCATGTTTATGCAGATAATATACCAAACAATTCTGCTATAATTTCCTATAATTTCCAGCAACCAACAAAAACAAAGGCTTCATCTTATTAATAAACATATTTTTACATTAAATCATATTTTTTGTTAATTATTTAGACATCGGATGTCAATCTAAAACTCTACATTAATTATAATACAGGAAAATATTATGAACCATGCAACTTTGAGCTTTGGCCAACCATCATGCAAATGCCTATATTGTGGTGTATTATTGTGGTATGAAGAACGTGTATGAAAAGCAATGCATCAGAGAAATCCTCATATTCAAGAAGATAATGTGTTATTTGAGCTAAATGTAAGTCACATCAGTTTCTATTCTAAGTGGAATATAAAACCATGACCACTTACTACTTGCTGCCCATATTCAATGTTTTCAAATAGGCATGAACTACTCAAGTATGTGATCTAACCAACATTTAAATTTTAGCATATATAAGTTTTGACATCTGTCTTTTTATTTCAGCCTAAGATAGTAAGATATGAATTTTAAATTGTTTACATACAAATATAATTTAAAGTAAAGTGAAAATTTATTTGTTTTTAAACAGTTTTGTCTAAAAAAAAGTGTCTTTGCAAAAGTAAAAAAAAAATATATATTATTTTTGTTAAACTATACCGTGTATCACACGGGTCAATAGCCAGTATTTAAAATTAAAAAAAAAAAAACATCACCCTTAATCAAAGTTATAAGAAAGAAAAAAAGTCCACCGAGAGAGAGAGAGAGTATTCACAGTTTTTTTGTTAGAAAAATATGGATTGAATGTGAGAAGTGATACAAAATAGGTAGTAGAAGAATCAAAATATAAGAAAGAGAAAATGATGGAGTAATGGTAAAGTAGAGAGTAGTGGGGAGATATAGAGGCAAAGAGGGAGGGAAAAGGTTGGAAGAAGTGTAACAACAAATGTGGACTAATAGGGAGGGTAAGAGTTTTTTTTTTAAATTTTTTTATATAAATTTTTTAGGGAGAATAAAAGTGAGTAAAGAAGATGTAAAAAATAAGTGGATGATGTGGCCACTGAGGAATTTTCCATTAGAAGGTGGGAAGGGGAAGGGGAAGGAACACGTGAGAAACAAAATGGAAGGAAATCCAGAAGTTGTAACCGTGGTTTTCTAAGAGTTTTTAGTTTAGAAGGGTTGGGTTTGGGCTTTAAGTTAGAATTAAATTTAGAAGAAGTGGACTGGTGGAATTAAATTTTAAAGAAGTGGGTTTTATGGTGGAGATAGGCTGGAAATGATTTTAGTTTTATTAGTATTTTAAAATTGATAAAAACTATTTTAAAATTGTAGGATAAATTTAGGAAAGAGGATGTGAATGACATGGCTGTTGACGTGGTTTAATGTGAGCGTAGCAACATTAAATGCTATGCTTCAGCTTTTAGTAATAATATAGATATAGATATAGAGGAGGCACATAACATTTGCTCCTTTTTTTTTTTTTTATACCACCTTCAAACTTGTGTTGATGCTAATTTTCGGATCCTCGTCTAGCTACCACCTTCCTTCTTCTTGAATAATTGGTACCATAAGAACCTTCCTACTCCAAAATGATAACTAGTAAAGTTAATTTCTTCTTTATCTAACTTTGAGCATTTGTGTCCAACGAAACAAACCACTTGGGTGTTGACTAGTTTGGCCTTTGAGGCATCTTGATTTGTTTAGATTATACAAATATTCAACTTTTGATCACAATCTTAACCACCTGCAACCGCAAGTTGATTAATATCAGTTTCACAATTTAACTAGTGAGACATCTTGATTCATTTTCATTGTGGGAATCTTCAACATGAGATCACAATTTACACTAACCAGAGTTGATCAAGGCAAGTATTCAATAGAACTAAGAATACCATTAAAATCTCTAATACAAACCCAAGGACCATGCACAAAGGACTTAATATGGTTCAATAATGCCCAAGAATTCGGCTTCTGAGACGCTTTAGACTAACCATAAAAACTTGTTAAGAACCATTCAAACCCATCCTTTTCAACAACCTTTGCCAAAATATGGTTATCTGAACCATTAATGACCCTAACATCAACACCCTCCTTCCAAAGAAGAGCCAACCCACCATCCAAACCCGGCTTTTTCACAATGAACCGGTGAGGTAGATTTGTATCCTTACAAAAAAATTTTAAATCCTCCTTAAACATTCAAGTATCCATAAGAAAACATACCATAGAATCTTGTTCCCTCACTATCTTGTGAAGGCCACAAACTATTCAAGGATTCCCAAGCCCTTGGTAGTTCCAACTTAAAAGTCTCATTGGTCCCAACAAGGGTGGTCCACCACCCCCCCCCCCCCCCCCCCCCCCCCCGATCCATTATTCAAAGAAGTGTCATCTACAAATTGCTTCCGACGCTTTGGTGAGATAGTCTACAGAGTTTCTAGTTCTAATTGAGATATAGACCATTTACTCTTTTTTTTTTTTTTTAAAATTTGGTTGAATAAATAGTCTAATTAATAATAAATAATTTCAATACATATATTAAATAGAAAAAAAAAAATCAAGTCTACTTTATTTAAATTATTTAAACAAGTTTGAACTCCGAAATCCAAATCTTTATTTTCTAGGTAAATTGCAAATATTACCCTTACAATATGGAACTTTTTTTTTGGAAGAAAAATATGGAACAATTTTGTGGTTTTTTTTTTTTTTTTTTTTTTTGAGTTGGTTTATTTACTTATCGACTTATTTATTTTGTGACTTTTTTCATGACATGTAGTCATATATAGTGATATATAGACCTTTTTAGAGCTTTAACCAAGTCATGTTTTTTCTTATAAATGCTTGATTCTGAACTTGCTTTGGTACCCCCAGAAAAAAGGTGGTACAATATAATTACCTGCTCTTGATTCTTGAATATATCAACCTTGTTCAATCTAAACTATATTGCTGCTCTTTTTATCCTTGGCTGAATAAATAATTTAATTAATCATTAATAATTTCAAATCCATTTAATAAAAAAAAAAATCAGGTCTACTTTATTCAAGTAATTTAAACTGGAAGTTGAACTCCAAATCTTTATTCAAGGATCATCTATTGAACAAATCCAAATCATAAGGTAGAAATTTTTAAATTTAAGAAGTCATTTGAACTTCAAAATTTTTAAATTTAAGTTGAACTCCAAATCAAAAAAAAAAAAAAAAAAATGGAACAAAATAAAAAATTATTTGCGATGTTGTTTAACATTTACGCCTTGATGTAAAACTTTTTCTGGCAAATATATAAAAATGATAACAAATTTAAATTGTGAGTCAATAAGAAATAAAAAATAGAAGCACAAAACTGAGGACTTGTTCAAGCCTGGACCCCCCTATCTTGAATTATTTACAAACACGTTGAATCCACAACCCATCTTCTTTCGGCAAGTGATGGGTCCTACTTCTTCTAATCATTGTGCCTTTTCTTTCTTTCGGCCAACGGTGGTGGGTTAAAATTTTAGCACATTAATTTACATTCTCTCAGCTTTTTAGCCTATATATTTGACCTTTTAAGAGCATTCTTATCAAAGATTGTAAAAATTTTAGTATTTAGCATCTAAAAAACTAACTTTATAACATTTAACACATCACTTTAGAATACAATCTACATCAAAAGTTCTATTTTTTTACCACTTCATTTAAATATTCTTTCTTTATTATTTTTTTATTCTTCCT
This sequence comes from Quercus alba, assembly GCA_036321655.1. NCBI lineage: Eukaryota > Viridiplantae > Streptophyta > Magnoliopsida > Fagales > Fagaceae > Quercus > Quercus alba. The sequence goes on from JAYJMT010000015.1 coordinate 565,984, forward strand.
CTCTTTCCCTTTGTCTCTCTCTCTTTCTCAAACCAATAGATCTAGAACCTTCTCCTTCTCTCTAATCTTCTGCTCTCAAACTCGTGCTCCATGGTTGACCACCAAGCTCCGTGTTTGAACATCAATGCCACCACTCCTTGGTGGTTCGACCCTAAGTCTCACCCTCTCTCTATATTCTCGACCTAAAACCCTTCTCATCCCTTTGAGTCCTCCCTCTTAAACTGAGCTCTCCTTCTAAACCTCCATTGCCAGAGCTTTCAAGCTCATCACCTCCAACCATGCACCATTGCCGAAACCCAGCCAAAATCAAATCACAACCACCACCACGGCCAAAAAGGCTAGCCAAAATCAAATCACAACAAAGACCCAAAAGCCCACCAATCAAATGACAAAATCATGAACCACATCCACAGAAATCACAAACCACAAAACCACAAAATCACAAATCAAAGAATCATAAAATCACAACAAAGACCCAAAATCACAAATCAAATCAGACCCACCAAAATCAACCTACACCTAAAGCCACCCCATCTCTCAACCACCCCGATCAACCCACACCCAGCACCCAAAGCCACCTCGATTAACCCACGAACCTAGCCACCAAAATAGAAACCCACCAAAATCAATCAAAACCACTAAAATTAAAACTCACCGATATCAAATCGCAAAACCCACTCACTGAACCATTGCAAAGACCTACCACGAACTACCGTAGAGACCCACCACAAACCACTGCAGAGACTCACGATCCATGAAAAACCACCGCAACCTAACCACACCCAACATCGCATCTCGGCCACACCTAAAACCCACGAACTCGAGATGTAGATAGAAAGGGAAACAGAGAGGCAGAGAGAAAGTGAAAGATAGAGGGGACGGAGAGAGAGAGAGAGAGAGAGAGAGAGAGAGAGAGAGAGAGAGAGAGAGAGTGAAAAGGAAAGAAAGAAAAAAAAAATATTAGCAGCTTGCTACAGTGAGGTGTTAGTAATAAAACCTCATTGTAGCAAGTTGCTAAAATTTTTAAGATTTGACACCCTTGATAAAGATGGATTTTTATGATTTGATGTGTTAAAAATGCTAAAAAATAGCATTTAGCATTTTTAACACCTTTGATGAGAATGCTCTAAAAGACTTGGATCACCTTCTCAAAAAAATAAATAAATAAATAAAAGACTTGGATCGGTATTCGAAACTACCCCGACTAAATGCGTTTACTCTTGACTTTGCTTTTTTGGTTTTCTTCATGAACTTAATTAGTGCTATATGCAAGCAGTGGTGGCTCTAGGAATTTTTCTTAGGGTGGCCATTAAAAAACTTAAATTAAACAAAATTTGAATATATCAATATCACAAAAAAGTGCAAATACATAAATCTTTAAAATTTCATTCTACAAGTTTTCATATTTTGAAACTTATGTATGATAGTTTCGTTATCAATTCTATCAATTGCATCATTTTCAATGTATACAATCAAACAATCATTAAATTACTGATATCCCATCCAATTACGAACATCTTGCCTAATAAGTAACAATATAAACAAAATACATCATCTTTTTTTATGATCTATTCCAACCAATTTTTGTATTCTTTAAAATCATGGCCAAGAAGTTGACAAAAACCTCTGTAAATATGCTCTTCTTATTTCAACCTGATCATTAGGATGAAAAATGAGACATTTTCTCATAGCCTATGATTTGAAAGAAAATTATTAAAGTCAACACAGTTTTGCTTAGAATATTAATCTTGTAATACAAGTGATTTCTTTATAAGAAATTTATCCATGGTGCAAAATAATAAAGGGTAAACTATAAGTTCGTTCAATATATTCAATTTAGGCATTTAATTGTTATATTAATCATATTCAATAAAGTATTCAGGCATTACTTAATTTAGTGCATATGCTTATGTACAAAATATATCACATAAATTCAACAAATTCAGCTAAAGACTAAAATAAACACTAATAGACTAGCCATTTGAAAATGTGTATCTTTTGAGAACACAATTTAAAAATAAAAATTAGGGTATGTTTGGAATCTACTTATTTTGTTGAAATTGAAAATTTTTTTGTCGAAAGTACTATAGATAAAGGGAAAAGTTAGCTAAAATAGTACAGTAAGACTCATGAATAAACTAAAAAGTGCAATGGTGCCCATAAATAGTAGTAAAAATAAGCTGAATAGTAAAATAAGCTAACTTTTAAATTTGGAGCCAAAAGCACACTTAGATGAAATCTCTTCCCTCGCAAATAGGAGAGCAAGCAAGTCAACAAGACTAGAAACAGTAGCATTATAAATATTTTCAATGTAAAATTGATGGGTAATGGTAAAGTCAGTGGGTGGTTGGGATAGATAATGAAATCAATTGAACTTTATCACTTGATTTTATTTTGGCACAAGGCACAAAGCACATCCATCCATAATACATGGTTCAAGCGTGGACAAAGTTTGTCCTCTTGAAACAACAATTTTATTATTATTTTTTCAATTTGTATTAAAATTTTTGATATAAAAGTATTAAAAACCTCACAGATTCACTTCCAAAAAAAAAAAAAAAAAAATTGTTTGGTCACTTGATGTGGTACTGATTACAAGTCTTTTGTAGTTTATACTACAATTATTGATACATTGTCAACAGCTTATTAGCATTATTTGAACAACAGGGACAAACTGGGATTCTTAAAACATTTTCCTTCTTTCAATTATTATGCCCTGCATAGGTATTAAAAGCGTTACTTTGTCGAATGGATCCAAAACATTTTCTTAAAAATAATCACAAAAAACAAAAAGGGTACTAAGGGCATGTTTGATAGATTGTAACGGTAATTACATAGGAATAGGAATAGATATTACATGGAATATAAAATGCTGTAACGTAATGCTTATTAGTTGTTAGTATTCATTTGTTTGATGACAACACAATAATAGAACCTTGAAGACAATGGAATGAAAGTATTTTAAATCAAACTTAAAATATGTTTTAGGAAATATCTTACTCATATAATTAAATTTCCTAAAAAAATAATTTTTTTAAAATTTGAAAGAGAGATTAGTTATTTTTATAATTTTTTATTTTCATAATTGTTATGTGCATAGGGAAAGTTTGTTTATTTAGAAATATATTAGTTGTAGAAATTAATATACCTACTAAGGAATAGCTATTACATCATTTTAAAGATGAATAATTATTCCTCATTTTAAAGAATAGCTATTTATAAGGGATGGTTATTCCCTATAATACGAAAACATAATCAAACTATTGAATAACTAAATCATAGGAATAACTATTATATTATAATGCCTATTACAGTTTACCAAATATTCCCTAAGTGTTCGTTTGGGAATAACTTAGGGTTTGTTTAGGATCCGTTTATTTTGCTGAAATTGAAAACTTTCTGCTAAAAGTACTGTAGATAAAGGTAAAAGTTAACTGAAATAGTACAGTAGGACCTATGAATAGTACCAAAAAATGTAGTGGGATCCATGAATAGTAACAAGAATAAGCTGAATAATAAAATAAGCTGGCAAAAATAATTTTGCCAAACACATATTGTATACACACAAAAAAGTACATTTGCTAATTTTTATGTGTTTACAATATAAATTTACATTGTAAATGCAATGTATATTTCTATATATAAAAAGAGTGAATGGGAAAATGTACAGTAATTTCGTTACAGTAGTTTTGGTTTGTTCAATTTTCACTGTTTTGTTGGCCCTTTTTTTTGTTTTTTGTTTTTTGTGAATGCATAAAGCTATAGTAGATTTGCTATATTATTTTTGGTTTGATCAAATCGTGCTGTTTCACATCTCTATATAAAAAGAGCCAATAGGCTCATGAACAATATTTTTGGTTTAGTGAGTTTTTTTTTTTTTTTTTTTTTTTTTAAAGGATCTTGTAAGGACACGATTTTGTAGCGAACCTAAACAGTATTGGGTTCGTACGTAAATAGGCCCAAACAATATCATTTGTAGAGCGTGGGTTTGAAAGGCTAGGCCTTGGTCACCAGGTGTTCGTGCATGGTTAAGTTTTCTTCACCCCTAGAGTCTTTCTCCTAGAGGTGGGCTGGGAGGCTCTGGTTTTTGGCCATTTTTCCCAGCCCCTTCTCTAGGTTACTTATTTTTCCTTTTATCCTCGCCTGCGTTCACTGTCCTTCGTCCACGTATAGGGTCAACCTTTCCAAGACTGATACTTGTCCCATCAGCCCATACCCAAAGTCGTTGGGGGTGGTTGTAGAAGCCAAAGAATACGGCTCTGTCAGGGGCAGAGTATTGAATGGCAGTAAGGGCAGCTTTCCCTGGATATTTTAGATTTTCTTTCAAGCTTAGTCCTATACCGCTTTTACCCCTCTTTCCGGTGGGACTTTAGGTCTGCCGAGAACTAAACTGTCCTCGGCTGTATCCCAAGGCTATCTTGTGCTTTATATCATCGAGCTTGGGCCATAGCCCTCCTCGGCTTGGGCCTTTGGACTTCCCCCGGGTAAATGGGCCTGGCCCATAAATTATTTGGGCCCTACAATAGCCCCTCAAAACCCTGCTGTTCAACCTCTTGGTTGGAAAGGGGGGTTTTGGTGATTCCGAGCCTTTATTATGGCTCATTTAATTCGGCCTTTCACTAATGCTGGCCGTTCTCCATCTGCCCAGGAAATGTACCGGTCTACGAGACATTCTTTTGATTTTACTCCTGATGCGTTCTCGCCGTTTGGTTATCCAAAACGCGCTTTTAATGACTTCTATTTACGAGACTTATTTAAATTCGACGGTTTGTTTGATGAGGTGGGGAAGTGGAACGGATACATCCTTGTTTACAGATTCTTTTGGAAACCTGAATGAATTTAATACCTTCCGTTTTGCCCTTCCTATAAGAAGACAAGTAGGAGGCTATCGCTCACGTACAGAGACCCTTTTTACCCTTCTGAGATCTGAAATACTTAGCCTCCCTTAGCGTTTACTTTACCCACCAGTTATACACTAAATCATAATAAGTTTACCATAACAACGAGTAATGAAGGAACCATACCCCCCCCCCCCCCCGGGTGAGCACCATGTTCCAATAAAGCTCGTAATGGCTCGGTCAGGGCAGGGATGGCGAAGACTCAAAATCTATCTCACCTTCCTTTCAGCCAAAATCCGAAGCAGGGACTCGTCACGTCAAACTTTCGGCGTGACTGAGTCGAGGACACCCATCATCAGTACCAACCGCTCTCTCATGAGCATACCTAACATGGCACTAGTGTGTTAGGAGTCAGGACTAAGGCAGGGACCAAGTGCCCCTGCTTCTTCCTCTCTTCGTTCACTGGTGCCTCCTTTTGCCTCTCTTTCTTCTTCTTTCCAACACCAAATCCATCCTGGTGCTTTTCCTTCTCCCTCTTTTGCTCCTTTTTCTTTCTTTTTATCTCTTCTCTCTTCTTCTCCTCTTTCTTTTCATTCATCTCCTCCATCTTTTTCATTCATCTCCTCCATCTTCTTCTGAAAAAGGTCCTTCTCTCAATATGGGCGCTACTGAGGCAGAGTTTGGAAGGACTTCAGAAACGAGTTTAAAAAGAGATCTGACTGTTTACTTAATGTATCGTTGTTGTTTTTTTTTTTTTTTTTTTATTGTTTTGGCAATCTACCTTTTGTATAGGCTTGTTTAAACCCCTCTTTGTACGTTGTAATACATTTTTATATTAATGAAAATTGTTATCACTTTATTTCACATATTCTATCTCTATATTTCCGAAATGATAATGCAATGAATAGACATACAATCTTGTGAATTTTTTTTTTTTTGTTTTTAAACTATGGCCGACGTCTAGGACCAAAGTCCCAGTTAATAGAAAGATCTTGCTCTGTGCTTATAAAAACAATCCGGCTTAATAATATTGAATCAAACAAATGATACTTAGGGCTGAAACTCCCATTAGGCAGGAAAAGAAAGGACATTATGATGGGTCTACTAAGTCAGCCTGGCACCATACCGCCGTCCTTAGAGTATAACACTTGGGGCCATAATCCCTTATCCAAGAGACAGGCGCTATTATGTATTTACAAGTGTTGTTCGGCATAATAATATAGCATTTGAATCAATGACACTTAGGGCCAAAATGCTTGCTAAGAAAAAGATATCACCATAACTTTAATAAAGTTGTTTGGCACAGCAATGCCGACCTGCGAGAAACGATACTTACCCCAAAACTAGCCGAGATGATAGCACAATGCTCGATGCGGCGTAGGAAGTAACCATCCGAGGACATATCACCCGCAAAAGGAACAGCCTCCCTAGGCTACTGAATAGTGACGCGTTTCAACATCTTCTTAACACTCCTACTGGCATTGACCTTTTACAGTTTTTGAGCCGCGGATTGAGTAACCTAGAATTGTTATTAAGTAGCCAACCATACAAAACTCAATCTTTTTCTCATCCAAGTAATCGGTTTCCCCATAGGCTTGAGTCCGAGGACCATGCAATGCCTTGGTTCTGTCCAAAACCCAGTTTTCTCATCCAAATAGTTGGTTTCCCCATAGGCTTGAGTCTGAGGACCATGCAATGCCTTGGTTCTGTCCAAAACCCAGTTTTCTCATCCAAGTAGTTGGTTTCCCCATAGGCTTGAGTCCGAGGACCATGCAATGTCTTGGTTTTGTCCAAAACCCAGTTTTCTCATCCAAGTAGTTGGTTTCCCCATAGACTTGAGTCCGAGGACCATGCAATGCCTTGGTTCTGTCCAAAACCCAGTTTTCTCATCCAAGTAGTTGGTTTCCCTATAGGCTTGAGTCCGAGGACCATGCAACGCCTTGGTTCTGTCCAAAACCCAGTTTTCTCATCCAAGTAGTTGGTTTCCCCATAGGCTTGAGTCCGAGGACCATGCAACGCCTTGGTTCTGTACAAAACCCAGTTTTCTCATCCAAGTAGTTGGTTTCCCCATAGGCTTGAGTCCGAGGACCATGCAATGTCTTGGTTCTGTCCAAAACCCAGTTTTCTCTTCCAAGTAGTTGGTTTCCCCATAGGCTTGAGTCTGAGGACCATGCAATGCCTTGGTTCTGTCCAAAACCCAGTTTTCTCATCCAAGTAGTTGGTTTCCCCATAGGCTTGAGTCCGAGGACCATGCAATGCCTTGGTTTTGTCCAAAACCCAGTTTTCTCATCCAAGTAGTTGGTTTCCCCATAGACTTGAGTCCGAGGACCATGCAATGCCTTGGTTCTGTCCAAAACCCAGTTTTCTCATCCAAGTAGTTGGTTTCCCTATAGGCTTGAGTCCGAGGACCATGCAACGCCTTGGTTCTGTCCAAAACCCAGTTTTCTCATCCAAGTAGTTGGTTTCCCCATAGGCTTGAGTCCGAGGACCATGCAACGCCTTGGTTCTGTACAAAACCCAGTTTTCTCATCCAAGTAGTTGGTTTCCCCATAGGCTTGAGTCCGAGGACCATGCAATGTCTTGGTTCTGTCCAAAACCCAGTTTTCTCTTCCAAGTAGTTGGTTTCCCCATAGGCTTGAGTCCGAGGACCATGCAATGCCTTGGTTCTATCCAAAACCTAGTTTTCTCTTTGCGTTGGACCTTGGCCTTAGGGGAGTTAGCTCCTCGGCCAAGCCCCTAGAATTATCCGTGCGATTAACGCTATCAAGCGTAGCCCCTAGTCAAGAAGCATAGCCCCTAGCGGAACTTTACTCTAAAACTCTATAACCAGTTTTCAGAAATGACAAAGGAACTCTCTTGACCTACCGCCTATGCCAACACACAAGCCTTCCCCACAGACGGCGCCAATTGTAAGGACACGATTTTGTAGCGAACCTAAACAGTATTGGGTTCGTACGTAAATAGGCCCAAACAATATCATTTGTAGAGCGTGGGTTTGAAAGGCTAGGCCTTGGTCACCAGGTGGTGGGTTTTTCGTGGTGTTCGTGCATGGTTAAGTTTTCTTCACCCCTGGAGTCTTTCTCCTAAAGGTGGGCTGGGAGGCTCTGGTTTTTGGCCATTTTTCCCAGCCCTTTCTCTAGGTTACTTATTTTTCCTTTTATCCTCGCCTGCGTTCACTATCCTTCATCCACGTATAGGGTCAACCTTTCCGAGACTGATACTTGTCCCATCAGCCCATACCCAAAGTCGTTGGGGGTGGTTGTAAAAACCAAAGAATACGACTCTGTCAGGAGCAGAGTATTGAATGGCAATAAGGGCAGCTTTCCCTGGATATTTTAGATTTTCTTTCAAGCTTAGTCCTATACCGCTTTTACCCCTCTTTCCGGTGGGACTTTGGGTCTGCCGAGGACTAAACTGTCCTCGGCTGTATCCCAAGGCTATCTTGTGCTTTATATCATCGAGCTTGGGCCATAGCCCTCCTCGGCTTGGGCCTTTGGACTTCCCCCGGGTAAATGGGCCTGGCCCATAAATTATTTGGGCCCCACAGATCTTTATATGTTTACTTTGTACTTGTAATGTAAGCTTACATTGTATACATACAAAAAGTGGCAAATATTATATACATTTGCCAAAAAAAAAAAAAAAATTTGTACAAAATTTGCCAATTTTTATGTTTTTACAATATAAATTTACATTGTAAGTGCAATGTATATTTCTATATATAAAAAGAGAGAATGAGAAAAGTAATAGTAATTTCGCTACAGTAGTTTTGGTTTGTTCAATTTTCACTGTTTTGTTGGCCTTTTTTTTTTTTTTTTTTTTGTGAATGCATAAAGCTGTAGTAGATTTGCTATATTATTTTTGGTTTGTCCAATTCGCACTATTTCACATTATAATAAAATATTAACATCACAAATTGGCACAATATTTTCACAATTGTTGAGGTGTTAATTCATTATTAGTCAAAATAAAATAATAAAATATCATACTAGAACCAACCACAACTAAAAATAAAAGTATTGTGAAAAAGAAGTGCTATATCCATAATAATTTTCACAACACTTTCATAACAAATCAAAGTTGGTAAATTGTTGTTGGTTTTAATTTAAACTTACCAATGAAACTACCTTTTTGCCTCCCAATAACAACTTATAGTAACCTGCTACTTATGATTTGTTGTGAAAATGTCATGGACATGACATTTTTTTTTTTGTGTGAAATATGTTAAGACATCTTGATGTCGTCACAATATTTTCAAAATTGCTGTGCTATCAATTCTTTACAAGTTAAAATAAAATATAACAAAATTATAAATGTGGGTCCGGGAAGTCTACAATCCGGCCCAAACTCTATCTGGGCCCAGGGCCCGTGCCGAGGAGGTCTTTTGCCGAGGACGAATAATCGATGGCCGGGGTGTCAAGAGGAACGGCTGAGAAACTACCCTGTCCTCGGCACTCCAGAACTTCAATGGGAAGACCAACGTCTTGGTGAAGGCTATCCCCAAACAACCCCCTAAAGGGGATGTGAGTGGAATGGGGCCCACAGGGAAGCAGGGTGTAAAATTGGATCAAGGAAAATGCGTCCCCTCCGCATTGAATGCACCTGCCAACGTCCAGATCCGATTAATGAGAAAAGACATTTGGACGGTGTAAACTTTGATCTTCGCAACTAGTAGAAAGTAAGAGGGGACGGTTGATGGGATGGATACAGGAATAAGCACCTGCCTGACCAACAAGTGGAGGGCTAGGATCAACCAAGACGGACTATATAATAAAAAGGTAGGTGCACCAAACAGGAGGCTGGGAAAAATGGCAAAAAACCAGAGCCTCCCAGCCCACCTCCAGGGGAAAGACTCCAGGAGTGAAGACAACTTAACCATGTATGAACACCACGAAAAACCCACCGCCTGGTGACCAAGGCCTAGCCTTTCAAACCCACGCTCTACAAATGATATTGTTTGGGCCTTTTTTACGTGCGAACCCTACACTGTTACGGTTCGTTATAAAATCGTGTCCTTACAATAAATGTATTGTGAAAATATTGCCCCATTCTGTTGTGTTTTTAGAAAATTTTTGTTGGTTTAATCAACTTTGTTTAGCCAAAATTCATTATTTCACGTACAATTTTCTTGGGTTGACTTTTTGTATATATTTTTTTCTTTACACACCATTTTAAGTAAAAACACATAGTTTTAGACACAAAAACTTAGGAAAAAAACACTTTTCATCCTTTATGTTTGGGGTTGATCAAAATTCTTATACAAATGAGATTAACTTTTTACGACATAATTATTAAAATTCTTAAAATTAATGTCTCTTTTGATTAATGTAAATCTTTATATACTTTAAAAATCAAATGATTTATGTCTTTGTTTTGTGATACAAATAAAATCTAGAATTGACTTTAATCACTGCTTTTTTCCCACAGCAAGCATTTGTTGCCCTAACTAGTCTATATATAAAAAACTGATCCTTATCGCTACAGTGTTTTTGGTTTATTCAACAAGTACTGTTCACTGGCTTTTAAAAAAAAAATTATTTTTAATTTTTTTTATAACATCGCCCGTTGAACTTTTTTTTTAATAGACATATGAACTGTTAGGGCCGTTTGTTACTGTTGTTTAAACAATAGTTTTCAGTGTTTAAACAATATTATACGTATTTTCACACAATTTTTCACCCACACGTATTTTCACATACTTTTTCACCCACACTTATTTCCAAAAAATACAAACAACGTTACTAGAAATCTCTTACCAAACAGGCCATAATAGTTACCCGAATTATATTAATAAGTTAGTAACACAACAAATTGTCACAATATTTTCACAATTATTGAGGTGTTAATTCCTTGTAGGTTAAAATAAAATATAATACTAGAACCATCTACTTCTAAAAATAAAGGTATTGTGGAAAAAAACAGTGATACATCAACAACATTTTTCACAACACTTTCTATATATAAAAAGAGTGAATGGGAAAAGCTATGGTGGCTTTGCTACAATAGTTTTGGTTTGTTCAAGTTTCACTATTTCGCTAGCCACTTTTTTTTTTTTTTAATTTTTTTTGGTGAATGAGTAAAGCTACAATAGATTTGCTATATTATTTTTTATTTGTCCAATTTGCACTATTTCACATTACGATAAAATATTAACACAGCAAATTGGCACAATATTTTCACAATTGTTGAGGTGTTAATTCTTTATAGATCAAAATAAAGTAATAAAATATCATACTAAAACCAACCATAACTAAAAAAGAGCTGATCCTTACCGCTACAGTGTTTTTGGTTTATTCAACATGTACTATTCAATGGCCTTTTTTTTTTTTTATAACATCGCTAGTTGAACTTTTTTTTTTTAATAGACATATGAATGGTTAGGGCCATTTGTTACCGTTGTTTAAACAACAATTTTCAATATTTAAACAACATTACACGTATTTTCACACACTTTTTCACCCACACGTATTTCCAAAAAATACAAACAACGTTACTAGAAATCTCTTACCAAACGGGCCCTTAGTTACCTGGATTATATAAAATAAGTTAGTAACACAACAAATTATCACAATATTTTCACAATTATTGAGGTGTTAATTCCTTGTAGGTCAAAATAAAATATAATACTGGAACCAACTACTACTAAAAATAAAGGTATTGTGGAAGAAAAAGGTGATACATTAACAACATTTTTCACAATACTTTCTATATATAAAAAGAGTGAATGAGAAAAGTTATGGTAGCTTTACTATAGTAGTTTTGGTTTGTTCAATTTTCACTGTTTCACTGGCCACTCTTTTTTTTTTTTTTTGGGTGAATGGGTAAAGCTACAGTAGATTTGCTATATTATTTTTGGTTTATCCAATTTGCACTGTTTCACATTATAATAAAATATTAACACAACAAATTGGTACAATATTTTCACAATTGTTAAGGTGTTAATTCTTTATTGATCAAAATAGAGTAATAAAATATCATACTAGAACCAACCACAACTAAAAATAAATGTATTATGAAAAAAAAAAGTACTATATCCACAATATTTTTCATAACACTTTCATAACAAATCACAGGTGGTAAACTTTTATTAATTCAAATTTAAACTTACCAATGAAACTAATTTTTTGCTCACCAATAACAACCTGCAACAACGTATTACTTATGATTTGTTGTGAAAATGTTAAGACATTTTGTTGTCGTCACAATATTTTCAAAACTACTGAGCTATTAATTCTTTAACAGTCAAAATAAAATATAAAAAAATTATAAAAGTATTATGCAAATATTGTGTCATTTTGTTGTGTTTTTAGAAATTTTTTGATTGTTTAGTCAACTTTGTTGAGCTAAAATTCACCGTTTCACATACAATTTTCTTGGGTTGACTTTTTGTATATTTTTCTTTACGCATCATTTTAAGTAAAAACACATAGTTTTACACCAAAAAAATAAAATTAAGATAAAAACACTTTTCATCGTTTATGTTTGGGATAGTTTATAATTCCTTCTTAAACTTTAAAATCAAGCAATTTTTCACTTAATATTTTGGAGAATAACAAATATGTCATATTGTTATTCTCTCAGTTAAACCCTAATGAAAGTTTATGATTCTTAAAATATTTATTGTGTAATTTCTAAAATATTCCCACTAAATTTTAACATCCCAAAAACTTTCTTCACGTATTTTGAGTTTTAGATATTAGTAATTCTTGGAAAGTTGGAATGATGATATAAAGTGTTTTATTTATTATCTAAAAAACACTAATTTTCTAGGTTTAAATTTTCAAAAATTATAATTTATCTAATGAAAAATTCGATGACACATGCTTTTTGTTATCTTTTTTTTTTTTTTTTTTTTTTAGCAAAACTCAGTTGTTTATTGTTGAAAGATAGTGATATTCGTTACTATTCTTAGAAGTTTTTAGTAAGTGGATATATTGCTTTTAGCAAATAGGTACTAAAAAAAACTATTATAGTAAAATAGATATTTATATGTTAAATAGCTACCTTAACTTTGTGGTTGATCAAAATTCTTATACGAATGAAATTAACTTTTTATGACATAATTATCAAAATTTTTAAAATCAATATCTCTTTTGACTAATGTAAATCTCTATGTAATTTAAAAATCAAATGATTTATATCTTTATTTTGTTATATAAATAAAATCTAAAATTGACCTTAATCACTACTCTCTTTTCAATGCAAGCACGTGCCTTGCGCGTGCTACCCTAAGTAGTGTAATATAAAAACTCCTTGTAAATTGCTTGACCACTCCTCATACATTGCTTGACTACTCCTCTTTAGTCTTCTCGTCTATTCTCTTCCTCCTATTCTTCACAAGCTATTACCTTTTTTACTCTCTCTTGCTCTTCAGAGTCTATTATTACCTTCTCCCTCGCTCCTTCTTACTCTTGCTGACCTCCACTATTGACAGCATCTACCTATTTCCAAGCTTGAAGCTACTATAGTAAGTCCACTCTCACATGTCTTCAATGCTGTTATTATTTTTATTATTTGCTTTTTTTCTTTTATATAGTGGCTGAATTAATATTATGATTAACACAACAAAAGACAATAACCTCTTCCATTTTCTATCTCCTTAGAGGGTAAAGTGGCCATTTAACACTTACTTTAGCATCAATCAAAGCTTCTCTGTTGTGGCTTGGGACATGAGATCCATGTATTGTGCAAAACCAATAACTCATGGAGAACCTGGACAATTCACTAAACCAAAACAAGTACCTGACAATTTAATAACTTAGCATTTAATGCTAGTTGTTCTAGATCCTTCAAATTTTGCTAATTAGTCAAACCATTAACTTGATAGGGAAGCATTTTTCATGGTCTCTAGGCTCTAGCCAACTAGCTACTCAAGAGCTTTAAATCCATATAATGATATAAAGTCATTCTAGCTGATGAGTTGGTTAGGGAAAAACCAAGAATTTCATGAGGTTTCAGTGGCAGCTAGGGGTGTCCACCCACCACCTAGAAATGACTAGAATCGACTTACTCGCGACCGACCCAAGAGCTCCAACGGTTGGAGGTCGGCGGTGGGTTATAAATCCCAGAAACCGATTTCGGTGGGTTGGTTGGTGGGTTCTCTCCTCTAAAACCCACTTCAACTGACCTGACCATGAAACTTACCAGGATCTCCAACAAGTTTTTGGTCAAAATATTTTAGATCCAACGAGATTCATGCTGGATTTTGGGAGATCTCACCGAATCTAGTGAGATCTCATCCAAATTTGGTGGAAATCTCATTGAATCTAGCAAGATCTCACCAAATCCGGTGAGATCTCCGCCGGATCTGGTGAGATTTCGCTTATAATGCACTGTTTTGGCCAGATTCTTCATCGTGGATGGTTTCGACCAAACTGATCACTTTTCGATGCAAAATCCGACCGCTTTAATCCAACTCCCTCGTTAGTCGCGCGGGTTTGAACTTCCTCCACCCAATTCTATCGGGTCAGTCATTGGTTGGGCACAAACCCAACCTAGACCAACCTGTGGACACCCCTGGTTGGAGCTCCAAGAATTGTTTTTAGGGTAGTCATTAAAAAACTTAAATTATACAAAATATAATAAAAAGATAACTCTATAGATGACAAAAAAAAAAAAAAAAAAAAAAACCCAAATACATAAAGTTCTGATGTCCACATTCAAGCCTGGAACTCTATTTTAGAAATATAAACAAAAAAGACAAAGTTTAGTTACAAATCCAATATATATATATATATATTTATTTTTGAGTTGAATTTTGACAAATCCACCATTGAATTACATTTTCTTCTTATATCCTCTTGCTTGTAAATTTTTTAGAAAATTAAAGATCAATGGATATGTCATCAATAAATTGTTTAAATTGCAAGTTTTTGCAATTTAAAATTATGCATAAAATATAATCTTATAGATCATATAGTAAATAATATCCAATTGGCACAAAATTTGACTTATGTATTAAGAGCATAAAGAACATTTAATCCAATGGTTAGATTTTGTTAGGACATATGTGATTCACTTGTTAGGAACATATGTTACTATTTTATGTAATTGGCTAATACTTTGACAAAATGAAGTTTACTTGTATTTGGGTAGATCTAAGATGTGTTTAATACTTCAAGAAACCTTGTTTCAAGATCAAGTGTTAAAGCCATGCAAGTCTGTCCAAGATTCAAGCTGAGAAAGTGCCTGTCATTAAAGCTCGACAGCTAGCCATCTATCGAGCCTTGAAGAGCTGTTGAAGCCCGTGGCTCGACAGCAGCTCGACAGATAGGGTATCTATCGAGGTTTAAGAAAAACAAATTTTTCTAATTCTGTTTTCTTCCAATCTGTGGTTATGTGTTTGGGCTCTCTTTTCTCACAACCCTAGACATGTAAAAGGATTATTTTAAGGGCTGTCAAAAGTGGAACAAGTTGCACAAGTGTTGAGCAAAGTATGTTCAAGTAAATTGTGACCGGAGACAGAATTTGCCTTAGTTCATCTTTCTTGTGAAGAAGTTACTGTGTTTGTACACCATAGGGTTTTGTGACCAAGCACCTTCTTGATCTTCATCGCCTAGATGAATTGAAGAACTTTGCAGTCAACAACCTTCTGTAGTTGGTGATTGAAGTCGCGTATTGGGATCCGCACAATTGGTTAGTCACGTACAGGTGCCGCGCATTACAAGGGGAGATTGTCACTATAGAACAAGTCCAATTGCGTATTGGGGTAAGGGTTTAACTGTAGGTTGGTATAAGGTACTGTGATTTCTTTACTTGTAACTGCTTGTTATGATAATAGTGAATTCTCGGGAATGGTGACCTTAAAATCACTCGGTGGGGTATTTGCCGTGTAAGTTTTCCCCATTCGTAAACAAATCATGATGTTAATTTAATTTCCACTGCATACTGTAGGTTTGTGCTATCATGCGTTTGCATGTTAATTTGATTAATTAATAAACTTGGTTAATTAATCAATTAATTTATCACAAGGGGTCAATACGTTTTTGGCCTATCAAGTGATATCAAAGTGGGCACACTTTAATTCGGTTTTAATCTTTACTGTGTGATCCATTAACCCCTGTTTGTTATGGATAGAGGACAGTCTCTCATTATACCTCCTTTATTTGATGGTACTAACTATGTATACTGGAAAGTACGCATGAGAGCTTCCTTGTAGTCTCTAGATGAAAAGGTGTGGCAAGCTGTAGAAATTGGCTAGACCAAGCCAAAGGAAGCGCCAGCTGATTGGGATGATGCTAAGATCAAGGCGGCAAATTTCAACAGCAGAGCATTGAATGCCTTATTTAGTGCAGTCACCAATGAGGAGTTCAAGAAGATATCCTCCATTGAAACCGCAAAGGAAGCATGGACCATTCTCCAGACAACCTATGAGGGAACAAAGGCTGTCAAGGACTCGAAGCTTTAAAGGCTAACTACTAGCTTCGAAGAGATTAAGATGGAGGAGGATGAGTCGTTCGATGAGTTCTATGCTAAGCTCAAGGACATAGTGAACTTAGCTTTTAATCTTGGGGAAACCATTCCTGAACCTAAGATTGTAAGAAAGGTGCTCAGATCTTTACTCGAGAGGTTCCATGCCAAGATCACCGTAATTGAGGAATCAAAGGATATTGACAAGATTCCTTTGACAGAGCTGGTTGGTAATCTGTAAACCTATGAGTTAGGTTTAACAAGAATTGGCAAGTCAGGTAAAGGCAAGAGCATGGCATTGAAGGCCAAGAGTAGTGATACTGATGAGTCTTTTGACGACGAGGATTCTAAAATGAATTGTAAGAAAGGTGCTTAGATCTTTACTCGAGAGGTTCCATGCCAAGATCACCGCGATTGAGGAATTAAAGGACATTGACAAGATTTCTTTGACAGAGCTGGTTGGTAATCTGCAGACCTATAAGTTAGGTTTAACAAGAATTGGCAAGTCAAGTAAGGGCAAGAGCATGGCATTGAAGGCCAAGAGTAGTGATACTGATGAGTCTTTAGACGACGAGGATTCTAAGATGAAGTCCTACATTACCAGGCAATTCAAGAAGTTCATGAAGAATGCCAATGGGAAAGGCTTCGACAAGGACCGTAGGCAATCTAGTTCTTCTTAGTTCAAGAGCCAAGATAAAGGGAAGAAGGATGCTAGGGATGATGGTTAGTACATTGTTCCTTCAGGACCAAAGTGCTTTGGGTGTCAAGGCTTCAGTCATATGAAACAAAAGTGCCCCACATATCTCAAGACCATTGGGAAGAGCAAGGCACTTACTACTACATTGAGTGACATTGAGCCTGAAGATGATTCCGACAATGAGGATGATGGAATCCTAAATGCCTTCACTGCCACTATCAGTCCTACTGAGGGGATTGTTGAAGATATGGATGAAGAAGATGAATTAATGGAGTCCAAGTTTAAGAAGATGGATGAACAAGATGACATCCACATAGCTTATGCAAAGTTGTACAAGGTCTCAGAAAAGCATGAGAAGTTGTATAGGTTGACCACCAAGAAGCTCAGTGATGTGGAGCTTGTGCGTGAAGAGCTTTCCACAAAGTTTGATGGAGCAAATCAGACTATTGGAGCACTATGGTTTGAAAATAACTTCTTGGCTGAGAAGATCAAGAAGCTTAAGGCAGAACTGTTCCATGTTAGAGCTCAGCTGGAAAGGACTTCAAGTGCTAAGCTCGATGAAATGCTAAGTCTTTAGAAATTTGCTTCCGATCAAATCGATTTAGGGTATGATTTCTCTCCTTCTAATATTGCTTCTACTAGTACTACTATTTTTGTTCCTCCTCGTAATAATGTTGAAATTGTGAACACTAATGTCAAAATTGATTTAGCTAGTGAGAACATAGACAAGGGTAAATCTATCTTAGGAGCACCCCCTAAGCAATATAAGAAAGAATCTAAAAACCCTAGGGCTAAGAAGGCTAACTCTCAAAAGCCTAAACAAAAGAAGCAGCATCTCTATTATCACTGTGGAGTAGCCGGTTATACTCAACCAAATTGCTATAAATGGTTAGCCATTCAACAAAGCAACGGCAAGATTGCATCGGGAAATCAGAATCAGTTTCCTCCTCTTTTACTCCTCTTGGAGATCTTCTCAAAACCCTCATGTTTCTTTTTAACTTGAATGGTTTCAATTCTTCCCCCTCATCGCTGGATCAAGGATTTGCTAGACAGAAAGGTTCTTCCAAGGTGTGGAAGGAAAAGGGTTCCAAGTGATTCTATCACTTTCTCTCTTTCCCTTACTTGTTTTTGTTTGCATTACTTGTGTGTTTTTGCTTTCAAGTTTTGAATCAGTTTAGTTTTTATGTTTTTCTTTGTTTAACATGTTTTTGTTTGTTTATTTTCAGTTTTGATTTATTTTATTTTTTATATAAAAAAAATTGAAAAATTAGAAAAAATACAAAAACAGTGTGTGTTTGTGTACATTGGTACTTATGTACCTTGGATGACCATTGAAACAAAATTTTCTAAACTTTATATCTTTTGTAGCTTAGATGAGCATCTCTATGCACAACTAAGCAAGTGAGCTTTATGGCTCTTGTTTGTGATGAGTAAGATTAAGTAATCTCTTGTACTTAATACTCGTATCACTTTTTTTGACGGGAATGACTAGAAAATCCTAAGAGAAAAGCATAAATAACCATCTCACCACTGTTGCCCGCCAATCATGAAATGACATCTGCATGGTTCAGCATAGCAAAAGTGCAATATCAATGACATCCGTATGCTTTGGCATAGCAAAAGTGCAATGTCAAATGCTTAACATCATTGGATATTTCTTTTCTCTCTCTTATATGCCCATGCTTGATTTGCTCAAAAAGAAAAATATGCAAAGAATACTAAAAAGCAAAAAGAACAAAATGCTTTATATATGATTGTAAGCGTGTATTCTAAGAGATGTGGGAGTTATAGGATATATCTCAAAAGTGATAGTCCCCATCAAACAGTTATGATTGTGTGTGAGTTAAATTGATTTTCTCATATCTCAAATTGTCATAACATGTATACACTTATGCAATCTTGCGATATTTTTCACACACAACACGCAAAATTCTTTGCTACTCTTGATACATGTGTAGGTACAATGTAATTTGGCCATCACATGGTTTACATGTGTTAATGTAAGCTTACTAAACTATCTTGACTTGTTTTTGAAATATAAAATTAGTTAGATTTGTTTAGTGTGTGTGTGTGTTTTTTTGGGATCTATGTGCTTAACATTTTTATTGTTGAGAGATATTTTTGAGAGTTCAAAATGTTGTTTGGATCATTGGTTGAGTTGCATGCTTGATTGCATTCATATCTATGTTTTTCCTTTCTTGAAGAATTGTGTTTAAGCAATCTCGACACCTCCTCGACACCTCTCGACACTTGGCTTATCTATCGAGCTCTTCAGTTGATTTTTTATCGCAATCTCGACACCTCTCAATAGCTAGGTGGATCGATTGAGAAATCTCTTGTCCCTTCGATAGCTTTTCGACAGCTAGGTGGACCGATCAAGCTTCTTTATGATCTTTTCTGTTGATTTGATCCTCGACAGATCCTCATTCACCGGCTCGATAGGTAGGACATGTGTTTAAACCTCGACAGCTCCTTGACACATCTCGATCGATCAAGCTTTAAAAAGTTCCTATATATACGCTGTTCACGATTCTGATCTGACTTTCCTCGATCTCTCTCGACAGATCCGTCTCCTCACCTCCCAAACACTCACTTCTCTCTCAAAACCTTCAAACCCACGTGATTTTTAGCCTTTTCTTGCTTCAAATCACTTGGTATGATCTCTCTTCCTCTCATTCTTCATGATTTTCATGCATTCAAATCTAGGTTTTGGGTTTTGAAAATTTTTTGGGGGTTTTTCAAAATTGTTGAGTTTTTGATGAAATTTTGGGATGGGTTTTTGTTTAAATGATCTTTAAACTTCATGCATTGCATCACATAAGCATTATAATAGTAGTATCATGCATTTAGATGTATGCAATTGATTGTGTGCTAGTAGGATTGGATTAGGCTAAGCTCATGAT
Source organism: Quercus alba (assembly GCA_036321655.1). Lineage (NCBI taxonomy): Eukaryota > Viridiplantae > Streptophyta > Magnoliopsida > Fagales > Fagaceae > Quercus > Quercus alba. Next base: position 585,831 of record JAYJMT010000015.1, read on the forward strand.
GCAATTATCTTTGCATGTAATATGCTCATGCATATTCATGCATACATCCTTTCCATTCAATATATTTATGTATATTTGAACTGTTTGGGACTTTTTTGAGTGTTTCTTTCTTCCCCCTCACTCTCTAGTTTACGTTAGTGCGACAATGGCATCTAAACGTAAGTCCGCTCCATCTCGAAACCCTCTTCGTTCCGGGGCATCGTCTTCTTCTGATCCCACCCCTTCTTCTATTTGGTTTTGTGATAAGGATACTCAAAAGGACTTCTTGGAGAACTTTTCTCGACGAGGTGTTCATTTAGAACGCTGAGTCATTTTGTCGGACTTTTTCGACATTGAATTACCCACTGTCATTTACAGTCGGGGTTGGGAGTCACTGTGTGACGTCTCGGTCACATGTCCATCCGTGTTGATTCAGGAGTTTTACTCTAACATGCACATAGTTGTCACACTGGAGTTGGTATCCGATGTGCTTCGTGTCCCAAGGGTAGAGCATCCTGACTACCCTTGTTGTGAGCGTCTGAACACTATGTCTAAAGACGAGATGATTTCTGCTTTCTGCAAGCACCCTTCTGATTGGGGTGATCATTAGTTTACACCATGTTCGACCTTTGCTAAAGTTCCTAGATTCATGAACATGGTGATGACCTTTGTTTTGCATTCTCTTTCTCACTATAACTCTATCACAAAACCTCGTGCTCGATTTTTGTTTTCTCTTCTTGAGCATCTCACTATTGATTTTCCTTCACATTTCATTCTTTCTATTATAGATGTGTATAGAGATATGGTGACCCATATCTTCCCTTCAGCTATCACACGAATTTTATGCCATTTTTCTGTTCCTTTTCCATCGTCCGACCACTTCCCCATTATGTGTGCCATTGTCTACGCTACCGTTAAATAGAGTGAGGAGCAGTTTCGATCGAGGTGGTTCGGTACGGCAGCTCCTCCCACTCCTTTAACTCTATCCACATCCATTCTCTCTCTTCAGTTGGAGGTGTGACTCTGGACATGATCATGGCGCAGCTTCAGTGCATGGATGCTCGCCTTGATATACTCTCTACTGAGTTGTATAAGGTGAACAACTGTGTTAGCCGTATTGCTAGACGGCAGGCTTGCCTTGGTGGTTTTGTGGAGTCTCCCTCTCCTCCCCCCGAGGCACTTGAGGCATCCGAGGATGATGATGACTCTGACGATGATGATGATGGTGAGAATGGAGATGCTAGCTCTTCCAGCTTTGATGAGATGTCTACTTGACACTCTTACCCTTTGTCACTCGTGACAAAAAGGGGAAGTAGTTTTGGTTATGAGAGTAGTCATAATTAGAGAAAGGGTTAGTGTAGGAGATTTTTGTTAGGGGGAGAGTGTACATTGAGGCATGTAGTGAGGCTTTCATGTATCTTTTCTTTTCTTTCTATTTTAGATACATTATTCATGTATCTTAGATCTTGTGATCATTTTTTGATAGCAAACCTTGTACTTGTTTATATATATACATTTTGAGGTTGTTATTACAATTCTTTCACCTATCTCTCCATGTGTTGTTTCTTTTCTTTCTTTATACACATGTTTCTTATATATTGTATGCAATCTATTATTTCTGTTTCACACAAAGATGCCTTGATGAGTTCTGTTTAAATTGTTTCAGAAATACAGGTTGTTAAAGTCTTTCTTGCCATAGACTCTCTTCTTGCAAAGTTTTTCAAGAGTTTGTGTTAGGATAAATTTTATTGTATTCAACAAGTGAATATAATTTGAGTGATTTATGACTTCTCTCATTTCTCATTTGTCTGTTGTGGTTTTGTCACGGATTGCCAAAGGGGGAGATTGTTAGGACATATGTGATTCACTTGTTAGGAACATGTGTCACTATTTTATGTAATTGGATAATCTTTTGACAAAACGCACTTTACTTATATTTGGGTAGATCTAAGATGTGTTTAATACTTCAAGAAACCTTGTTTTAAGATCAAGTGTTAAAGCCATGCAAGTCTATTCAAGATTCAAGCTGAAAAAGTGCTTGTCATTAAAGCTCGACAACTAGCCATCTATTGAGCCTTGAAGAGCTGTTGAAGCCCGTGGCTCGATAGCAGCTCAACAAATAGGGTATCTATCGAGGTTTAAGAAAAGCAGATTTTTCTGATTCTGTTTTCTTCCAATCTGTGGTTATGTGTTTGGGCTTTCTTTTCTCACAATCCTAGACATATAAAAGGATTATTTTAAGGGTCGTCAAAGGTGGAATAAGTTGCACAAGTGTTGAGCAAAGTTTGTTTAAGCAAATTGTGACCGGAGACAGAATTTGCCCTAGTTCATCTTTCTTGTGAAGAAGTTGCTGTGTTTGTACACCATAGGGTTTTGTGACCAAGTATCTTTTTGATCTTCATGAATTAAAGAATTTTGTAGCCAACAACCTTCTCTAGTTGGTGATTGAAGTCGTGTACTGGGATCCGTGCAATTGGTTAGTCATGTATTAGGAGCCGTGCATTATAAGGAGAGATTGTCACTACAGAACAAGTCCAATTGGGTATTGGGGTAAGGGTTCAACTGTAGGTTGGTATAAGGTACTGAGATTCCTTTATTTGTAACCACTTGTTGTGATAATAGTGGATTCTTTGGAGTGGTGACCTTAAAATCACCTGGTGGGGTTTTTGCCGTGTACGTTTTCCCCATTCGTAAACAAATCACCATGTCAATTTAATTTCTGCTGCATACTTAGTTTAATTGGTGATTTTTTTGTGCTACCACGCGTTTGCATGTTAATTTGATTAATTAATAAACTTGGCTAATTAATCAATTAATTCATCACAAGGGGTCAATACGTTTTTGGCCTATCAGATTTTAAAAATATATAGTAATGTTAATGATATTGAGTAAGGTTGCAGTCTTAGGCTATAGCCAATTTTGTAGCTAAATTTTGCTCATAAAAAAAAAAAATAAAGGACCTTTATATTTATATATTTATTGGTAGAGAGAGAGAGAGAGAAGCTTGGTTGGTAGAGAAAAAAAAATAGCAAAAGAGAGAGAAATAAAAGAGAATCAATCAAAGGCAAAGCAGGTGAGTATTTGAAGAAGAAAAAGTAAAAGGAGGTAATAAAGAGAAGGGCGATGGTGATGGTGAGGTGATGGTGGGGGTTATTGGCTAATGAACTCCAATTTCACTTGATAGCTAGCCTTTACTGACATCTACATGTTTTCTTTGGCACACCTCCTATGTCTATTTAAAGCTCAGAGTATTGATGGCTATTTTTCCCGCGGGAGTATCAAGAAAACTCCACTTTCACCTGATAGCCTTTACTAACATCTACAACTTTTTTTTTTTTTAATGAATAAAAGGATTAAAACATTATTGGATTTTTTGGTAAAGAAATAGTAGATTTGAATTTTTCCATTTCATGCTGCATTGTACAGCTACAACAGCTTGGCTAGGATGATGATAAAGTTAATGATGCTAGGCTTAGTGATGATGTTGGGATTTGGGAGGGTTCCTTTGTCTATGAGGTTTGGTATTTCGTGCTTGAGGCGGAAGCAATTGTTGGTTTTATGGCTGAATTTTTGGTGGAAGTGGCAATATTCATTGAGGTTCCAAGTGAGAGGTACGGAATTGGGCATAGGTGTGGGATCTATGTTGGGGATATTATGCAAAGTAATAATGGAAGAACAAGGTTAACACAAAAGACAAGCAGAAAAATGGATAACTTGGAGGCACAATATCGTTTTCTTTAGACAATATTTGCCCCCCCCCCACACTATTGTTACTAAAGGGTTATCGCAAATTTATCCCTAGGATACAACCAAGATGTTGGGTTCTACAGATAACAATTCTAGAGAATGACCACAAGATTTCTTGTGTTTCTCTCTAACTTATTTTTCAAGTAAACATAAGCCTCTATTTATACCCATAGGGTTATATTTCATCAAAAGGCACGTATGGAGAGTTAAAATATTTCATAAAACCGTTTATAAGACTTAAAACCCCTTTAAACTCTCTGAACAGTCACCAGAAATTCTGCAGAAAAATTTTGTTTCATGATTTTCGATTGGTCGAAAGTTACTTTCGATCGACCGAGTGCTCTTTTCAATCGGTCGAACATGAATCGAGCAATGATCAAGACATCCAAAGACTCCAGGATTTTTTCTTTACCATTTCGATCGATTGAGCCAAAGTTTCGACCGATCAAAATGCTATATTTTGATTTTGCACTTGGAAAATTTTAGAACTTGAATTTTTAGTTTATGAAACAATATTCTCTAAACTAAAACATCATTATTACAACCTATCCATGTATATACCTATATATACAACAATCTAGAGGTTTGATGAATCACTTAGAGGACAAATGGGTCATTCCTAGGTCGGAAAATTCTCAGCGGGATTTCTTTGTGAAGCTTGGGTAGGCTAAGGTTTGTTGAGGTATGATGACACTTATATTCATGGGATTGGGTGCTTTAGAAGTAGCTACTCCTCCCCCATATGTCTTCTTAATTGGAGGTTTGCTCTCACCTTTCTCCAATTGCCCATTATTGATGGCATCTTCAATCCTAGTTCCACAATCACACAATTCCTTAAAAGAACTAATAGGCAATGACAAGAGCCTTGTATTATATGCCAGAAGAAAATTCTTGATAATCATGTTGAATTGGTCTTTCTTATTTGGCCTATTGACTATCCTTGATGCCTTTCCCTTCCATCTATTCATATATTCGGAAAATGTCTCCCCCACCCCTTGTTTAGTAGTCTCCAAGTCTCTTATAGTTACATCAATCATATTATTGAAGATGAATTGATCCACAAACAACTCCACTAACTCATTCCACACCTTAGTCTTGCTTGGATCCAAGCTATAGTACCATCTTGATGCACCCTTCGTGAGTGAGAGAGGAAATGTATGCAAAGTTTGCTTCTCATCCAACCCTTTTCATTTTAGCAATGCTTTGGTACCTCTTAACATGTTGTTTTGGATCCCTAGTTCCACCAAACCTTTCTGTATCAGAAATCTTGAATTTTGGAGGTAATGCTTGTTTCTTTCATAATCTGCCTTGTCTCTTTCATCCCAACCTTCCACTTCTTCATCATCAGGAATCTCTACATGTGCAGCCTTCTTCAACTTGGCTTCTTCTAGTTTGGTGAGGCGACTCTCCATCTTCTTGAGAACATTGCTTTGCTCCTCCATTTCCTTGAATATCCTTTGTGCGGTTTCATCATTAATTGGAGTAGTCGTTGTTACTTGAGATGATTCCTCTTCTTGAAATACTTCTTCTTGATATGTGTCCTCAATTTTGACCAAGCATCTTCCGTGCTTCTCTTGGACCTAAATTGGAGTGGGGACATGTTTACTTGATCTTGGTGGTGTGCAATGGTGCCTGAAAAGAAGTCTCATCTTTATTAATGAAGACTTAATTACAAAATCACTCCCTTTCCTCTCATAAACCTTGCCTCTTGTTTCATTTGGGTTTTAGTCCATTTACAATAGTGCTCTTATCTTACTCTTGTGGGCTTTCATTAGAATGCATTTAGAGATTTTCAACCCTTTGTCTCAAATATGGGCCTACAATGTATTCAACACCTTTGAGCTTTTCTTTTTCATTTTATTATAATCATTTTTTTGAAGTAGCCTTCTAGCTAGGATACATTGTAGCCTTTCTCTCAAAGTCTATGAATTTCTCATGGGCCTAGGCATACAACAAGGAGGCCCAAGATTAGGTAATTTCATTTTGACTTTGTAGGATGCCCAAGTCCGTAGCATACTTGTTACCTTAAGTCCAATGTCCTCTTTTTCAAAAGGCCTTTTGGTTTGGGCTTATGATAGCAATTAGGCTATAGTCTTATGAACCTTTCAAGTTAAAATATACCTTTGGACTTTGGGATAAGTTTCTTATATGTGAGAATTTCTTTTCTTTTATCCCAAAACATCTAAGGGTATGCCATAACTTTTGGGTCATCCTTCAATTTTATACATCTTATTTGTCCTTTAGAATTAGGTGAGCACAAGATATATGGTTGAACAAACAAGAGAGATAAAGGGTATCCTTTTTTGATGGGATCTAGGATCTCTCTAAGTGTGGGTAGGCTCCATAGATAGATGAGTGGGCCTTGATTCCAATCAAGGGCCTAAGTGGACATTTGTGGATTGGTGGCAAATCGTTAACGTACTTAAAAGCCCATCATAGGAAATGGCACACATTGTGAGTTGGTAGGATGAACTTCGAAAGATTTTGGCTTGAATGGAGCGTACTCATCTTCCCACTCATCACCAATTGAGGTAAAGGGACAAAAAAACCAAGTGAAGTATGTACAAACAAGTATTGAGTAAGCCTTTATTAAGATTAAGAAATAGGACACATTGGAATCAAACTTTCTATCCCTAGTGGAGTTGCCACTGTGGGTGCAATGGGTGGTTGGGGGGGGGGGGGGCGCTGTTTTGGGGAGTACACCTTAGCCAATTGGACCAGGGTGAAGAAACAAGGAATCGCCACCTAATTTTATGGTCCAATAACCATGAATATAATGCCCTTATGTGGAAAGATTGATCTTACTACCAAAGTATGAGTTCAGAGTTTAGGTACGATTTTAGGAAGGTGTTAGACACCTAAATTGCCCGACCCGTGGGTCGGCTTCCACACATTGTGTCCTACATCTTGATCTTATTAAAGGCATATTCAACATTGCATCTTAACGCTCTTAACGCACACACACACACTAGCATACATCTAAGAACACAATATGGCATTTCATCCCAAACCTAACACACATCTATCATTGCTATCACATGAAATCACAACCCTAGCATTCATCTATCATGCTTATCAACCAACACAAACCCTAACATGTTCTCATCAAAGTATCTCATCTCATATGGCATCATCATGGTCAAGGTAGAACATAGGCATGACAACAAACAAGCATACATGATATCTAAGGTAAGAAACACATGAAGAATCAAACAAACATGTTATTGCAAACCTCATCCATGTTTATCATCCAAACAAAAATCATATTCAAATCAATGCATGTTCATGTGAATGCATCTCTTACCTCACTGCATCACAGCACCTATGGCATTAATGCATGATCATATTTATACATGTTAATGGTATCAAAGCAAGAAATAAAGAGAAAACCATAATCTAGCATATTAAAGTAATCAAACAAATAAACAAAGGAATAAAGGCTTAGAAAGCATAAAAAAGCGACCAAACAGAGGCATACGATATAAAAAAAACAAAGAAACAAAAGCTGAAAAAACTCAGATTAGGGTTTTTGGGCATAAGTATGTGTGCGTATACATAGGCCTGCATGCGTAGGTTAGTTGTGTACATACGCATACTTCAAGCCTGCATATGCGTGCCAAAGCATGCGCACACAGTCACGCCTAAAACCCTAATCCAGAAACACAAAAATGCAAAAAACAAAGCAGAACTTAAATCTAACAACTTAGCATGCATAAAATCATAAAGCAAAGAAAAACTAGGCTAAACGAACATGTTATAATATAAAGAAACAAAAGAAACAAGGAAAACAGAAAGATTAAAGAAAGAAAAGCTTAGAACTCAATACCTCAAACAAGAAACTTTTCAAACTTGATTTTGATTGTTCCCATCAGTCAATCTATTCACAATCAAATACAAAAGTGATTAGTAATCGTAAACTTGAAAGATAAAGACCAAAAAAGTCCCAATCAAATAAAATTGACTTGAGGATGTTTTGTGAAAAACTCCCTCTTTGATTCACTACTACTAGTGAATCTTAGGTTTTTCCCTTTGGATTTTCTGTATCTTTTGAAAATGTGCCATGTATGGATTTATATAATGAGAAAATAAGGGTTTGGAACAGCTCCCAGACGATGTGAGATTTATTCCAAACCTCAACATTAATGCAGAAAACTTGCCTTTCATAGGTTTCTAAAATCATAGCTGCGTGCATAGGTTTGGGCTTGCGTATGCATACATCAGACTTGCGTGCGTAGGTTTTGGCCTGCGTATGCAAGCCGAGGATTTCCTTTGCCTTTTATTTTCCAAAACTAGATTTATTTGCACATAAAAAGTTATATTTTTCATTTTAACACCTCTCAAGTCAATTTATAATCTGATTGGGCTCTAAACCAACCTTAGGCTTTAGAATTTCGGCATCATTGGGGAACGGGGGCCCAAGTTGTAAAGGGTACAAAATGCGGTGTTTACAGTCGGCGGTTCTATACCTTAGATTGTTTCAATGGAGTCCCTAGAATCTCCCAACATTAATCAACAAGGAAACTACCGTGTCTTGACAGTGGTTGTTTCCCCCAGCTGGATGGACCCCATCATACTATTTATATCGAATAGGACTCTTCTCAAAAAGCAAAAAGATGCCGAGAAGATAAAGAAGAAATCTGCCAGATATTGGTTGTTGACTGAGAAGAGGTTGTATCGAAGATCATTTGGTGATCCCTATTTGTTGTGCGTACAATGACCTAGGGGTATTGGTGGCTAAGTATGCAGAGAGGTGCTATACAGTACATTAAAAAATGTAATCAATGTCAAAGGTATGCACCTAATATCCATCAACCCTAAGGGGTTTTGAACCCTATGCATAGCCCTTGGCCCTTCACGCGATGGGGGCTAGATATTGTAGGCCCGTTCTTAAGAGCCACAGGGAATAGGAGATTTATAATCGTCTCCACGGATTATTTCACCAAGTGAGTGGAGGTTGAAGCCTTGGCGAACATTCGAGAAGTTGATGTAAAAAGATTTGTACGAAAGAATATCGTGACTCGATTCGGGGTGCCGAAATACTTAAATTCTAACAATAGATTGTAGTCCATAACAAAGTTTTCAAAAAATATTGCAGCAAGCTCAAGATCAAGAATAGATATTCTATGTTGACGTACCCTTAAGGCAACTATCAAACCGAAGCTATAAATAAGACCATTGTAAATAGGTTGAAGAAAAGGTTAGAAGAGTCCAAAGGACAGTGGGTAGAGGAATTGTCAAATGTGCTGTGGGCTTTCTAGACCACTTTGAGAAGATCCACGAGTGAGACCCCCTTTTCTATGACCTACGGCACTAAGGCCGTGATACCTTTAAGGGTCAGCCTGCATGACATGAGGACCACAAACTATCCCTAGCTGAGAATGAACAATTAATGGCTGAGCAGCTTGATTTGGTAGAAGAGAACAGAGAGGTGGCGTCTATCTGGCTAGCTGATTATCAACAGAAATTGTCCCAAGGGTACAACCGAAATCTCAAACCGACTTGGTTCTACGAAGAGTGGTAGGGAGTGCGAACAACCCGAGTTGGGGGAAGCTTGCTTCGAATTAGGAAGGTCTATAGAGGGTCACTTTAGTGGCAGGTATAGGTGCTTATCATTTAGAAGACTTGGAAAAAAGGCCCTTTCCTCAGCTGTGGAACATCAGTAACCTCAAGAAGTATTTCCACTAGCACCAATGTGGTCTTAATGTACAAATCAATTTATGTAAATTTGTTGAGACTACCATGTTAACTCGTGCATTAATAGAATAGGGTGTACTCTCTGTATACTAGGAAGCTTACTAAGGACAGAATTTTAGCCTCAACCTGACCCCGGTCACTGACTAGGTGAAAACCTAAATGTCACTTAAGACAAAAGCCTAACCTCAACCTGACCCTAGTTACCGACTAGGTGAAAACCTTAAGGATGAAAGCTTACCTTGGCTTGACTCTGGTCATCGACTAAGTGGAAACCCATATAAACCCCTCAAAGGTGAAAATTTAATCATGGAAAAGTTAATCTTTGACATAATTTGGTTACCAGACATATGTTAATTTGCATCTCAATTTTGCGTACGAATGGCCAGACATCATATGATTCATGCAAATAATTCAATAATATAGCGCACCAAAATAGATAACTTGGTGAATAAAATCAAAATCTGTTCATTCCTTAAGTAAATTTATAAAAAAATAAAAAATAAAAAAACAAGGGGAAAGAGTACAAGAATACAAAATAGAAGAGGGAACTAGGAGAGACAGTTCAAATAAGGGGCCTTTCTTCGGTCTCAAGAGGGACAAAGGCTGGGTCGGTTGCTGGATTGGCTAGAGCAAGAGGCTAAAAGGGATCCTCCTCCAGGTTGACCACATTCTCATCGGCAATAGGATGAGTATCCACCTCAGCTAGTAGTTTGTCAAAACTGGGGCTGTCTTGGTCCATCCCAACATGTTCCTCCTGGACTTGTTCAACTAGAAGCATGTCCTCTAGGAGAGGTACACTGTTCAATACCCTGTGTGGAGAGTCGAGGGAAATGTTGAGAGCGTTCAGGGCGGCTTCCTATTCCTATAAGAAGCTCATAGCCGGAGCTTCTCAAACCACCCTGTTAACTGATGTCTTGGCGTCCTCGAAGTCAATGTCGTAGTATTGTTATTTCATTTGCTCAATCTCCCTCTTCATCTTTTCCATCTCCTCAGTCTTGGCCAAGGCGACATTTAGAGCTTGGGCCAAGCTAGTGTCTAACTCCTTGATCTTCTTCTCCATAAACTCCATCTTCCTATCTGCTGAAGCTTTTGTTCTCTCTATCATGGCTAGCTTCTTCTCCACCAAGTGAAGCTCGCGGCTTTTGTCTTAAAGGTCAGACTCTAGAACTTGCCAAAGGGCCATCTCTTTGTCACTTTCCTCGGCGGCTTGGAGAAGCCTCCCTTCAAGCATGTGAATCCCTTGGCTGGCCTAATGAATAATAATAAATAGATCAGTTCTGGGGTTACAATTCAAGGAATGGTAGTGTGCATAAGTGTCATGCCGAGGGTATTAAAAGGGGGAAGGGGATACTTATAGCTATGTAGGGCCACTTCAATGCAAGGAAAACATCCTTGTCTTCCACCTCTTCCCAAAATCACATGTCCTCGGGCAACAGTAATGATTTCTCAGGCTGTCAGCAATGTAACTGCCCTGACCTTTTCTTCAAAGTCGAGTAGGCTTGAAGGCGGGGAGGAGCTGACCGTGCAAAGTAAAAGCATGCTAGTACCCTCGAGACAGAGCGGCTGAAGAAAAAGCTCCTCCCGCCTTCTGGCCAAACAAGATAGCCCTCGCCCTAGGATGGGGAGAAGCTAGAAGAACAAGCTCGGGCGTAACTTGAATAGCTAGAGCATGGTTAGAGGCCAAAGTCCCGAAATGACTGCTCAAACTCTCGGATATAGTCGAGGACCAGGTGGGTGGCACGGAGTTGCCCGTCAATGTGAACAAAGATCTTTGATTGAAGAATTTGGTTCAAATCAGTAACCTCTACAAAGCCGATGTTCAGCTTCATATACCGAGCATTTGAAACATGTACAACCAAAAAATGGGTCAATGGACAATATGAAGAAACGTAGAAAGTTAAATAAGTAGATAATAATGAAACAGATAAAAAAAAGAGAAGGGAAAAAGAAGGCGGGAATCATCCCCAGAATTATTGACCTTCCTTTCTCAGGGAGGTCAGACAAGTGAGCTCATTGCCGAGCCAATTCTTCCTAACTTTGAAGTAATAGCTTTTGTCGAGGCAACCATAACAACTGTACAAAAATTTTACGTCATACTGAGTAAGCTTTAGGCCGAATAGCCTATTCAGCCGACTAACATAGTAGATAGCCCTATAAAAATTTGGGTGACACTGCTTGGGGCTTAATCCATAAAACCTAAGGGTACTAAGCAGGAGAAGATCAAGAAGGAACCTAACCTCGCCCCTCTAACATGGCCATAAGGGGAACAAATATCACCCCAGCACTCTTTTGGCCTCTATATCTTCTTGAGGATAGTACTCGATGAGTACATCCCAAGGAATATGAAATCTGACCTTAAAGACCTCTACAGCAGCCTCGAAGCTAACTAACTTGGCAAACCCCATGACAATGAATTAAATGAAGGTGAAAGACAATGGCCTAAGGAATTAGGGATAGGATACTTACAGGGGAAGGGGGCGTTCTCGGGAAGAAGGAGGTCTGAAAGATAGGCTTGGGAAAGGAGAGCTCTAAGACCAGAAGTTGAGAAAGAATAGAGAAACAAGTCTGAAAGCAAAGGCAGGAATTCATAGAGAAGGGAATTAAATGCATTGGGCGGGAAAAACATAGCCCACGTTGCCCCTCGATCTTCGCGCGCCTTGGGAGATCAACAGGCAGGCAATCATGGCCATTGGATCGTGACGCTGGCTAGGCGTGTGCTGGAAAAAAGGGTTGTCAAATCCGGCACATTTATGGCATAACGTTTAGTGTTCCCGAGACATGGCGGTTACTAAGGCACGTCCTCCAACGTGCCGAGGACGTAACCATGTTCATATAACCACGATCCCACCTTCAAGATCTGAAGTTGAGATCGTGGGGGTTATTGTAGTTAACTTTCTGAAGTTGTTTGGGCCTCGCCCACAGTGATCCCGGCCCTGTTACAGCCCATTTACAACCCATATAACCAAGAATTGAAAGGGAAGGTGCTGAGAAGCTTAGATAATGCCTTGGGAACAATGGCCTAGACTAAAGAAGTCACTCACGTCTTCTAAGCGGTGGGCCGCACTGATACATAGAATCCTCACTCATAATGATGACCCCATGAGTAGAGTATAAGTAGGGGGGGGAGTAGGAGATTTGGGGGTAGTACAAAAATTAGGGGAGAGACACACGAGAGGAGAGAGAACTTTGTTATGGGGAAAAGGAAAATCCTGCTCGGACTTTAGAAGGAAGCTTGGCTGTTTGACATCCCTTACAGCCAAGCTAAATCAAAGAGGATTTGACGTTGAAAGATCATCACAAGGTAGCTAGTGACGCTATTACCGTTTCTTAGACCTCCCACTGTGGGATAAGCCCAACTCAAAGTACAAATATATTGGGGGTTTGGGCCCAATCAGCCCAAAGCAATTGGGATCCAACCACCACAGTACCGTTATTACCTTACAACGTAAAAGAAGAATTTGCCAAAGATAAATATCCATCTTTCTGCGAAGTGATAAATTGGTGGCTGATTTATTTTAATAATTTATAGAGGGAAGGAAATTTAAGCAAAGTTTCACAGTGGTTGGCATTTAGCCATTATAGAGAGAGAGAGAGAGAATGAAGGAAAAGACATGGATTGACCATTAGAAACTTCCGTTTTCACATGAATAATTCTACATAAAGCATAAGTCAATACATATATGTAATATAAATTACCGTTGTTGTTTAATTAATTTAAAGAGTCAAATACAAGTCAAGCCATCAAATTTGAATGCAACTGCAATTTCTTATATATATATATATATATATATATATACACACCAGTCAAGCCATCATATTTTTGGTTTATCCAATTTGCGCTATTTCACATTACAATAAAATATTAACACCACAAATTGGCACAATATTTTCACAATTGTTGAGGTGTTAATTCATTATTGGTTAAAATAAAATAATAAAATATCATACTAGAACCAACCACAACTAAAAAAAAAAGTATTATGAAAAAGAAGTGCTACATCCACAATAATTTTCACAACACTTTCATAACAAATCAAAGGTGGTAAATTGTTATTGGTTCTAATTTAAACTTACCAATGAAACTACTTTTTTGCCTACCAATAACAACTTATAGTAACGTGCTACTTATAATTTGTTGTGAAAATGTCATGGACATGACATTTTTTTTTTTGTATGAAAGATGTTAAAACATCCTGATGTCGTCACAATATTTTCAAAATTGCTGTGCTATCAATTCTTTACAAGTTAAAATAAAATATAACAAAATTATAAATGTACTATGAAAATGTTGCGTCATTCTGTTGTGTTTTTAGAAAATTTTTGTTGGTTTAATCAACTTTGTTTAGCCAAAATTCATTATTCCACGTACAATTTTCTTGGGTTGACTTTTTGAATATTTTTTTCTTTACAAACCATTTTAAGTAAAAACACATAGTTTTCCACACAAAAAAAAAAAAAAACAAAAACTTAGGAAAAAAACACTTTTCATCCTTTATGTTGGGGTAGTTTACAATTCTTCCTTAAACTTTAAAATCAAGCAATTTTTCCCTTAATATTTTGGAAAAGAGCAAATATGTCATATTATTATTCTCTCAATTAAACCCTAATGAAAACTTATGTTTCCTAAAATATTTTATTGTGTAATGTCTAAATTACAACAGCTAAATTTTAACATCTCAAAAATTTTCTTTGCGTATTTTGAGTTTTAAATGGTAGAAATTCTTAGAAAGTTGGAATGATGATATAAGGTGTTTTATTTGTTATCTAAAGAACGTTGATTTTCTAGGTTTAAATTTTTAAAACTTATAATTTATCTAATGAAAAATTCGATGACACATGCATTTTCTTATCTTTTTTTTTTATTTTTTTTTTAATTTTCTTAGCAAAACTCAGTTGTTTATTGTTGGAAGATGATGATATTAGTTATCATTCTTAGAAGTTTTTAGAGAGTAGATATATTGTCTTTAGCAAGTAGGTACTAAAAAACTATTATAGTAAAATAAATATTTATATGTTAAATAGCTACCCTAATTTTGAGGTTGATCAAAATTCTTATACAAATGAGATTAACTTTTTACGACATAATTATCAAAATTCTTAAAATTAATGTCTCTTTTTATTAATGTAAATCTCTATATACTTTAAAAATCAAATGATTTATGTCTTTGTTTTGTGATACAAATAAAATCTAGAATTGACCTTAATCACTACATTTTTTCCCACAGCAAGCACTTGTTGCCCTAACTAGTCTATATATAAAAAAAGCCGATTCTTACCGCTACAGTATTTTTGGTTTATTCAACATGTACTGTTCACTGACTTTTTATTTTCTAATTTTTTTTAAATTTTTTTTATAACATCGCCCGTTGAACTTTTTTTTTAATAGACATATGAACTAATAGTTACCCGGATTATATATAATAAGTTAGTAACACAACAGATTTTCACAATATTTTCACAATTATTGAGGTATTAATTCCTTGTAGGTCAAAATAAAATATAATACTGGAACCAACTACTACTAAAAATAAAGGTATTGTGGAAAAAAAAAGTGATACATCAACAACATTTTTCACAACACTTTCTATATATAAAAAAAGTGAATGGGAAAAGCTATGGTGGCTTTGCTACAATAGTTTTGGTTTGTTCAAGTTTCACTATTTTGCTAGCCACTTTTTTTTTTTTTGGTTAATGAGTAAAGCTACAATAGATTTGCTATATTATTTTTGATTTGTCCAATTTGCATTGTTTCACATATGATAAAGTATTAACACAATAAATTGGCACAATATTTTCACAATTGTTGAGGTGTTAATTCTTTATAGATCAAAATAAAGTAATAAAATATCACACTAGAACCAACCACAACTAAAAAAGAGCTGATCCTTACTGCTACAGTGTTTTTGGTTTATTCAACATGTACTGTTCAATGGCCTTTTTTTTTTTTTCTTTTTTCTTTTTTCATAACATCGCTAGTTGAACTTTTTTTTTTTTAATAGACATATGAATGGTTAGGGCCATTTGTTACCATTGTTTAAACAAAAATTTTCAGTATTTAAACAACATTCCACGTCGTTTCACACACTTTTTTACCCACATGTATTTCCAAAAAATACAAACAACGTTACTAGAAATCTCTTACCAAACGGGCCCTTAGTTACCCGAATTATATATAATAAGTTAGTAACACAACAAATTATCACAATA
The DNA here is from genome assembly GCA_036321655.1 of Quercus alba. Classification (NCBI taxonomy): domain Eukaryota; kingdom Viridiplantae; phylum Streptophyta; class Magnoliopsida; order Fagales; family Fagaceae; genus Quercus; species Quercus alba. Next base: position 601,458 of record JAYJMT010000015.1, read on the forward strand.
TTTTCACAATTATTGAGGTGTTAATTCCTTGTAGGTTAAAATAAAATATAATACTGGAACCAACTACTACTAAAAATAAACGTATTGTGGAAAAAAAAGTGATACATCAACAACATTTTTCACAATACTTTTTGTGGGGCCCAAATAATTTATGGGCCAGGCCCATTTACCAGTGGGGAGTCCAAAGGCCCAAGCCGAGGAGGGCTATGGCCCAAGCTCGATAATATAAAACACAGGATAGCCTTGGGATACAGCTGAGGACAGTTCAGTCCTCGGCAGACTCAAAGTCCCACCGAAAAGAGGGGCAAAAACGGTATAGGACTAAGCTTGAAAGAAAATCTAAAATATCCAGGGAAAGCTGCCCTTACTGCCATTCAATACTCTGCACATGATAGAGCCGTATTCTTCGGCTTTTACAACCACCCCCAACGACTTTGGGTATGGGCTGATGGGACAAGTATCAGTCTTGGAAAGGTTGATCCTATACGTGGACGAAGGACAGTGGATGCAGGCTAGTATAAAAGGAAAAATAAGTAATCTAAAGAAGGGTGGGGAAAAATGGCCAAAAACCAGAGCCTCCCAGCCCACCTCTAGGAGAAAGACGCCAGGGGTGAAGAAAACTTAACCATGTATGAACACCATGAAAAACCCACTGTCTGATGACCAAGGCCTAGCCTTTCAAACCCACGCTCTACAAATGATATTGTTTGGGCCATTTTACGTGCGAACCCAATACAGTTACGGTTCGTTACAAAATCGTGTCCTTACAATTGGCACCGTCTGTGGGAAAGGCTTGTGTGTTGGCATAGGCGGTAGGTCGAGAGAGTTCCTTTGTCATTTCTAACAACTGGTTATAGAGTTTTAGTATAAAGTCCCGCTAGGGGCTATGCTTCTTGACTAGGGGCTACGCTTGGTAGCGTTAATCGCATGGATAATTCTAGGGGCTCGGCCGAGGAGCTAACTCCCCTAAAGCCAAGGTCCCACGCAATGAAAAAACTGGGTTTTGGACAGAACCAAGGCATTGCATGGTCCTTGGACTCAAGCCTACGGGGAAACCAACTACTTGGATGAGAAAACTAGCTTTTGGACAAAACCAAGGCATTGCATGGTCCTCGGACTCAAGCCTATGGGGAAACCAACTACTTGGATGAGAAAACTGAGTTTTGGACAGAACCAAAGTATTGTATGGTCCTCGGACTCAAACCTATGGGGAAACCAACTACTTGGATGAGAAAACTGGGTTTTGGACAGAACCAAGGCATTGCATGGTCCTCGGACTCAAGCCTATGGGGAAACCAACTACTTGGATGAGAAAACTGGCTTTTGGACAGAACCAAGGCATTGCATGGTCCTCGGACTCAAGCCTATGGGGAAACCAACTACTTGGATGAGAAAACTGGGTTTTGGACAGAACCAAGGCATTGCATGGTCCTCGGACTCAAGCCTATGGGGAAACCAACTACTTGGATGAGAAAACTGGGTTTTGGACAGAACCAAGGCATTGCATGGTCCTCGGATTCAAGCCTATGGGGAAACTAACTACTTGGATGAGAAAACTGGGTTTTGGATAGAACCAAGGCATTGCATGGTCCTCGGACTCAAGCCTATGGGGAAACCAACTACTTGGATGAGAAAACTGGGTTTTGGACAGAACCAAGGCATTGCATGGTCCTCGGACTCAAGCCTATGGGGAAACCAACTACTTGGATGAGAAAATTGGGTTTTGGACAGAACCAAGACATTGCATGGTCCTTAGACTCAAGCCTATGGGGAAACCAACTACTTGGATGAGAAAACTGGGTTTTGGACAGAACCAAGGCATTGCATGGTCCTCGGACTCAAGCCTATGGGGAAACCAACTACTTGGATGAGAAAACTGGGTTTTGGACAGAACCAAGGCATTGCATGGTCCTCGGACTCAAGCCTATGGGGAAACCAACTACTTGGATGAGAAAACTGGGTTTTGGACAGAACCAAGGTATTGTATGGTCCTCGGACTCAAACCTTTGGGGAAACCAACTACTTGGATGAGAAAACTGGGTTTTGGACAGAACCAAGGCATTGCATGGTCCTCGGACTCAAGCCTATGGGGAAACCAACTACTTGGATGAGAAAACTGGGTTTTGGACAGAACCAAGGCATTGCATGGTCCTCGGACTCAAGCCTATGGGGAAACCAACTACTTGGATGAGAAAACTGGGTTTTGGACAGAACCAAGGTATTGTATGGTCCTCGGACTCAAACCTATGGGGAAACCAACTACTTGGATGAGAAAACTGGGTTTTGGACAGAACCAAGGCATTGCATGGTCCTCGGACTCAAGCCTATGGGGAAACCAACTACTTGGATGAGAAAACTGGGTTTTGGACAGAACCAAGGCATTGCATGGTCCTCGGACTCAAGCCTATGGGGAAACCAACTACTTGGATGAGAAAACTGGGTTTTGGACAGAACCAAGGCATTGTATGGTCCTCGGACTCAAACCTTTGGGGAAACCAACTACTTGGATGAGAAAACTGGGTTTTGGACAGAACCAAGGTATTGTATGGTCCTCGGACTCAAACCTATGGGGAAACCAACTACTTGGATGAGAAAACTGGGTTTTGGACAGAACCAAGGCATTGCATGGTCCTCGGACTCAAGCCTATAGGGAAACCAACTACTTAGATGAGAAAAAGATTGAGTTTTGTAAGGTTGGCTACTTAATAACAATTCTAAGTTACTCAATCCTCGGCTCAAATACTGTAAAAGGTCAATGCCAATAGGAGTGTTAAGAAGATGGTGAAACGCGCCACTATTCAGTAGCCTAGGGGGGCTGTTCACTTTGCGGGTGATACGTCCTCGGATGGTTACTTCCTACACCGCATCGAGCATTGAGCTATCATCTCGGCTAGTTTTGGGGTAAGTATCGTTTTTCACAGGTCGGCATTGTTGTGCCACACAACTCTATTAAAGTTATGGTGATTTCTTTTTCTTAGCAAGCATTTTGGCCCTAGGTGTCATTGATTCAAATGCAACATTATTGTGCCGAATAGCACTTGCAAATTCGTAATAGCGCCCTTCTCTTTGATAAAGGATTAGGGCCCCAAGTATTGTACTCTAAGGTCGGCGGTATTGTGCCAGGCCGACTCGGTAAGCTCATCATAATGTCCTTCCTTTTCCCTCCTAATGGGAGTTTCAGCCCTAAGTATCATTTGTTCGATTCAGTATTATTAAGCCGGATTGCTTTTAGAAACACAGAGCAAAATCTTTTTTATTAACTGGGACTTTGGTCCTAGACGTCGGTCACAGTTTAAAAGTAAAAAGAATTCACAAGATTGTATGTCTATGCACTGCGTTATCATTTCGAAAAAATAGAGATAGAACATGTGAAGTAAAGTGATAACAATTTTTATTACTATAAAGGTGTATTACAACGTACAAAGGAGGGCTTAAACAAGCCTATACAAAAGGTAGATTGCCAAAACAATAAAAAAAAAAAAAGCAATACATTAAGTAAATAGTCAGGTCTCTTTTTTCCTTCCAAACTCTACCTCAGTAGCGCCCATATTGAGAGAAGGACCTTCTTCAGAAAAAGATGGAGGAGTTGAATGAAAAGAAGGAGGAGAAGAAGAGGGAAGAGATGAAAAGAAAGAAAAAGGAGCAAAAGAGGGAGAAGGAAAAGCACCAGGATGGATCTGGTGGTGGAAAGAAGAAGAAAGAGAGGCAAAAGGAGGCACCAGTGAATGAAGAGAGGAAGAAGCAGGGGCACTTGGTCCCTGCCTCAGTCCTGACTCCTAACACACTGGTGCCATGTTAGGTATGCTCATGAGAGAGCGGTTGGTACTGATGATGGGTGTCCTCGACTCAGTCACACCGAAAATTTGACGTGACGAGTCCCTGCTTCCGATTTTGGCTGAAAGGAAGGTGAGATAGATTTTGAGTCTTCGCCATCCCTACCCTGACCGAGCCATTACGAGCTTTATTGGAACGAGGTGTTTACCGGGGGGGGGGGGTATGGTTCCTTCATTACTCGTTGTTATGGTGAACGTATTATGATTTAGTGTATAATTAGTGGGTAAAGTAAACGCTAAGGGAGGCTAAGGATTTCAGATCTCAGAAGGATAAAAAGGGTCTCTGTACGAGAGCGATAGCCTCCTACTTGTCTTCTTATAGGAACGGCAAAACGGAAGGTATTAAATTCATCCAGGTTTCCAAAAGAATCTGTAAACAAAGATGTATCCGTTCCACTTCCCCACCTCATCAAACAAACTGTCGAATTTAAATAAGTCTCGTAACTAGAAGTCATTAAAAGCGTGTTTTGGATAACCAAACGGCGAGAACGCGTCAGGAGTAAAATCAAAAGAATGTCTCGTAGACCGGTACATTTCCTGGGCAGATGGAGAACCGCCAACATTAGTGAAAGGCCGAATTAGGTGAGGCATAATAAAGGCTCGGTATTACCAAAACCCCCCTTTCCAACCAAGAGGTTGGACAGCAGGGTTTTGAGGGGCTATTGTGGGGCCCAAATAATTTATGGGCCAGGTCCATTTACCCGTGGGGAGTCCAAAGGCCCAAGCCGAGGAGGGCTATGGCCCAAGCTCGATAATATAAAACACAGGATAGCCTTGGGATACAGCCGAGGACAGTTCAATCCTCGGCAGACTCAAAGTCCCACCGGAAAGAGGGGTAAAAACGGTATAGGACTAAGCTTGAAAGAAAATCTAAAATATCCAGGGAAAGCTACCCTTACTGCCATTCAATACTCTGCACCTGACAGGGCCGTATTCTTCGGCTTTTACAACCACCCCCAACGACTTTGGGTATGGGCTGATGGGACAAGTATCAGTCTTGGAAAGGTTGACCCTATACGTGGACGAAGGACAGTGGACGCAGGCTAGTATAAAAGGAAAAATAAGTAATCTAAAGAAGGGTGGAGAAAAATGGCCAAAAACCAGAGCCTCCCAGCCCACCTCCAGGAGAAAGACTCCAGGGGTGAAGAAAACTTAACCATGTATGAACACCACGAAAAACCCACCGTCTGATGACCAAGGCCTAGCCTTTCAAACCCACGCTCTACAAATGATATTGTTTGGGCCATTTTACGTGCAAACCCAATACAATTACAGTTCGTTACAAAATCGTATCCTTACACTTTTTATATATAAAAAGACTGAATGGGAAAAGTTATGGTAGCTTTATTACAGTAGTTTTGGTTTTTTTTTTTTTTTTTTTTTTTTTTTTTTTTTTTTTTTTTTGTGAATGGGTAAAGCTATAGTAGATTTGCTATATTATTTTTGGTTTATCCAATTTGCACTGTTTCACATTATAATAAAATATTAACATAACAAATTGGTACAACATTTTCACAATTGTTGATGTGGGGACCGTTCGATCAATAGGACCATAAAGTTCAGAATTGATCTAGGATTGTTGGGCCCGAGGCCCATCCGAGGATACACATCTGGCCGAGGACACCCTACTCCTAGGCGGTATACGTCCGAGGACGATCAGGACCTAGTCTTATTGCAACCGGGCCTTAGGATTAGGTCACCGTAAAGGATAGAGTAACCGACTAAGGATGAAAGAGATAAGGCAAAAAAATATCTATAACTACAGCTGCCTCCGCATTAATGACCTCTCAACCAACTCTCTGGCCACATTAATGTGGAGGTGATACCTGAACAGTGAGGAAGCAGCCTTACAGCTGCCCATAGGAAGTTCTAGGAGGTGTCAGATGGGACAGAAAGAAATCCTCCGGACCCAACCTACACGTGTGCGGTAAGGATGGAGCGCAAAAGGGGGTATATAAACTAAAAGAAGAGCATGAAGAAAGGGATCGGAACCGAAAAAGAAAAGAGAAAAAGAGATAAACAGAAAAGAAGAAAGTAAGAGCAGAGAAAAAGAATTGCACTGGTCACTAAAGAAAATGTTCGTTATACCAACTTTAGACCTTTAACGTGCTTGAGAGTGAATCTTTTTAAGAGAAACCACAGTTAACCTAGTTCTTTACACCCACGCTTTACAAATCATATTGGCTGGGCCTTTTTACGTGAGAACCCAATACTGTTACGGTTCGTTACAAAATCGTGTCCTTACAATTAGCGCCGTCTGTGGGGAGAGCTTGTGTTAGCTGGTACAACTTCTGATACGACGTTTCCGATGGAAGGAGTGGAACTACCTCATCCTGCAGTGGGGCTGCATCAGGATGATGTCAACTTGCATCAGGCGGAGTCGAGGGGCTCTCAGCATGGTGGTCCTCGAAGGAGTCCCGAACGGAGGGAAGTCCGGGAGGGGAGTATACATACCACTCATACCACCAGGAGCCACTCACGCGGGAAGAGTCACGTCTCCCACGCGAAGCATAGTGGGAATCTGCAACGTGAGATTGCGGATTTGAAGAGAGAGTTGCGCCATGCACGACGGGAACGTTCCCCACCTTGCTCTGAACCATCATCCGGGGAGTCGGATGGAGCTAGCTACAGGCGGAGGTCGAGAACTCCGCAAAGCGAGACTTTCTCCTATGAAGAGGAACGTCGCCATAGGCATAGGCGTAGAAGTCCAACTAGCAGGGGCTTGGGAAACGATGCCATGAACAAAGCCCTGAGTCAAATTTCCAAGTCACCCTTTACAAGAAACATAGATGATGCTACCCATCCTCGGCGGTTCAATCAACCTACGTTCTCTCTGTATGATGGCCATTCGGATCCGGTGGAACATGTAAGCTATTACATCCAGAAGATGGCTATTCATTCCAGGGATGATGCTCTGATGTGCAAGATTTTTCCATCGAGTTTGGGTCCAACGGCGATGAGGTGGTTCAATGGCTTAAGGGCCAATTCTGTTGGATCTTTCAAAACACTGACCCAGGCTTTTGGTGCTCGCTTTATTACATGCAGCCGGACTCCTTTGCCTCTGGGATCCTTGTTGACTTTGTCTATGCGAGAGGGCGAGACTCTCAAGAGCTATTCGGATAGGTACTGGGAAATGTTTAACGAAATAGGGGGGAAGAATGACCCTGTGGCTATAACCACTTTCAAAGCCGGTCTCCCAACTGATCACGACTTGAGGAAATCCTTGACGGGTAAACCTGTCATCAGTGTGCGCCAGCTGATGGATAGAATAGAGAAGTACAAAAGGATAGAGGAAGATCAACTTCAGGGGAAAGGAAAGGCCAAGATGATCCCTCAGGAGAGGAGGGATTTCAGGTCAGATCGTTATAATAATAGCCGACCAAGGAGGGACTTTGTTGGGCAGTCGGGCTCGGCGGACGCCCAGGTTATTAATGCAGTATTTCGGGAGCCTGTTCAGCAGGTTTTGGAGAAGATAAAGAACGAGCCATTCTTCAAATGGCCGAACAAGATGGCGGGAGAGCCTAGAAAACGCAACCCGAGTTTGTATTGCCATTGCCATCAGGACCATGGGCACACGACAGACAACTGCAGGAATTTATGGGACCACTTGGAGCAGTTGGTCCGGGAAGGGAAATTAAAGCAACTCTTGCATCACTCCAGCGGAAGGGCGAGCCAAGCAAGTTCTGAGGTGCGTGGGGATGCTTCATCAAGGCTCCCCCTGGGTACGATTAACGTCATCTTTGCGGCCCCGGGAAGGACTGGATCTTGCCCCTCGAGAGTGTTGTCGGTGTCCCGATCCCCGGCCGAGGATCGTTCTCAAGCATTGAAGAGAGCCAAGAGGCGCGTCCCCTTAATTTTGGGTTTTTCAGACGAAGATCTGGTTGGGACCATACAACCCCATGAGGATGCCTTGGTGGTAACATTGAGGATTAGTGGGTACGATGTCTGAAGAGTGATGGTTGATCAGGGAAGCGCAGCGGATGTGATGTATCCAAATTTGTACAAGGGGCTAGGTTTGAAACCAGGGGACTTGACAACCTATAATTCCCCTCTAGTGAGTTTTGAGGGAAGGTTGGTCATTCCTATGGGGCTAATCAGGCTGCCCGTGCAGTCAGGCACGGAGGTGGTGGAGGTGGATTTTATTGTCGTAGATGTTTTTTCTCCGTATACGGTTATTTTGGGCAGACCTTGGCTTCACACCCTTAAAGCGGTTTCATCCACCCTACATCAGAATGTGAAGTACCCATCCGGAGACCAAGTGCTGGAGATAGTAGGGAGCCAAGCGGCTGCTCGGCAATGTCAAGTAGCGGCTATTCAGCATCGGCCAGAGGCAGAAACCTCGGCTACCGCCAATAATGAGTCATAGCAATTAAAGTCCCCAGCATCAGGTTTAGACGTACCAACAAATAGGGTAGAGTGTGAAGATCTGGAAAAGGCAATTGTTGCTGATGATCCAGAAAAATTCTTCCGGGTTGGGGCCAAGTTGCCTTTGCAAGAGAAAGCGAATTTGCTGGAGTTCCTCCGAGCCAATGTGGACGTTTTTGCATGGGACCCATACGAAGCCCCAGGAGTAGACCCAAATTTCATTTGTCACTGACTCAACGTGAACCCTGCCGTTGTCCCCAGGAGGCAACCTCCTCGGCGACCATCGAAAGAGCATGCCGAGGCAGTTAGAAGTGAAGTTGCCAAGCTAAAGTAGGCTGGGGCTATCAAAGAAGTCTTTTACCCCCAATGGCTGGCCAATACGGTGGTAGTAAAGAAGAAAACTGGGAAATGGCGAGTGTGCGTGGATTTCACGGATCTTAATAAGGCATGCCCTAAGGACCCATTTCCTATGCCGAAGATTGACTAGTTGGTGGATGCGACCGTGGGCCACCCTAGGATGAGTTTCTTGGATGCCTTTCAAGGGTATCACCAAATACCGCTGGCCACCGACGATCAAGAAAAGACCGCTTTCGTGACACCGGTTGGGAACTACCATTACAAGGTGATGCCTTTCGGTTTGAAAAATGCTGGATCTACCTACCAACACATGATGACGAAAATGTTTGAGCCACAGCTGGGCAGAAGTATTGAAGTTTATATCGATGATATGGTTGTGAAAAGTAAAGTAGTGACCGAACATGTGGGGGACCTCACTAGCATCTTCGGGATACTGAGAGAACATAAGTTGCGCTTGAATGCTTCGAAGTGCTCCTTTGGTGTAGGTTCCGGGAAATTCTTGGGGTACATGGTGACCCATAGAGGAACTGAGGTGAATCTAGACCAGATTAGGGCCATTCACGATTTGCAAGCGCCTCGGAATCCAAAAGAGGTGCAGAAGCTGACTGGGATGACTGCTGCGTTGAACCGGTTCATCTCCAGGTCGGCTGAGAGGTGTCGTCCTTTTTTCCGCCTGTTACATAAGTGGCAAGGATTCGAATGGACCGAGGAGTGCGCTGAAGCGTTCCAGCAGTTGAAAGACTATTTGTCCAGGCCGCCTATCATGTCTAGCCCTGAAGTGGATGAGGTGTTGTATGCCTATTTGGCGATAGCTCCTCACGCAGTTAGTTTCGTCTTGATACGAGAAGACAATGGCGTCCAAAGGCCAGTTTATTATGTAAGTAAATCCCTCCATGAAGCCGAGGTGAGATATCTATCATTAGAAAAGGCCATACTGGCAGTGGTCCATGCAACATGTAAACTTTCGCACTATTTTCAAGCTCACACTATGGCTATTTTGACCCAACTGCCTCTTAAATCCATACTTAGAAGTGCTGACTACATCGGCAGAATTGCCAAGTGGGGTATGATTCTGGGTGCTTTTGACATCAAATACATGCCCCGCACCTCTGTAAAGGGTCAAGTTCTTGCCGATCTGGTAGCTGAATTCGCTGAGTGCCCTGAGGAAATTAGTAGGAATCAAGATCACATGGGTGAAAAATCGGTTGGCGTGATATCCGCACAAGGAGGGTCTGTATGGAAAGTATACGTGGATGGGGCCGCAAACCAATGGGGAGTTGGATTGGGATTGGTGTTGATATCCCCCGAAGAGGTCATCATCGAGAAGTCGCTAAGACTAAGGTTCTCGGCTACTAACAATGAATCAGAGTACGAAGCTTTGATAATGGGAATGAGCATGGTCCATAAAATGGGTGGAAAGGCAGTGAAACTGTTCTCAGACTCGAGGCTGGTCGTTGGCCAGGATGCAAGGGTATCTGGACCGGGTTAGGCATATGCGAACTGAGTTCAAATCTTTCGACGTATTACATATTCCACGAGGTGAAAATACCCACGCTGACTCCTTGGCGACCCTTGCCACCTCCTCAGTACGAAATTTCCCTCGGGTGATTATCATCGAAGACTTGCGTACTCCCACTTCACTAGAAAAGGAGGTTTGCCAAATCCGTCAAGTTAGTTTGTCGCCAAGCTGGATGGACCCTATATTAAAATTTCTTGAAAGTGACATATTGCCCGAGGATAAGGTGGAAGCTGAGAAAATACGAAGGAGAGCACCTCGGTACTGGTTATCCGAGGATAAAAAGCTGTACAGACGGTCCTTCTCTAGGCCATACTTGCTCTGCGTGCCTCCTGAGACAGCAGAATCAATCCTGGAAGAGTTGCATGAGGGCATTTGTGGAAGCCATACAGGAGGAAGGTCTCTATCATGCCGAGCACTAACGCAAGGTTATTGGTGGTCGAATATGCAGAGAGAAGCGCAGGAGTACGTTAAGAAATGCGATCAGTGTCAAAGATATGCTCCGAATATCCACCAACCGGGAGGAGTTCTTAACCCTCTCTCAAGCCCTTGGCCTTTTGCGCAATGGGGGCTAGACATTGTCGGCCCTTTTCCTAAAGCCATAGGAAACAAGAAGTACCTGCTGGTCGGCACAGACTACTTTACTAAATGGGTTGAAGCTGAGCCCTTGGCGAACATCAGGGACGTAGATGTGAAGAAGTTTGTCTGGAAGAACATTGTTACGCGATTTGGAATCCCACGAGCTCTTGTTTCGGACAACGGGCTCCAATTCGATAGCAATGCCTTTAGGGAATATTGTTCAGAACTGGGAATAAGAAACAGATATTCCACTCCAGCTTATCTGCAAGGCAATGGGCAGGCTGAAGCTGTTAACAAAGTCATCGTCAATGGGATTAAGAAGAGACTGGATGACACGAAAGGAAAATGGGTGGAAGAACTGCCACATGTGCTTTGGACGTATCGGACAACACCCCGACGTTCGACGGGGGAAACTCCTTTCTCCATGACCTATGGGGCCGAGGCCGTCATTCCCCTGGAAACTGGATTCCCAACGTTAAAGACCAGTGCATTCTCTTCGAGTAATAATGATGCGATGTTGGGAAAAAGTTTAGACCTGATTAAAGAACGAAGGGAGAGCGCGATGGTTCGACTAGCTTACTACCAGCACAAACTCAAGTAGGGCTACGATAGCAATGTGAGAATGAGGCCGTTAGCCATAAGAGATCTGGTGCTGAGAAAAGTCCTGGGGGCCACTAAGAATCCAAATTGGGGAAAACTGGGACCCAATTGGGAGGGGTCATATCGGATCACTTCTGTAGCAGGAATAGGGGCTTACTATCTAGAGGACCTAGATGAAAAACCTGTACTCCATCCTTGGAATGAAAATAATCTCAAAAGGTATTATTATTAGTAAAGAAGTTTCAATTCAAATATTCTCTTTTAACTTATGTCAATTATGCATCCTGTAAATCTTGCATCCTATCATTCATACTGAATTGTTAAACAGAAACTAAGTTATGCCAGGTCCTCGGATCGCAAACCTAGTGGAAATTAACATCCTATCATTCATACTGAATTGTTAAACAGAAACTAAGTTATGCTAGGTCCTCGGATCGCAAACCTAGTGGAAATTAACATCCTATCGATCATACTGAATTGTTAAATAGAAACTAAGTTATGCCAGGTCCTCGGATCGCAAACCTAGTGGAAATTAACATCCTATCAATCATACTGAATTATTAAACAGAAACTAAGTTATGCCAGGTCCTCGGATCGCAAACCTAGTGGAAATTAACATCCTATCAATCATACTGAATTGTTAAACAGAAACTAAGTTATGCCAGGTCCTCGGATCGCAAACTTGGTGGAAATTAACATCCTATCATTCATACTGAATTGTTAAACAGAAACTAAGTTATGCTAGGTCCTCGGATCGCAAACTTAGTGGAAATTAACATCCTATCATTCATACTGAATTGTTAAACAGAAACTAAGTTATGCCAGGTCCTCGGATCGCAAACTTAGTGGAAATTAACATCCTATCATTCATACTGTATTGTTAAACAAAAACTATGTTATGCCAGATCCTCGGACCGCAAACTCGGTAGAAATTTACCTTCTAAGTTGTGTATTGGATTATTAAATGATAATAGAGTTGTGATGAGTTTTCTAAATCATAAACTTGATGAAAATAATGCCCTATGAACATTCATAAAGGAGTCAGAAAGAGAGAGCTTCGGACGCAAGATTCGCGTACAATGAAAAAGGTGGTTGAAATGAACCCATACAAAATTACGACGACAAAGTAAATGAGTGTAAAGATAACATGGAGCCGTTAGAACGATAAGAAAGTGAGCGAAAAAGTCCTCTATTAAGTGTCTATTTAAAGTTACAAAACAGTTTCTACTTTTTTACTTTCAATTGGATCTGCGGGGTCTGGCTGGTGGGTAGGTCTGCCTCCGAGGTTGCGATTCCATCTTTGGCTTTGGTAATGCCCCCAGTTGGTAGAATTGTGGAGTCCAATTCCTGTTGAAAACCCTGTGAGGCCGTCTCTGCCTCCGAAGCAGTGGTGGATTTGTTTGGGGAAGCTCCTGGAGGGGCTAGTCCCGCTTCAATCTGTCCCGGTTGGCCGCGAGAAGGGGAATTGCGAGGCAAAACCTCCTCGTTAAGGTTAATAACTGGAGAAGGAGTATCAGCCTGATATGGTTGAGGAGCTGAGGGGCGTATCGCTTCGGGGTAATATACGTTCTCTGGCCTACGTAGCTCAGATGAGGCTTCAACCCCAGCACGGTTAAGAGCCTCTCTCCAGGTTCTCGCGCAGTAGATGCGGCACACCTCTGGAACCTCGGCTCTTAAAGCTTTTTCAGTTTCAGCTATCCCAATTTCGTAGCCCCTCTGCTCGGCTTCATTCATTGCCTGTTCGGAGTTGATTCTCGCTTTCTCGGCTTGTTCTTTGAGCTTTTCAGCTTGCTCCCTTAACTTCTGAGTTTCCTCTAGATGCTTCTTAAGAACAAGAACTTGCTCCTGAGTCTTCTTCAGCTCGGCATTCACCTCGCGCAGAAGCTTTGCTTGTTCCTCGGCCTGCTTCTGGTAGCCTTCTGATGTCGATTCAGCACTCTTGCGAGCTTCTTCTTCGACCTGTAGTTTTTTCCTTGTGTCGACTAAATCCTGTTCAGATTTGGACAAGGTCTGTACAGCCATTACCCTTCTTTTCCTTTCACCATCTAGTTGATTGGAGCAAGCATTGAGCATCTCATCTAGCTTGAAAGTATTTTGAATGATCTGTAAAAAATTGGGGGGGGGGGGGGAGTTAGCATTATAGTCAATGAAAAGTGCGCATTAGTGAGTAACAGTCATAGAATTAAACAGTGTAAAAGACAGCTTCTCACCATGCCCAAGTATCGTTTGTTGTCAAGGATGATTTGATTCTTCCTCATATTCTTTATCTCAGCCATATATTTTGGGAGCAATAAGGCCTCCTCTATGGCCGAGGCTACATGACACCCAATGCCGCCGTTAAAGTCCCTTATAGAGGCATCGTCTCGCAAGGGCTCTCCACCGAGCATAGGAGCTGGCAGCCACGCTTGTGGCTCAGGATGTGGGGAATCAGATTTCTCTTGGCCCCGTGTAGCGGGGTGCTTAGTTTTCTGCTGCTTTGCAGCTCGTTGGACATCCTCCTCTCGAGTGGGACGAGACTTGCTCGCATCTGCCACCTCCTTACCCTTCTGATCCCTGTGTTTTTTCTGCTCGGCAGCGCTGGGCGGCACTGGTTGTGGAGATGATCGAGGTGGATGGCGAGGAGCTGGAGGAGGAGACCTGGCTGGAAGAGATGAAGCCTGGGATGGTATTGTTTTGGCAGGTGCAGACTTTCCCTGTTGACCTTCCATTAGCTCCATCAAGCTTTTCTGGGGTTTCCTTTGTATCCCCATCTCATCAGGATTTTCCTCGGGGCTTGTGGGCTGATCAAAAACCCCGAAATCGTCCAAGGATTCAGATACTGTTACAACGGTTTCCTCGTCTTTTCCCTTTTTCCTTCCCCTATCGGTTCCCTTTTTCTTGAGGGAAGGTAAGGGTGAAGAAGGTTCCGCCGAGACGCTGGCCACGAAAAGAGGCTCTGTGCGAGGTGTATATTTGGGAAGTGGAATACCCTCTGGAACGATAAACCCTTCGTAGGCAACACTGATACGGTGAAGCCGAGGATCACGTGCTCTAATCACGCACTTCGGCGCCTGAAAGCCAAAAGAAAGGGGGGTATAGCCAAGAATTAAATGTGCTGCCCGGAGCTGACCATCAGCCTCGTTCACGTATATTTCAGCTTTCAATAACCTGTCTAGGCTCGCTTTATTGACTAATCTGAGATTGGGATTCGTGTAGCGTCTATTTGTAAAACCGTTGATTCTAAAGTTAAAGTTGTAAGACACGAAAATAATAAAGGTAAGTAAAATGTGTTCGCGAGCTAAATAGTATAGGTCTATAACTTCGCACCCACCTGGTGTTCCCTCTACTGTTGGGCAAGGTAGACCATCATGCCATTCCCCAGAAAAAATAAGGAAATCCTCTTTTAGGTTCTTATTTGAAGTGGGGAGGCACTGAATTAGCCTTACTTCAGGATATCTCGACTTGAGATAATAGCCCTGGTCAGCTAGGCGGTGAAGGTTGTACACCCAATTCACGTCATGATGGGTTAGCTTTAGATCCATTCTCTTATTCAGAGCGTCTATGCATCCCAAAACCCTAAACATATTGGGAGCACACTGGGTGGGGGATAGCCTAAAGAATTTGAGGTAACTCCTAGTGACACTACCCATGGGGATGGTCATCCCACCCTCAATAAAAGCGATCATGGGGATGACTACCTCCCCAGTTTGCCTGGCATCAACCCACTCCCCTTGGGCTGCGTACCTCATCCCTACCGTTGGGGGGATATTGTACTTAGAGCGAAAGTTTCTAAAACCCTCCTCGGATTCAACGAGATATCGAAATGGATTCTTCTATTTCCCCATTTTCCTAAATAAATTAGTAGAAAAAGATTTTTGGGCTTGAAACGGAAGTGGTAAAAGCTTTAAGAGGACTTACAAGTTCAAAGGAAGGGCCTCGGACAACGTATGATTATTTGTAGTCGCCAGGAGAATGACGAAGACTGGAAGAATGCAGGTTCAATGTATGAGCTCTGGAACCATGTAACCGTCGAAAGTAAAGTACGAATTTAATCAGAGAGCGCCTTTATAGTCATGTGAGGGTTGTGAGCGGTGAAATTCCCGCTCACAAAACAAGGGAAGCCCTCTGCCGTTTGATTTAGATCTCACCGTTGAACGTGGGAGACAGTGGAGTTGACAAAATTTAATGCTACCAAAATCGGGATGCTGAAGCGTCAGGGGCATACCTCAAAACGCACGCAGGTATAGGCTTATGACGTCAAAATCCATCTTCTCTCCCGAGGAGTCGAAAAGTAGGATTTTGAGGGGCTATTGTGGGGACCGTTCGATCAATAGGACCATAAAGTTCAGAATTGATCCAGGATTGTTGGGCCCGAGGCCCATTTGAGGATACACATCCGGCTGAGGACACCCTACTCCTCGGCGGTATACGTCCGAGGACGATCAGGACCTAGTCTTATTGCAACCGGGCCTTAGGATTAGGTCACCGTAAATGATAGAGTAACCGACTAAGGATGAAAGAGATAAGGCAAACAAATATCTGTAACTATAGCTGCCTCCGCATTAATGACCTCTCAACCAACTCTCTGGCCGCATTAATGTGGAGGTGATACCTGAACAGTGAGGAAGCAGCCTTTTAGCTGCCCATAGGAAGTTCCAGGAGGTGCCAGATGGGACAGAAAGAAATCCTCTGGACCCAACCTACACGTGTGCGGTAAGGATGGAGCGCAAAAGGGGGTATATAAACTAAAAGAAGAGCATGAAGAAAGGGATCGGAACCGAAAAAGAAAAGAGAAAAAGAGATAAACAGAAAAGAAGAAAGTAAGAGCAGAGAAAAAGAATTGCACTGGTCACTAAAAAAAATGTTCGTTATACCAACTTTAGACCTTTAACGTGCTTGAGAGTGAATCTTTTTAAGAGAGACCACAGTTAACCTAGTTCTTTACACCCACGCTCTACAAATCATATTGTCTGGGCCTTTTTACGTGCGAACCCAATACTGTTACAGTTCGTTACAAAATCGTGTCCTTACAGTTGAGGTGTTAATTCTTTATAAATCAAAATAGAGTAATAAAATATCACACTAGAACCAACCAGAACTAAAAATAAAGGTATTATGAAAAAAGAAGTGCTATATTCACAATATTTTTCATAACACTTTCATAACAAATCATAGGTGGTAAACTTTTATTAATTCAAATTTAAACTTACCAATGAAACTAATTTTTTGCTCACCAATAACAACCTGCAACAACGTATTACTTATGATTTGTTGTGAAAATGTCGTGGACACAATATTTCTTTTGTGAAAATGTTAAGACATTTTGTTGTCGTCACAATATTTTCAAAATTACTGAGCTGTCAATTCTTTAACAGTCAAAACAAAATATAACAAAATTATAAAAGTATTATGAAAATGTTGTGTCATTTGGTTGTATTTTTAGAAATTTTTTGATTGTTTAGTCAACTTTGTTGAGCTGAAATTCACCATTTCACATACAATTTTCTTAGGTTGACTTTTTGTATTTGTTTTCTTTACGCATCATTTTAAGTAAAAACACATAGTTTTACCCCCCCCCCCCCCAAAAAAAAAAAAAAAACTTAAGATAAAAACACTTTTCATCCTTTATGTTTGCGATAGTTTATAATTCCTCCTTAAACTTTAAAATCAAGCAATTTTTCCCTTAATATTTTGTAGAATAACAAATATTTCATATTGTTATTCTCTCAGTTAAGCCCTAATGAAAGTTTATGATTCTTAAAATATTTTATTGTGTAATGTCTAAAATATTCCCACTAAATTTTAACATCCCAAAAACTTTCTTCATGTATTTTGAGTTTTAGACATTAGTAATTGGAAAGTTGGAATGATGATATAAAGTGTTTTATTTATTATCTAAAAAACACTAATTTTCTAGGTTTAAATTTTCGAAACTTATAATTTATCTAATGAAAAATTCGATGACACATGCTTTTTGTTATCTTTTTTTTTTTTTTTTCTTAGCAAAACTCAGTTGTTTATTGTTGAAAGATTGTGATATTCGTTACTATTCTTAAAAGTTTTTAGTAAGTGGATATATTGCTTTTAGCAAATAGGTACTAAAAAAACTATTATAGTAAAATAAATATTTATATGTTAAATAGCTACCCTAACTTTGTGATTGATCAAAATTCTTATACAAATGAAATTAACTTTTTATGACATAATTATCAAAATTCTTAAAATCAATATCTCTTTTGATTAATGTAAATCTCTATGTATTTTAAAAATCAAATGATTTATATCTTTGTTTTGTGATATAAATAAAATCTAAAATTGACCTTAATCACTACTCTCTTCCCAATGCAAGCACGTGCCTTGCACGTGCTGCCCTAACTAGTGTAATATAAAAACTCCTTGTAAATTGCTTGGCCACTCCTCGTAAATTGCTTGACTACACCTCTTCAATCTTCTCGTTTATTCTCTTCCTCCTATTCTTCACAAGCTATTACCTTTTTTACTCTCTCTTGCTCTTTAGAGTCTATTATTACCTTCTCCCTCTCTCCTCCTTACTCTTGTTGACCTCCACTATTGACAGCATCTACCTATTTCCAAGCTTGAAGCTACTACAGTAAGTCCACTCTCACATGTCTTCAATGCTGTTATTATTTTTATTATTTTCCTTTTTCTTTTATATCTTGGCTGAATTAATATTATGATTAACATAACGAAAGACAATAACCTCTTCCATTTTCTGCCTCCTTAGAGGGTAAAGTGGCCATTTTCCACTAACTCTAGCATCAATCAAAGCTTTTCTGTTGGGGCTTGGGACATGAGAGCCATGTATTGTGCAAAACCAATAACTCATGGAGAACCTATAAAATTTACTAACCAGAACAAGCACCTGACAATTTAATAACTTAGCATTTAATGCTAGTTGTTCTAGATCCTTCAAATTTTGCTAATTAGCCAAACCATTAACTTGATAGGGAAGCATTTTTCATGGTCTCTAGGCTCTAGCCAACTAGCTGCTCAAGAGCTTTAAATCCTTATGATGATATAAAGTCATTCTAGCTGATGAGCTGGTTAGGGAAAAACCAAGAATTTCGTGAGGTTTCAGTGGCATCTAGGGGTGTCCACCCACCACTTGGAAATGACTAGAATCCACTCACTCTCGACCGACCTAAGAGCTTCGACGGTTGGAGGTCGGCGGTGGGTTATAGATCTCAGAAACCGATTTCGGTGGGTTGGTTGGTGGGTTCTCTCCTCTAAAACCCACTTCAACCGACCTGACCATGAAACTTACCAAGATCTCCAGTGAGCTTTTGGTCAAAATATTTTAGATCCAACAAGATTCATGCCGGATTTAGGGAGATCTCATCGAATCTAGTGAGATCTCATCCAGATTTGGTGGAAATCTCATTGAATCTAGTAAGATCTCACCAAATTCGGTGAGATCTCCGCCGGATCTGGCGAGATTTCACCTATAATGCACTGTTTTGGCCAGATTCTTCATCGTGGACGGTTTCGACCAAACTGATCACTTTTTGATGCAAAATCTGACCGCTTTGATCCAACTCCCTCGTTAGTCACGGGGGTTTGAATTTCCTCCACCCGATTCTGTCGAGTCAGTCGTGGGTTGGGCATAAACCTGACCTGGACCAACTTATGGACACCCCTGGTGGCAGCTCCAAGAATTTTTTTTAGGGTAGTCATTAAAAAACTTAAATTATACAAAATATAATAAAAAGATAACTCTATATATTGATGACAACATAAAGTTCTGATGTCCACATTCAAGCCTAGAACTCTATTTTAGAAATATAAATAAAAAAGACAAAGTTTAGTTACAAATCCATATATATATATATATATATATATATTGGGTTGAATTTTGACAAATCCACCATTGAATTACATTTTCTTCTTATATCCTTCTTGCTTGTAAATTATTTAGAAAATTAAAGATCAATGACTATGTCATCAATAAATTGTTTAAATTGCAAGTTTTTGCAATTTAGAATTATGCATAAAATATAATCTTATAAATCATATAGTAAATAATATTCGATTGGCACAAAATTTGACTTATGTATTAAGAGCATAAAGAACATTTAATCCAATGGTTAGATTTTGTTAGGACATATGTGATTTACTTGTTAGGAACATATAACACTATTTTATGTAATTGGCTAATCCTTTGACAAAACAAACTTTACTTGTATTTGGGTAGATCTAGGATGTGTTTAATACTTCAAGTGCTAAAGTCATGCAAGTCTGTCCAAGATTCAAACTGAGAAAGTGCCTGTCATTAAAGCTTGATAGCTAGCCATCTATCAAGCCTTGAAGAGCTGTTGAAGCCCGTGGCTTGACAACAGCTCGATAGACAGGGTATCTGTCGAGGTTTAAGAAAAATAGATTTTTCTGATTCTGTTTTCTTCCAATCCGTGGTTATGTGTTTGGGCTATCTTTTCTCACAACCCTAGACATATAAAAGGATAATTTTAAGGGCCGTCAAAGGTGAAACAAGTTGCACAAGTGTTGAGCAAAGTATGTTCAAGCAAATTGGGATCGGAGACAAAATTTTCCCTAGTTCATCTTTCTTGTGAAGAAGTTACTGTGTTTGTACACCGTAGGGTTTTGTGACCAAGCATCTTCTTGATCTTCATCGCTTGGATGAACTGAAGAACTTTGCAGTCAACAACCTTCTCTAGTTGGTGATTGAAGTCGCATACTGGGATCCGCGCAATTGGTTAGTCATGTACTAAGAACCGTGTATTACAAGGAGAGATTGTCACTACAAAACAAGTCCAATTGGGTATTAGGGTAAGGGTTCAACTGTAGGTTGGCATAAGGTACTGTGATTCCTTTACTTGTAACTGCTTGTTGTGATAATAGTGGATTCTCTGGAGTGGTGACCTTAAAATCTCTCGGTGGGGTTTTTACCGTGTAGGTTTTCTCCATTTGTAAACAAATCACCGTATTAATTTAATTTCCACTGCATATTGTAGGTTTGTGCTACCACGAGTTTGCATGTTAATTTGATTAATTAATAAACTTGGCTAATTAATCAATTAATTCATCACAAGGGGTTAATATGTTTTTGGCCTATCAAGTGGTATCCGAGCGGGCACACTTTGATTAGATTTTAATC
Organism: Quercus alba; assembly: GCA_036321655.1. Lineage (NCBI taxonomy): Eukaryota > Viridiplantae > Streptophyta > Magnoliopsida > Fagales > Fagaceae > Quercus > Quercus alba. The sequence continues at coordinate 621,820 of JAYJMT010000015.1, forward strand.
TTTCCTGTGTGATCCATTGACCCCAGTTTGTCATGGATAGAGGACAGTCTTTCATTATACCTCCTTTATTTGATGGTACTAACTATGTTTATTGGAAAGTATGCATGAAAGCTTTCTTGTAGTATTTAGATGGGAAGGTGTGGTAAGCTGTAGAAATTGGTTGGACCAAGCCAAAGGAAGCGTCGGCCGATTGGGATGATGCTAAGATCAAGGCGGCAAATTTCAACTGCAGAGCATTGAATGCCTTATTCAGTGCAGTCACCAATGAGGAGTTCAAGAAGATATCCTTCATTGAAACCGCAAAGGAAGCATGGGCCATTCTCCAGACAACCTATGAGGGAACAAAGGCTATCAAGGACTCGAAGCTTCAAAGGCTTATTACTAGCTTTGAAGAGATTAAGATGGAGGAGGATGAGTTGTTTGATGAGTTCTATGCCAAGCTCAAGGACATAGTGAACTCAGCTTTTAATCTTGGGGAAACCATTCCTGAACCCAAGATTGTAAAAAAGGTGCTCAGATCTTTACCCGAGAGGTTCCATGCCAAGATCACCGCGATTGAGGAATCAAAGGACATTGATAAGATTCCTTTGACAGAGCTGGTTGGTAATCTGCAGACTTATGAGTTAGGTTTAACAAGAATTGGCTAGTCGGGTAAGGGCAAGAGCATGGCATTGAAGGCCAAGAGTAGTGATACTGATGAGTCTTCAAACGATGAGGATTCTAAGATGAACTCCTACATTACCAGGCAATTCAAGAAGTTCATGAAGAATGCCAATGGGAAGGGCTTTGACAAGGACCGTAGGCAATCTAGTTCTTCTCAGTTCAAGAGCCAAGACAAAGGGAAAAAGGATGTTAGGGATGGCGGTCAGTACATTGTTCCTTCAGGACCAAAGTGCTTTGGGTGTCAAGGCTTCGGCCATATGAAACAAAAGTGCCCCACATATCTCAAGACCATTGGGAAGAGCAAGGCACTTGCTGCTACATTGAGTGACACTGAGCCTGAAGATGATTTCAACAATGAGGAAGACAGAATCCTAAATGCCTTCACTGCCACTGTCAATCCTACTGAGGAGATTGTTAAAGATGTGGATGAAGAAGAGGAATTAATGGAGTCCAAGTTTGAGAAGATGGATGAACAAAATGACATCCACACAACCTATGCAAAGTTGTACAAGGTCTCAGAAAAACATGAGAAGTTGTATAGGTTGACCACCAAGAAGCTCAGTGATGTGGAGCTTGAGCGTGAAGAGCTTTCCACAAAGTTTGATGAAGCAAATCAGACTATTGGAGCACTAAGGTTTGAAAATAACTTCTTGGTTGAGAAGATCAAGAAGCTTAAGGCAGAACTGTTCTAAGTCAGAGCTCAGCTGGAAAGGACTTCAAGTGCTAAGCTCGATGAAATGCTGAGTCTTTAGAAATCTGCTTCCGATCGAATCGGTTTAGGGTATGATTTCTCTCCTTCTAATATTGCTTCTACTAGTACTACTGTTTTTGTTCCTTCTAGTAATAATGTTGAAATTGTGAACACTAATGTCAAAATTGATTTAGTGAGGCTTGGGGGTAGTACAAAAATTAGGGGAGAGACATACGAGAGAAGGAGAGGGAACTTTGTTTTGAGGAAAAGGAAAATCCTGCTCGAACTTTAGAAGGAAGATTGGCTGTTTGACATCCCTTACAGCCAAGCTAAATCAAAGAGGATCTATCATTGAAAGATCATCACACGGTAGCTAATGACGCTATTACCGTTTCTTAGACCTCCCACTGTGGGATAAGCCCAACTCAAAGTACAAATATATTGGGGGTTTGGGCCCAATTAGCCTAAAGCAATTGGGTTCCAACCACCACAGTACCGTTATTACCATACAATGTAAAAGAAGAATTTGCCAAAAATAAATATCCATCTTTCTACGAAGTGATAAATTGGTGGCTGATTTATTTTAATAATTGATAAACGGAAGAAAATTTAAGCAAAGTTTCACACTGGTTGGTATTTAGCCATTATAGAGAGAGAGAGAATGAAGGAAAAGACATGGATCGACCATTAGAAACTGAAAGTTCAAAAACGTGTACAAAAACACCTTTGAACGTTTAGACCCCCAAATTACAACTTAACCAATTCAAGCAATATGTCAAACAACTAGTGTGCGGAAACTTAACACATGCTATAATACTAAATTGGTTAAAACTTATCTAAGCCATAACAAAATAAAATCCACAGCAGATAATATAAAGGCAAAGATAGAGAGGAAGGAAGATGCAAACACAAAGACAACACGCGATGTGTTATCGAAGAGGAAACCGAAGCCCTTGGCGTAAAACCTCTCCACCGCCCTCCAAGCGGTAAACAATCTACTAGAAAATACAATTGGGATACAAGGACAACAATAGACCCTCCAAGCCTAATCTACCCAGTGCACCTAAGCCCTCCAAGCTTCTTGCTCCAACGAGGTTGCGCCGAACCTTTTTCTTTTCTAGCTTCCCGGATTCCGCTACTAGATCGTAGCATCAACCAATGAAGATTGGTTCCTTCCTAACTGCTTCCTAGAAATCCAAACAACTGTCTCACAGTGATGATGATGGTGAGAACCAGGTTTGGTATAATACCTCTCAAGGATTTGACAATGGAGAGGAAGAGAGTTGAGGAATTTGTAGAGACTCTAAGGTATAGATTGTGGGTGAAACAATCTTGTTTTTCTTTAGGGTTTCTCTCTCAAAATTCTCTCTGGAAGCTCTCTTTCAATTGTGGGTAAAAGGAGTATTTATACTGGAGTGGAGAGGAATGTGAAACGTCAGGTTTTTACAAAACAGGGGTGGCTCGCGGCTTGACCTCGCGGCTTGACCAAGTCGCGAGATCCAGTCGCGAGATAACCGTATGGCCAGTTGTTCTGTTTTGTCCTGTAGTGCTCCAGCTAGCATGACTGTTCATCTTCCAGCATGCTTGGCACGTGTGCATCTTCTGACGGCTTGCAGCCGCGAGTCACCCGCGAGTCCTAGCCGCGAGTCTCTGTTTTCTTGCACACTCTTGAGCAATCTTTACTCTATCTCACTCACTACCCTTACATCAAACCCACCTAAATACAGGGTTACTAAATGCTGAATTACAAGCAAATTTGGCACGGAATAAAGCCAATTAGATGGTTGAATAAATTCAACCTTACAATCTCCCCCTTTGGCTATTCCGTGACAAAACCCTAAAACAGACTCTAGACTTAACATGTGAGTTGGGAACAGTTGAACAAAACTCACTCACACCTAACTCTAGAAGCTGTGAAGCACTTGAATCATATGAACATAATACTCCTGAAACACAACAATACACCATGATCATTGTAAGCAGAAAATCATAGAATGCATATGAAACAGGCAATATGTGATCAAGCAAAGATGGAGTTAAGAAACAAACCATAGCTTGATCAACCAAGTGAACACCACAAGGTAGTGATCACAGTGCTTATTCACACTTGAAATGAACACAAGGACATACAAGTTAACAAGTACAAGGCAAGACACTTGTATGTTCAACACTCAACCAATGCATAACACACAAGGTATATGCATCTAGGAACAATCCTACAAGGGCACAAGAGTGACAGTACATAAACCAAAATGCAGAACATTTAGATTAAAGTACTGATTTCAACAAAGCATAAAGGCTGCACTAAGCAAGGTACAAACCATATAGCCTACAAACTATGCATAAAACATTAACCCTAAAAGCTTACAAAAGCACATGGGTACAAATCACAAAAACATCCTGAATAACATCATCAAAATATATTAAAGTTTAAACCAAGAGTATAAGTAAAAAGTTACCAAAACATAGTGTATCAATCCCATAAAAACACTAAGAGTACTCAAAACATAAACACATATAAACAAAGTCTTAGAGTTTGACAACTCCCCCTCAACACATTACTCCCCCTTAAGAGCTGCTTTTCTGCTTCTCAATCAATCATCAATGTCATTATCAACAGAAACATCTCCCCCTTTTTGACAGGAATGGCCAAAGGGTCAGTGTTCAGGCTGAGTGGTGAAGCTGTCAAGTTTTGCAGACAAAACATCAATCTGATCCTGCATAGCTCTCATCCTCTCAGAGTGCTCAGTCTGGACTTCTCTGATCCCATCAAGTCTTTCCAGAATGATTTGGAAAGCATCTGGAGGTGTATCTGAAGAAGTTGATGCTCTGGGTCTTTTGCCACTCCTCCTGGGTGTTGAGGTTGATGCATGCCCTGCTGCCTCTGCTTCAGTCTCCATTGGGACACCTTCTCCTTCATCACCTTCATCCTCTTCTCCTGGAAGCCTAACACTTATCCTTTTGTAGGTAAGCTTGTTAATTGCAGAAGGTGTGGACATGGGACTGATGTCTTGTGGGATAGGAACTCCCTTCCTTCTAAAAATCCTCATTAGCAAACTGGGAAAGATCAATTTTGGCCTAGAGGTTGTCCTAGTCTCATCCACAATGGTGTCATATATGTGGGAGCTTATGTCTATGAAATTCTTTTCTTTGAGATCCATCAGAAAGATTGCTCTAGAACAATTGATTGTAGTCAACTTCTTTATGGGATAGAGGTTAAACATCATGATGATTGTTAGACACCTCATGTCCACTGGAAAGGCAGTGGTATTCAAACATTTTCCTTCTTTCTGCCCACCTATCCTTTGTTGAACTGTTTCAATAGAGGCACTCCTATCCTTGTAGTTGATAAATTCCTCATCTTCTAATCCTTCAAGCCCTAATGCATCATCTATGACATGAGCATCCAAAATGAATTCTTTACCTCTAACCCAGCAACTTAACTCATTCTCCTTTATCACAGCATTTGAGTAAAATTCCCTAATCAGGGGTTCACACACTACAGGGAAATCACTCAGAAGTTTTTCCCATCCTCTTCCTTCAAAACAGCTGGGGATAAAGGTTTGTCTCAAATCCTCCAAATCTACAAATCTTTCTTGAATAATTCCTGCTGTCATGAAGTTATCCCTGTATCTCTCAAAATGATGAACTGACCTAAATAGTTTAGAATCCATTTTCAATCTTTTGTCAGCCTTCTTTGCAGGAGTTTTCTTCTTAGGAGGAGAGGGAGCCATCTGTGAACAATCAGAAAAGGCCACAACAGTATAGACCAATATATGTGAAGAACTAGTCAGTCCCATGTAATTAACAAAGAGATTTCATCCATACAAATGAACTTGGAACATTTAAACACAAGCTACTTAGATCAAACATATGGATAAACAAGCCTAAGATAGGAAACACATATAAAAGCATCAGATATAGAAACTATCCTAAAGGCAGTTATAAGACAATGAAACAGATAATGGAAAATGATATTTCTCATAAACAGCATTGTGAAGCTCACATATGCTCCCAAAAGATTTACACAATAGAGCATGCATATTTAGTACAGTAAAACTCACAATCTCAAAAGGAACAATTTGAAACAATTCAACAGCTCAAAGTTCAGATAAAATTAAAGAATCACTTAGCTAAGCACAGGATGAAGAGCAATAGGGAAACAACTAAGATCAAAACATATTCTAGCAGCATCATTCGCAAGTGAGGCATGAACAAGGAGCAAAATCCGAAACACAAACCCATTTCTAAATCTCAAACATATGCGAAAAATCAAAGGGAAAAACACAAAATCAAGTAGAAAAGAGTGCAAAACTGAAAACCCATACCTGTGACTTGAAGATTTTGAGCTACAAGTATGCAACAATGGAGATTGGAGATGGGAACACGGAGTGTTTAGGAGGGAGATAGTTTAGAGAGAAGATGAACAGTCACAAAAATTCGAGGGAAAACTGAAAATGATTTAAAAACTGCTCCTGTTTCTGCCAAACACGCGATTTTCGCGACTTGATTAAGTCACCACACAGTCGCCAGCTCAAGCCGCCAAAGCACTCAAGACCAAAAATTTGAAAAATTTTTCTAAGTGTTTTTCGCGACTGGAAGGTCTACCCGCGAGTGAGTCGCGAGCTGAGCCGCGAAAATCTCTGAGTGAACCTCGCGACTGGACCTTCCACTCGCAAACAAGTCGCTAAAAATGACCAGCGAAGTAGCGACTGAGGCTCGTGACTTGACATACCTGCGATTGAGCCGCCAAAACAGGGCTTTTGAAATTTTCAGATTTTTCAAACAAAATACTTTCCAAAAACACTTAAAACACTCAAAAATCTTTTTGTGCTTGAATTAATAAAGATTGAGCATGTGAAAACACATTTCATCAAGTACAATCACACAAATGAATATGGCATTTATTGAACATAAACTTGTGTGTTGTGTGTGGATATCAACAATGAGATAGTCCTTAGTCTAATGTGAAGCTTCAATGATCAATTCAACCAAGACATACACAATTAGCACTAGATCATGTGACCCATCTCAATTATAGAAATATGTATATATGACCTCCCACAAAACTTGATAACATGAGTTGGAGCTTTACATTTGACTCCACTTTCAATCATAACATTTGATCTTTTTGATCTTTTGAGTCAATCACTTCTCATTGTGAGAGTAATATGTGATATTTCACTTTAATGAATAAGCCTTTGGCTTTTTAAATAAACATTCACTTCAATATAAGGTCGCTTACCCTTTTTCCTAGTCAAATACTAGAATGTGCGACAGGCTTTTGTAGCTCAATATCTCTTTTCATTTGGAGATTTACATTTGGTGAGCTCTTTTAGCAAAACAAAAATAAAGAGTGGGAAGATATATAGACACAAGTCTATGCATGTCTCAAGATCAACATAACCATTCACTAATCATTCATGACAAGTTTGAAGATCTATTTACAACAATCACATAGATTTCAAGATTTTTCCCACAGTGATATGAGTGCATGAAAACAAGCAATGCTCGAAAATGCACAAAGCCATTAGCACAAAGGTACAAGGCAAAACAAGTTTTGAGACAAAGACTCAACAATGTCGATCAAGCTTTTTGATTTTCTAATTTTTTATGTGATTTTTGGATTTTTGACACAAGAAACAAAAAGATTGATAAGACAAAAATAGAAATATGCACAAGTAGACAAACAAACAACCAACAGCAAACACAGCAAGCAAAACAAACAAACATTGTCACAAAGTATAGGAAGTATTAATGCATGGACATGTTGTAATGCTTATGCATGAGTACCCCTTGTCACCCACACGTCACTTGCGTTTGGGGTGATTTCCTTATAGGATTGGGTACGGGAGTTAGGGCTTCCAAACCTTCGTGAGAAGCTTTCCAAGTAGTTGGTGAATGCACCAATCATCTTCATCACGTTCATCATTCCGGGATCTCCATTTTGATCTCTAGATTGATCACCTGCCCAAATTCTCCTATCATTTCTGGGTCCTCCTGACCTTTGAGGAGTTGCACTGTTCTTTGCTCTCAGCTTTTGGCAATTTGGTCGAGTATGCCCTTGAAGTCCGCAATAATGGCACACATAAGTTCCTCTAGGACCTCTTTGTGGTTGTGGACATGACTTGGCACGAGATTCAGACCTGCCTACAGACTGATTACGGGGATTTAACATCCGTTGGTTCACCACATTCTTCTTCTCCTCCACCTCGAGCTTCTCACCAGTAAGGTTAGCTACAACTGGATCTTTGGCCTTTACAAACTTCACTTCTTTAGTGACATTTCCAGATGAACTACTTCCTCCGGTATATCCCAATCCGGATTTGTCTGAAAAGCTCTTTTGAGATGAGATGACATCATCTAGCTTCTTGGTGGTGACCCTTTCTATTTTAGCATTTTCTTGCACAACCTCATTCTCAAGAAATCTCATTTTTGTGTAAGTTTCGGACAACTCACCATTCAGTGTTTCTATCTCACATTTGGCCTTCCTATATCGGATTAGAAGACTTTTGTAATCCTCCTCAGCTTTCCTCATTTTTCTCACAGCAGCCTTGGTCACCCTTGTGTACTCCTCCGACTTCTCCAAGAGTGATTTATAATTCTCCTGAAGATTTGCTGTGCTTCCATCTTCTTCAGCATCCGATTCTTCAACAATTCCTAGTGATTCATCATCACTATGTTCTCCAAGGTCTCGTACAAGCAAATTCAACTCTTCTGAAGACTCAACATGAGCAATAGTCATAAAAGCTGAATAGTTCCCCTCTCCATCACAGCTCTCTTCAGATTCTGAGTCAGATGAATCCGAGTCACTCAAGGTCGTGGTATACACTTTACCTTTCGATTTCAAATAATTCGGACATTCCTTCTTAAAGTGTCCATGCCCGTTACATTCGAAACAAGTGACACCTTGTGTAGGTTGGGATTCTTTTCCATCTTTCTTTTTGAATTCCCTTTTCTCCCTTCCAGAACTTTGGAATTTTCTTTTATCATCAAATTTGCCATTATTTTTGAATTTCAAAAACTTTCTGAAATTCTTGACAAGGTAAGCAACATCTTTGTCAACCCCATCTTCTCCCGATGAGTCTTGATCTTCCACCTTCTCATTAATGGTCTTTAGAGCAAGAGATTTACTCTTCCGTTGATTGGGCAGCGACATCTCATAAGTCTGCAGAGAACCAACCAGCTCCTGTACTTTGATGTCATCAAGGTCCTTGCTCTCTTCAATTGCTGTCACTTTAGCACGAAAACTTTCCGGTAATGATCGAAGGATCTTCCTTACAATCTTTGAGTCCTCCGTTTTCTCCCCCAAGTTGAACTTGCTGACAACCACTTCATTTAGCTTCCTATAGAAAGAGTCAAAAGACTCATCCTCACTCATTTTGAGCTCCTCAAACCGAGTGGTCAGCATTTGTAACTTGGTGTCTTTCACTTTCTTCGTGCCTTCATAGGTGGTTTCCAAAATCTCCCATGCTTCTTTGGCAACGGTAATATGAGAAATCCTGTGAAATTCATCTGGAGACACACCACAGAAAATAGCATTGAGTGCTTTACTGTTAGCATTAGATGCAGCAAGTGCTGCCTTATCCCATGTGGATTTGGCTGCCTCAGGTTTGGTCCAACCAATCTCAACAGCATCCCAAACGGATTCATCAATAGAACACAGAAAAGCTCTCATGCGAACCTTCCAAAAAGCATAATTACTACCATCAAAATATGGAGGTGCATTTAGGGATTGAGACCTATCCATCTCAAAAGGGAGTCAAGGATCACACAATGGTAATGAAACCAATAGCAGTGTACCCATTCTAATACCAAATGAAAGTTCAAAAACGTGTACAAAAATACCTTTGAACATTTAGACCCCCAAATTACAACTTAACCAATTCAAGCAATATGTCAAACAACTAGTGCGCGGAAACTTAACACATGCTATAATACTAAATTGGTTAAAACTTATCTAAGCCATAACAAAATAAAATCCACAGCAGATAATATAAAGGTAAAGATAGAGAGGAAGGAAGATGCAAACACAAAGACAACACGCGATGTGTTATCGAAGAGGAAACCGAAGCCCTCGGCGTAAAATCTCTCCGCCGCCCTCCAAGCGGTAAACAATCCACTAGAAAATACAATTGGGAAACAAGGACAGCAATAGACCCTCCAAGCCTAATCTACCCAGTGCACCTAAGCCCTCCAAGCTTCTTGCTCCAACGAGGTTGCGCCGAACCTTTTTCTTTTCTAGCTTCCCGGATTCCGCTACTAGACCGTAGCATCAACCAATGAAGATTGGTTCCTTTCTAACTGCTTCCCAGAAATCCAAACAACTGTCTCACAGTGATGATGATGGTGAGAACCAAGTTTGGTATAATACCTCTCAAGGATTTGACAATGGAAAGGAAGAGAGTTGAGGAATTTGTAGAGACTCTAAGGTATAGATTGTGGGTGAAACAATCTTGTTTTTCTTTAGGGTTTCTCTCTCAAAATTCTCTCTGGAAGCTCTCTTTCAATTGTGGGTAAAAGGGGTATTTATACTGGAGTGGAGAGGAATGTGAAACGTCAGGTTTTTACAAAACAGGGGTGGCTCGCGGCTTGACCTCGTGGCTTGACCAAGTCGCGAGATCCAGTCGCGAGATAACCGTATGGCCAGTTGTTCTGTTTTGTCCTGTAGTGCTCTAGCTAGCATGACTGTTCATCTTCCAGCATGCTTGGCACGTGTGCATCTTCTGGCGGCTTGCAGCCGCGAGTCACCCGCGAGTCCTAGCCGCGAGTCTCTGTTTTCTTGCACACTCTTGAGCAATCTTCACTCTATCTCACTCACTACCCTTACATCAAACCCACCTAAATACAGGGTTACTAAATGCTGAATTACAAGCAAATTTGGCACGGAATAAAGCCAATTAGATGGTTGAATAAATTCAACCTTACAGAAACTTCCGTTTTCACATGAATAATTCTACATAAAACATAAGTCAATACATATATGTAATATAAATTACCGCTATTGTTTAATTAATTTAAAGAGTCAAATGCCAGTCAAGCCATCAAATTTGAAAGCAACTGCAATTTCTTTTATATATATATATATATATATATATATTAATAATACTATAGCAAATTGGATTTATAAAATACTGTGTGCACTGGGTTTACAGATTAACAATAAGTTGCTATACTATTACTTCTTTTATTTATCCTACTCTTCCGAACTCCCAAAGTTAACCTCTCCTCCTCCACGTGGCGTCCGTTGGTTGCACCTATCTGTTTCCAAATAAACTAGTCGCTAACCCGTGCGATGTATGGGAAAGCTACCAATTTTTTCCAAATGATGTGACATTAACTTTTGGAATTCAGCATCGATTCTCTGGTAGCACATTCTTAATTTTCAATTTCATTTATTTGATGTCTTCCACTAAATATTCAATGCATTCATTATATTTAAAAAACGTTGAAGTTTAGATATTGTTTTTGGATTCCTCTTGATTTCAAAGACACAACTATTGAATCTCAACAACATACCAATGCAAATATTAATCACTTAAAATTCAAAATAAATTATTTAAACATGATAAGTTACAATTCAAATTAAGTCTCATGAGTTTTTTAAATGTAAAGAGAATACTACAATATTTAGAAATTAAATGTATATAGACAAACAGTTAACGCTATGCTAAAAGAAATCCTCAAATAACTAAATATAAGAGTTTAATTCCTCTATGTTTCAATTTAAAACCAAATTGTGCATAAAAGCCAAAAAATTTCCTTTGTTCCAATACGTCTCTAGTATCAAAATCACAAATTCATTAAAACCAAATTGTGCATAGAAAATCTTACAGATTGAAATACAACTTTAAAGTGTTTTTTGTATCTTCTTCCTTTGTTGCTTTATAGTAATTGAGCTAAATTCCCAGATAGAAGATTCTCACCCAAAAAAAAAAAAATATCTATATATATATATATATATATATATCCTCATATAGAAAGTTAGAATAAATTCTCATAAATCAAAACTTGAATTTAATTTGATCACGATGATTTTCCCCTCAAAAAAATAAATAAAAAATTGACCATGATTGTGTAAATTACTGCTAATTAATTAGATTGGTCCTTAGCTGAGTCAATAAAAGTCAACCAAATGTTCGGTTTGTATAAGTTCACCAAAAGATTTACCTAACCAATTATTTATTTTTTCATGAGATAAATATTTGGATGGATAATTCAAGAGACCTAATCTCATCTGCAATTAGATCTAAAATTTAAAAAAAATAATTAAAATTAAAAACACACACACAAATTTTGAGTCAATGGATTAATGAAAATTTCTTGTCAAATAAAAAATATTAATTATTGAATATCAAAATGTGTAATATGTTATTTTTGTCTTAAGAAATGCAACAGCTATAAAATTTATGCTTAGTAACCATTGTACTAATCAATAGAGGCTTATATTATTCAAGAAAAAATTACTACCAGCCGGTTTGACTATTGCACTTCTCTCATGAACTCATTGTTCTTCATTCAATATCTAAGTTTTTTGGTTATTTTTTTTATTAATATTAAACTCAAAGCTTTTGCATAATTTATTTCTAGTTAGTTTGATTGCAAAAATTTTCTGGAGAGAGATGAGGAGGTTAGGTCTACTGACAATAATTAGTACACGAATCCAATTCAAATGTAAAAGGACTCAATTTCTTAACGAAGATCAAATTTGTCATATAAACGGGAACAAAAATCATTTACTTAGAGGGGGAAAAGCTGGAAAGGAAAGTACAAATGAAAAAAGACGCTTGCTTAAACTTAGCATCATCAATGTGCTCTTAAAGTACTAGCAAACATTTACTTAAGAGGGGAAAAAACTAGGAAGCACAATCCCTGAAGTATATATTTGTCTCTCCCTATGTATCTTCCATTACTATGTGCAATAGCCTTCAGCCTAGTTCCTATAGGTCAATTTCAAACTTAGAACTGAATTCATTGTGCCTAAAAGAATGATTCTGCGAGGAATTTACTTTCTATCCCTAAATAAACATGATGAAAGTGGAAATCCTTGCAATAATGGAATGAAAATTTGATTGACATGCTTCTTCAGGCCATTATAAGAAATGAATACATGGTATTTTATCGGAAAAACAACCAACATATTAGTTGACATAGGACAAATTAAATTTGTCCATGTGTGCTTGTGGTGGGTTTAGGATTAGGTGAATTTGTTGATCTAGGGTTTAGAATTTTAAGACCATAATAAACAGCAACCATAAAACTCATTAATAGAAGACAAATATATATACAACCAACAACAACAACAACAACAACAACAACAACAAAAAAAAAAAAAAAACTCTTGACACACAAATATTTGGTACTACAAAAGATGCAACCAAATTTGTGAACAGAACACTACAATATACTATGATAACAAAATGTAAAAAAAAAAAAAAAAAAAATTCAGTATGAACAATGTAATGAATAACTAACCTCAACGTACTCCACACCAATTTCGCTAGATTATCAGGAAGCAAGCAGATAACTCCACCTCGCTCAGTTTCCACTAAACAAATTCAAACCCATGGCTCAATTTCCACACAAAAACAATTCAATCACTAATTTTAACACAAAAACATATAACTAAAATTAAAAAAAAAAAAAGTAAAATTGATTATCTAAGTGTGTGCACAAAAACTACAATTCAATCAATTATAGAATACAAAATAGGTTGGGGTAAAAAAATAATCTATAACTCAGTTTCCACACAAATTGAATAGCCGTGAAAAAAAAAAAAAAAACCTAGAAATTGAATAGCTTTCCACTAAACAAATTCAAACCCGTGGCTCAGTTTCCACACAAAAACAATTCAATCACTAATTTTAACACAAAAACATATAACTAAAATTCAAAAAAAAGTTAAATTGATTATCTAAGTGTGTGCACAAAAACTACAATTCTACAATTAGCTCAGTTTCCACACAAATTGAATAGCCGTGAAAAAAAGAAAAACCATACCTAGAAATTGAATAGCCGTGAAAAAAAAAAGCATCGTGAAAGGTTTATATATATATATATATATATATATATATATATATATAGTTATAGAGTCCTAATCTATATAGAGTTCGGATTCAGAAAAAAAAATATATATATTATAGGTTTATAGGATAATACCTTTAGGCCGGTCTCGACGGACTGGGTCGGTTGCATTGCCGACGACATAGTTGTTGGGCCATGGGCTGGGGAAGAGTGGAAATTGAGCGAATTGGATATGGGTATGGTGGGATCTGTGGCCATGGGCTTGCCGTGGAAAGGAAGAGGTGGAGGATCGGTCTGTTGGGTCGGATCGGTATCGGGCTGTTGGGTCTTGCCATGGAAAGGGAGAGGTAGAGGATTGGTCTGTTGGGTCTTGCCGTGGAAAAGAAATGGCAAAGAATCGAAGAAGGCAAGTCTGGTATCGTGAAAGGATCGTTGGGTCTCGCCGTGGAAAAGAAATGGCAGAGAATTGGAGAAGGCAGGTTCGGTATCGTGAAAGGGAAAGCTATTCGTGTGGTTATGGAGGTTCGGTATCGTGAGTCTTGCCGTGGGTCTTGTCGTGGAAAAGAAATGGCAGAGAATCGGAGAAGGCAGGGCCAGTATCATGAAAGGGAAAGCTATTCGTGTGGTTATAGAGGTCCGGTATCGTGAAAGGGAAATCTACCGGTGTCGTGAAAGGATCGTTGGGTCTTGCTGTGGAAAAGAAATGGCAGAGAATCAGAGAACGCAGGTCCGGTATCGTGAAAGGGAAAGCTATTCGTGTGTGGAGGTCCAGTATTGTGAAAGGGAAAGCTATTCGTGTAAGGTATGGTTTTATTTATTTTTTTTGTTTTATTATTTGTTGTCCGGTATCGTGTAAGGGAAAGGTATTCGTGTGGTTATGGTTTTATTTTATTTTTTTGTTTTATTATTTGGTAATAGTTTTTTTTTTTTTTTTTTTAACGATGTGCTGATGTGGAAAATTGTGGAAGCTTCAAAAGCTTTGGTTTTATATATATATATATATATATATAGATAAAGTGCACTATGACATTTCTTTCATGCTTTCTTTTTTGGTAACATGTCTTTCATGCTATTGGTTTAATATTATCTTGGCAAAATAAATGGTTTATTGACACACAGCATAGAAAATAAGAAGAAGAAATTAATTAATTTGATGTCTACCACTATCGAGAATGACGAGAAGATAGACATTATATAGATCCAATTCTATATACAGCCTGTGATATATCCAAAAGAGCCACCTTTTTTTGTTTATTTTATTATACATGCATGTTTAGAGTTAGATCTAGTCATTACAAAATGTAGGAATTAAGAATAGTAACAATGAGAGAAAAAGTAGTTGATAGAGTGACACGGGAGACCCTCTGGAGGAGAGAGAAAGTTTTTCTCTCTCCCTCAGTAGGAGTTTTTCTCTCTTGCTTTGTGCAAGTCCTTCTCCCTCTTCCATTTTCGGGTCTCTCTAAGTCTTTGTAGCCTACAAAGGTTTGGTTAAATCCTCTCAGCAACATGGATCAAGCAGATACTGGTGGTTTTTTGCATTTTCAACTCACTTCAGCGGAGGAAGTTAAAATCTCCATTTCAACCAGGAGATCGGACCTTTCAGAGGAGTGCATGCAAGCCTTCAAGTCATCTCTAAGAACTGCCTGGAAGATGGGTCCGGTTTTAAGGTTTGTAGATTTGAGAATAAGGGTCTTCCATTTTAAGTTCTGTTCTTGTTTTCAAATGGAGTAGCTTCCTTTCTTTTGCTTTATTTGTGGTGCTTTAGGTCTTGGTGTGAATCATTGTGCTGGGATTAAAGGTAAGTCCGATTTTCACTGCATTTTGGGTACTGGACCGGTGAAAACAGTGGTCTTTTGTGGGGGTTTTTGAGAAACATGGAGCTGATTGTAGAGGTGGGTCGGTGGAGAAAAGAAGGGAAGAAGTCGCCGGTGTCCAACACGCTCCAATGGGCGCTTGTCTGGCAAGTCTGGGTACGGAGCACTTAATTGATTCATCAAATCACTAGGGCCTAGGTGGCTGGTCAGAGATGCTGTCAGTGGTTCACCCCTTGAGCCCAGTGCCCCCTCTGTTGTGCACTCCTGTGTTTCCCAAAGGTTCTCAATGATGGGTATTGGCTTTCAACTGCTATCCCCTGTGGCCCAAAAATTATTAAGCCCGAAACCCACAAGTAAGCCCTCCCCTAAATATCCATCAGTATCCCTTTATGCCCAATGATAGGGATTTTAAAAAGGGTTGCTAGAGCCCAGGAAAAGAAATTCCAAACTTTTAATAGGCAAGCAAAAGAATACCTCTGGGCTCTTGGGTTCTTTGGGGGGGGGCAGGGTGTAGTTGTCTGTGGTGTATTCTCCCAGTTATTTGTTTGCTTTCCTTGTTGTATCTCTTTTCAGTTGGTTGAACAGTTCATGTTTTCTATAAAAAAAAAAAAAAAAAGAATAGTAGCAATTGTTGAGCTTCTTGACAACTGATGCAGAGAGTGGGTAATTAGGATGGAATATAAAAGTCATTCCCTAACTACCTGGTGAAGCATGTATATAGGGAAGGTAATAGCTGTGTTGACAGATTAGCTAGAATGGGGGTTGATCTCATTTCAGGCCATCTCTTTTTGTATAACCCACTGCCTATGGTTGTTGATTTGCTTGCTATGGACAAAGCTGGCCATGTTTGTAACAGACTTGTTGTTCCTTAATATTATGTGTTGTTTAACCAAAAAAAAAAAAGAATATAAAATTTGATAATGTATTTATATTTTATATGACCTGAAAAATCTCTCTCTCCATATATTTTTTAGAGAAATAATGTAATTATTTAATATTATTAAAGAAATAGAATAAACTTATTTTTATCCTATTCTACATCAATTTTGTTTAATTTATATTCGATTATGATATTGTATTCTTTATGTATTTATTATCAAGAAAAAAGAAATATGAGCAGAAAGAGAGAACGATTTTGGGATTATGTTAAGGACCTAAAGAGTCGTTTTTATTAGGTTCTAAAAGTTTAGAATAATTGGCAAATCGTGAACACAAACTTGTCTAGATATAGATCCTAGAGTCTATAGGTTTTGATAGGCCAAAAACGAATTGACCCCTTGATAAATTAACCAATTAATTTAACCAAGTGAATTAATTAAGTTAATTAACATACAAACGCGTGGTAGCACAAACAAATCACCAATTAACTAAAGTATGCAGCGGAAAATAAATAACACGGTGATTTGTTTACGAATGGGGAAAACCTAATGGCAAAAACCCCACTGGGTGATTTTTAGGTCACCACTCCCGAAACTTCACTATTATCATAACAAGCGGTTACAAGTAAAGGAATCCCAAGTACCTTACCAACCTATAGTTGAACCCTTACCCCAATACCTAATTGGACTTGTTCTATAATGACAGTTCCCCTTTTGATGCACGGTTCCCAAGTACGTGACTAACCAATTGTGTGGATCCCAGTACGCGACTTCAATAACCAACTAAGAAAGTTGTTGGCTGCAAAGTTCTTCAATTCATCCACACGATGAAGATCAAGAAGATGCTTGGTCATGAAACCCTATGGTGCACATACATAGTAACTTTTTCAAAAGAAAGAGATGAACTAGGGCAAGAACTTCATCTCTGGTCACAATTTGCTTGATCAGAGTTTGCTTAATGCTTGTGCAACTTACGAACCTTTTGACGACCCTTAAAACAATCCCTTTATATGTCTAGGGTTAGGAGAAGAGAAGGCCCAAAGACACATTCATGGATTCCAAGAAAATCATATCAGAATTCTGAAATTCTTAAACCTCGACAGATAGGAGGTGTTGAGCAGCTGTCGAGCAGGTGTGGAGCACACAGGCTGAACAGCTTCCTTAAACCTCGACACATGCTAGCTGTCGAGCTTTAGTAATTTTGCACTTTCAGCTTGTTTTCTTGGACAGACTTGAAGGCTTCAACACTTGATCTTGAAACATGGATTCTTGAAGTATTTAAACACATCCTAAATCTACCCGAATATAAGAAAAGTGCGTTTTGTCAAAGGATAAGCCAATTACATAAAATAGTGACATATGTTCCTAACAAGTAAATCACATATGTCCTAACAGGTTTTATTAGACAATGCTCAAGGTGATTTAAGTCAAGATTCAAGAACAAGTAAGCTGCAGAAAGAAGAGTTCAAAAACTACTTGGTTCGATCGATCGAAAGACAGGCTCGACCGATCGAAACACATATCTGTAGAATTCTATTTTAGCCCAAACTCTACTTAAATGTATTGGGTATCAAGTAAAACACTCCTAGTATATAAAAGAAAACCTAAGCATGTTTTTATGGGGCTTTTCAGAGAGATTAAAGTGCATCTTGTGTCTCTTTTGTAGATCTAGGTTTTTGTACCCAAAAGCTCTCTAAAGTTGCTCTTTATGCTGTGTGTGTGAATTTTTTGTGAAATCTAGAGGTGTTTACCTTCACATACACTTAGTGTTTCCAATCTCAAGATTGATGTCGAGAGTTTGGTGATCAATTTAGTTGCAGATTCAAGAGCTTAAAGATACACAAGCGAGAGTGCTTGTACTTGCTGGGAATCCAAGAAAGAAGTAGTCTGTGGACTTGGAGCTGTCACGTGGTCGTGGTAGTAAGTTTCCTACTCGAGATAGCAATAGTATGTTAGTGGTCTAAGTCGCTATTGTGTAAACTTCAATTCTTTCATAGTGGATTCGTCTTACCTTGAGGATAGCTAGGTTAAATCCTCCCCAGGTTTTTTACCGATTTGGTTTTCCTGGGTTATCATATTGTTGTGTTCTTTATTTTCCGCACTTTACAATAATATGATATATGTGTGTTAACCTAGATTTTATAATTTGACTAAGTAATCAATTGGCTAATTAACTAGGTTAATCTGGTTGTGTTTTAAGGAGTCTAAAAACGTACAGTTTCAAATGTAACTATTGTAAACGTGAATTCCCTGGAGGTGCATCAAGGATTAAATCACACTCGGTTGGAGTCAAAGGGCATAATATTGTTATATGTGATGTTGTGCCTAAATATGTACATAAGAAAAGTGAGCAACAGATATGGCCAACAGTGCCTAAATATGGCCACAACTTTTAGCCAACAGATATAATATGGATAACATAAGAAAATACAATCACTACTTTTAGCCACAATAAATAAAAGTGAGCAACAAAAGGCTCTCCGTACACAGAATAAGCTAAGTGAAGGATAAACAGTGTTAGCAAAATCAAAGTGTTAGTTTGCCATGCCAAGTAATACACAAGGTTGAAACTAAGAAGGGAAAACTGTTCCCTCAACACGAGTAATCTCAGAGAAGAAATTAATTGCTTTGAGAGAACAGACCTAAATGGTCTATGCCCAAATACAGATCTTCTACCTTTTATAGAAAGCAAGGCCATTGAGGGAGAGAGGAGATCAACCTATTGGTGTATGCCTACCATTCTAAACTTTTTTTTTTTCTCTCGTTACTTCTTACTTTTCTTTTCTTTTGTTTTACTTCATTTCCTTCTCAATGCTTACTTTTGGTTATGATTTTTCTTAGAAATTCCTATTACTGTGATTTTTTGAATCCCCCTCCTTAGTGCACAACAAAGGGTCCTTTAAATAAAGCCTACCGTGACTGGTATTTACTATTTTAGCCCTTAACTTCCTTCATCTAGTGTGAGTGTCCTTGCCGACCACTTACTGGTCGTCAGTTGTTCAGCCACCACCATTTACCTATGCTGGCTGTACTACTCCCATCTGCCAGATAAAGAAGGCTATTTTGTTTGCTTGCTTGCCGTGGCGTTTCTACCTATTACAGTGTGTGTGCTCTTTTTCTCTATCCCTCATGGCATGCACCTAGTGGTTCTAACTCATCCTTTCTTTTTTTGGGTGGCATGTCATCCTAGCAGGACATTTCCCTAAAAAGAGCATAAGCAAGAACCCCAGAATAGGTTTTTTCCCTCTCCCCACTACCAAACCATGCCCTCTCTTATCTCTGACCCATGACCAACCGCTTCCTATATTGGTTGGGTACAGGCTGGTGGTGCTTAGGTCTCGCGCGTGCTTCACCTTCTTCGCATGCTGCTCATGCATTTCCCGTGATCTGAAGATTGGTCTGTACGTTTTGTCGTGCACTTTTGGCTTCTTATGGCATAGGTTGTTTTCTGATCTGCCATTCTTTATGACTTGCTTCTTTTGGGGGTTGGGCCTTGTCGGATCATAGGCCTTCCTTCCCCCAGCCTATTTTGTATTCACTTTATGGCCTTGTTAGCATTTCCTGCCATACCACTCAGCTATTCCTGTTGTAATATTGTTTGACTCAATCCTGCTAGGCCTCTTTGGGCCTGCTGTTTATTTCCCTCCCAGTGACTCAGTGTGTTCACTGGGCCTTTTCTTACATTGTTTACGGGCTCCTGTGTCCCATTCCCTCTTGGGCATCCTTGGCCCATTTGCTTTCCTTGGGCTTCCTCGGCCCTTTTCCAATCTTGCTTTCCCATGAGCCTTTACTAACTCTCTTGGGCTTCCCTGACCCAATTACTTTAAACCTCATCCTTGGGGCTGATGGGTCTTCCATTAGCCCCTTACTTTCTTTGCTTGCATTACTTTGGGCCTGCTGTGGCCTATTCTCGCTTTTCTACATACTGCTTATGGGTTTGCTCCTTCTCTTTTTCCGGGCCCATTCAAGCTCGTTTGCTTCATCAAGACCCACCTTATAAGCTCGTGAGATTCCTGCCACTTGGGCTCAATGGTTTTTTCTTGCTTGCTAACTTTGGTCTACCCGTGTTGCTGGGCTTTTTCTCTTACTGGGCTTGTCAAAATGAGCCTCAACATTTAGCCCCCTGAGCATATGAAACGTTCCTATGGTTTATATGTGAATAAAAGACTTTTCTACCCTCTTCTGTCTTTTTCCTCTTCTTTTCCTTCGCGGGCTTTTTTAAACAGTGGTTCCCAACTCATGTGTGTTTCTTTTCTTTCTCGTCATGAACAGTGTTGTCTCTTCGAATTTCCCTGTTTGGCGGTTATTTTGAAATGCAGCCTCGCTTCATTAATTTCATTCCTTATCTGGTGGCTGACCCATCGCCTCCCTTCACTTTGGTTTTAATGATGTTGATATTTAAAGAAGTCTCCCTTCATATTTCAACCACTTTCTTCTTTTCCCATGCAAAAGCCTTTTCCATTCCCCTTCCTTCATCGTGTTCCCTTCTTCAAGTATTTTCACCCATTTGTTCTGATCAACCGTCACAGTATGATGATGGCGAAAGGTCAAAGCTCTTATTGTTGTAAAGGGAAAGAGGTTTTCTCTGATCCTCCTGCTACCCATGATGAAGGCGAGGAGGCTGTGTGCTCCGAGCCTGACTCTTCTGACGAGGAAGAGGCGCAGCATCCCCCTGACAGTAAATGTGCCCTTCTAATAGATCCTTGGTACGATGTCCACTCTCATTTTCCAAAGGTTCCTGGTGATTACACGCCGCCGCCACCGCCAGGCCGTGTGTGGCTTACTCTCTATCGTTGTAACATGAAGACTCCTTGGCCACCATTGGCTTCTTCAATTCTCGATCTTGTCATTCGCCAAGGGACTTCGCTCCCCGTGCCTATTCATTTCGAGTTTGGATTGGGCATGGCCTTGGGTTGGAAGGAGTAGGTAGATAGAGAGTTATCCGATATGGGCTTCATGGGTTTGCTACAGCGGGCTGGTGTATTGAAGGCCATTGTTTTGTCTCACTACTTATCCAACTATAGGGACCTCTTCAACCTCTGTCATCTAGTTTACCGGCGGTGCACTGCCACTCACACTTTCTTCTTCTCCTGTGGTGAGATCACCTTGACTCTAGAAGACGTGGCGAATCAGCTTCTCTTGCCCATCCTTAGCGATGTCGATCCTGGCTCTTTAGAGCTTTCTCTGGAGGAAGAGGTCGTGCAGGCCGAGTTGAAGAAAAGAATGAGCAGGAATGCCAAGTTATCATATTGGGTTAATTCTTCTTTCAAGTTTTCTACTACTGCTACTCGTCGTGCGGCCTTCATCACTTTTTGGCTTTGTAAGTTTATTTTTGGTTCCCACCCCCATTATGCTGTGAAGCCTTTGTATTTTCTTTTAGCTATTAAGATATCTGCTGGGGTAAGTCTGCCACTGGCCCCTATGTTCTTGGGACATTTGTATGTACAGTTAGACATCTTGCTGAGCGATGAGGACCAGGCAGGCTCTTGCCACATAGTTACTTCTTCTGTTCATAGTACCGTTCTGCAGCACCTGTTATATGAGCATTGCGCCAAACATTTGGTGAAGTGTAAACCCGTCCGCTTTGCTAAGGAAAAGTATCAGTCTTGTCCAAGAGCTATTACTTATTTTTGTTTCAGATTCGAGTCTGAGTTTCCGTTGGCTTTTCGTTGGTCTGGTTTGAAGCCAATTTATTATCCCATCGTTGAAGTTTTTGATAAAGGAGTTGGATTCTCTTGGAAAGCATACAGACACTTGGGTGTAGGTTATACATGTGCCGATTCTATGATGGGTCAGTTTGTTGATACGGCTAGAACTACCACCCCACTAGTTGGTTTTGAGGAGAGGGGGATTACCTATTTGGCAGCTACCAATGCTGGGTGGCTGCCTTATCTAGCGGACGAGGGAATCAGGTTTGTGCATTATCCTGCTAATCGGGTTAGAAGACAATTTAGGCTAGACCAGGACATTCCTGATGACCTCTCTTCTCTTGTGGAGTCTTCTACTTCTGTTAGACCATTCCTGCGGCATACTGCTTTTGATTTCTGGAGGCAGCGCTTTACTGCAGTTACTGTTCTAGGCTCATTGAGAGAAGGCATTTGCACTCCTGCCATGCACGGATACTGGCAGGTCGTGATGACCTCTTTTGAGCAAGAATTGCTGGGTAGTCGTGGTTTCTCCCTTATTTCCCCTGATGGACTTGGTATGGTTATTTCAGCTAATCCTCGATTACTCCTTCCTTCCAAATCCGTGTTAGCCTATGCCAGGAAGCAAGGTCGATCTGCCATCCTTGAGTGGGATGAGGAGGGTGGAGGGTGGTATTGGCATGCTGGTGATTACCTTTCAAGTTGGGAGAAAAAGGTAAAGATTACAAACCTTTCTGCATCGGGCAAGAAGGGTCCTGCCAAGCCTAAATCCACCAAAAAGGGTGGTGAGATGGTGCATTTTGTAAGTGACCTTCCTCCTATAGGCCGTATAGTTTTAAAGGGCTCTCCTCCTTCTTCAGCCCGTAACTGCTCTAGTGCACGCCCTGTTGCCAGCAAGCCTAAGTCTACTGCTCCACGGCCATCCACAGATGCTCCTCCTTCCAACAAGACACAGGGCAGCAAGAGAAAGACACCCCCTCATCCTACGCCTACCATTGAGCGGATAGTATGTTATCTCTAAACCCACTTTGTCTTTTATACATATGTATTTTGGCTTTCCTGCGATTAACACTTGTATGCTTGTTGACACTTCTTCTTCAACCTTGTCTTATGTTTTCTTTTCTTTTACAGTCTAAGCATAAGGAGGATGCGTCTGCCACCCATCCCATATTACTCGATGAGCCCGAATTTGAGGTACAACTCCTTCCTTCCATTTTTCTTTACATTCCCTTTACCACATACCTTTAGCTGTGTCCCTTCTCTTTTCTTTTTATTATCTAGTTACGGCTTCCTCTGTTCCTCATTCTTCCTCGTCACTTTCATCTTCCAGGATAAGCCTGAGCCTATCTCCATATATCATCCTATAGTCGAGGAGCTTTCTGCCTCCATGGGTTTCTGCCTTCATGGGCACACCGATGGAAGGTTTCTTTAAAGGACCTGATGTAATGTTTGGGACCACAGCTTCTGCCGTTCTAGCTACTACACAAGGAGTTTCTGTCGAGGCTCTCATCCCTTCCATTGAGCCGGTACCCATAGAGGGTACTCATACCGAGAGTGTTAGTGAGGCCACTCCCATTTCTACTGAGACACCTACTCCCCAAAAGGGGGCCATTCCTTCTACTGCCCAAACTAAAGTTGCTTAACCTACCACACCTTGTCATCTCCACCAGCGACCCATTCACAACTCTATCTCAGGCTGTGAAAGACGGTTCTTCTTTGGTGATTACCCTTTCTTCCATCCCTAGTTCTACCACTCGTGGGCCTGATGCAGACTTGTCCTCTGAGGGATCTGAGGATGTTCTTCAGGGATCCTGACGATGAGCCCACCATAAAGAAGAGTATTTCTGAGTCTGATGAGGAAGAGAGTGCTAATTCTGAGACTGAATTCATGGGCATGTGCCTCTTCCTCTTTTTTTGCTAAGTTTCCTCCTCCCTCTTTTTTTGTTATCTCTTCTTCATATATATACTTGTGTTAACCTCTTGCTGCGGTTTCCCTTTACTTAGCATGTTCATTCTTCTATTTGCAGAGACCTTTAAAGAGCCAAAAGTTATAGTAGATACAGGGATGCCTATAGCTACTTCTCCTGCCATACCTACGGCACCTGTTTCTGCCATTCTCGCAGCGCCAGCATCTGCCATTTCAGTTTTTGCCACTGCTACTGCTCCAGTTTCTACTACTCTCACAGCGCCAACATCTGCCATTCCAGTTTCTGTCACTGCTACAGCACCAGTTTCTGCCACTTTTACGGTGCTAGCATCTGCCATTCCAGATTTTGCCACTGCTACAGCACTAGTTTCTGCCACTCTTACTGCCCCCATTCTCACGAGTCCTGGTGAGTTTTCTCATCTCCTCCCTCATTTCTTTCTTGTGAGTTCATTGCTTCTAGATCATGGTTTCTCATATTACGTCTCATGCCTCTTGTTAGGTCTGTCGCCTACTGTCCCTTCTCAGTTTGAGGTAGGTAGCAGTTCTGTCATGGTTCCAAACCCTATGAGTGAGGTCGCATCCTTCTTTGCGCATTTTGATCAGCTTGAGGTTAATGACCTCGATCTTGCAGACTTCTAGGGTTCTAGCCCTCCTTATGTGGACTTCCATGACTTCAGGGTTCCCTAGGATTGCATTTCTCACCTAGAGGTAGTTTACAGTAGCCGGGGTGACTTCATGCAGGGATTCCGCCTTGGTCGTTCTACCAGGGAGCATTTCTTGAAGCTGTTGGGGAGCATAATGAATGACATTGAGCATAACTTCGTTGATACTGTCTCCTCTGAGAGGATTCTACAATGGCAAGCTGCGGTTCAGGAGTTGGTTAATGTGGGCTTTACTGTGGAGTTCATCCTAGACCATCTCCGTGTGATTGCCCGAGCCTTCTTTATGAAGAAGGTTCAGCTTGCTGTAGATGCCATTGACACACAGATTGAAACTTTGAAGAAGGAGGTGGTAGACTTGGAGGTCGTCGTGAGCGCCCTCTTGCTAGCATTGGTGGGTCTAGCTGCTTTGGAGACCAACCCCTTATCTTTGGGCTTCGTTGATGTGGTTCCCTTTTATTTATTTATTTATTTATTTATTCTTTTCCTTCTTTTACTACCCCATCTAGTACACTTTTATCTATATATTTTCTTTTTATAGCATTTATTTGGCTAGTTTGACATAGTTGCCGCAATTTGGGTTTGTAACTTTTAAGATGCTACACTTGGTTGCTATTTCTGCTATTACTTATGACATGGAATGCTTTTTATAATACTTCATGTCATTTCATTGTGTACTCATAAAAGCATGTTACAAACTTGTCTCGTGACAGGAAAAGAGAACAAAAGGTAAACATTAAACTCATTGAATGAAAGGGATAACTACATAACCTCATCTTAGGCATAATAACACTTCAGCCATTTCCCATTGATGGGATCCATTAGGTCCTTGCCATCCATCTAGGCTAGATGATAATACTCACTTAGGTGTGCTTCTCTTATCACAAGGGGTCCCTCCTATTTTGGTGCAAACTTAGATGGTCTTGCCATACCTCGCTTGATATAGTCCGCCACTTTTAGCACAAGTTGTCCTTCCGCGAACACCCTCTCTTTAGTCATCCTGCTTTTGTCATCCTTTGTCTATATTTGCGGCTACGCTCTTGGGTTTCTTCCCTTCTTTCATCAAGCCCTTCCAGATCTTTACACCTTTCTACCACAAAGGCTTCCTCCTCTTTTTCCTTCCCTTGTATCTACATAACTCTTAAAGATGGAGTCATTACTTCTGCTAGGCTCACTACCTCTATCTCGTATACCAAGGAAAAGGGTGAAAATCCTGTGGCAGACTTTGGTGATTTTCTGTAAGCCCAAAGAGTGTCTGGCAGGTGCGTTGCCCATCCTCCTGTATACTCTTGGCTCATTTTACTGATGATCTTTATGAGGATTTTGTTCGTCGCCTCCGCTTGCCCATTTCCTTGAGGGTAATAGGGTGATGAACGATGATGCTTGACTTGGTAGAATTCCAACATTTTCCTTACTTCGCTGTTAACAAAGGGTGTGCCATTGTCATTGATAATTCTGTGGGGTACCCCAAACCTCACAATTATATTTTCCTTGATGAAGTTTGCTACTGCTCCTCCAGTGGCTTTGCGGAGTGGCACTGCCTCTGCCCATTTGGTGAAATATTCTGTAACTACTAGAATCCATATATACCCATGCGATGGGGGGTTGACTGGTCCCACTAAATCAAGCCCCTAAGTGTGGAAGGGCCATGGGGTGACCATGTTGTGTAAGTTCTGTAGATGGATGTGAATTAAGTTGGCCTGTACTTGACAGCTATGGCATCTTTTAACAAATTTTGCCACATCTTTCTTCATGGTGGGCCAGTAGTAAACCATTTGCAGCAAGCATCTATATAGTTTTTCCTTCCCCTGGTACTCTCCACGTTATCCTGAGTGCATTTCTTTTATCATTTCTTTTGCTCCCTCGGGACCCAGACGTCTTAAAGGGTCCCCATCATACCCTTTCTTGAAGAGGACTTCATTATGCAAAATGTAGTGCGTTGCCAACCTCTTAAGCTTATATCTTTCAGAGTGATTTTGCTGTGGGATGCCTTCTATTAAGTACTGTCTAAATGGGCTTCTCCAGTCTTCGCTGGTGAACACAACATAACTTTTCGCTCTGTCTATCGCAAGCTGGCAGGTCCCACATTGGGTTTGAACTTGATTTGCGTCTTTGCCCATATCCGGCCAATAGAAACCTACCCTTTAGAGTCTGCGGTAAAGGTTGATCTCTCTACAGGATTTGCAAGTCTTTTCATGTACCTCTTTTAGCTTTCTTTGGGCCTCCTCCTGCCCTACGCATCTAGACAAAACCCCACTTGGCATCCTATGGTATAACTCTCCTCTTACCAGGGCATAGTCCTTCAGGATCTTTATTTATGCGGTGTCTTCTTCCTCTGTCAGGGCTTCCCTTATAGGAATCCGCCAATCTCCTTCATACTGTTCCTCCTGGAACCTTTCCTTCAACGTCTCAATAATAGACTCTTTTCTCTTGCAAACTTCTATCTTGGTACTATCCCCTTCGAAAATTACTTGTAAGCCTAACGCAGCCAACGCGTCTGCGAATCGGTTTTTGCTTCTCAAAGCATGTTCTATTTCGAAGGTTGAAAATTTTTCCTTCATCTTCTGGGCCATTGCTCTGTATGGGGCTAAGCTAGGTTCCTTTAGGGAGAAGCTCCCTTTGGCCTACAGAACACCAGGTCCGAATCACCTATTACCCTTAAATGCTTGACTCCCATTTTGAGAGTCGTGGCTAGCCTGGTTAGATAGGCTTCATATTCTGCCGTATTGTTTGAACAGGGGAATTCCAATTTGAACGATAACGCCACTGCCTCATCTTCTTTATGGTACAAAACTACTCCCACTCCCCCTGATTAGGCGGTAGAAGACCCATCGAATTTCATTACCCATTGTTCTCTGACTTCTTCTGCCATGGCTACTTCCCCTGGAACTTCATTATCCAGTGGGAATTCTTCATTTCCTAGAAACTGCGCCCACAAGTTTGCTATAGCCTGGCTTTTTACTGCCTTGGGTGTTCTTGCTTTTAAGTCATACTGTGACAATTGTAAAAACCACTGGGATATTCTACCAGAGAGGATTGGTTGCCGTAACAAAGCTTTGATGGCTTGAGACTTGGTCATCAGCCATACTTCGTAAGCCAAGAAATAATGGCGTAACCTCTGTGGAGCAAACACAATAACTAGGCATGCCCTTTCCGCCCTTAGGTAATGAGTTTCTGCATCTTTTAAGACATGGCTGATGTAGTACACTGGTTGCTCAATGCCACCTCCATCCTTTTGGGCGATCAATGCACCAATTGCGTACGAGTTGGTAGCCAGGTAGAGTAGCAATGGTTTTTTATGGATTGGGGCTTGCACAATGAGGAGGTTCATCATGATCTATTGTAGCCTTTTGAAGGCCGTCTGTTGTACTTCTCCCCATTCAAAGCTTTGCCCTTTCTTGAGTAATTTGGTGAAAGCAGAAGTAATTGATGCCAGCTAGGGATGAATCTCCGGATATATGAAACCTTCCCTAAGAAGCTCTTTAACTCCTTTACCGTGGTTGGGGATCTCATAGTTGCTACGACCGTGGCTTTGGCAAGGTCCACATCTATTCCCCTGCTATGAACTAGGAAGCCCAAGAATTTCCTAGAGGACACTCCAAATGCATATTTGAGAGGGTTCATTCTTAGTTTGAAGGCTTTACACCTTTCGAATACCTTTCTTAACATGTGGAAGTGTTCCTCCGTTCTCCTTGATTTCACCATTATGTCATCTACATAGTCCTCTAGTTCCTGATACATCATGTAATGAAATATGACCGTCATTACTCGTTGATAAGTTGCACCTGCATTTTTCAACCCGAAAGGCATCACAATGTAGTAGAAGTTGCCCATGAGTGTTCTGAAAGCAGTCTTCTTTGCATCCTTTGGTGCCATTCTGATCTGATTGTACCCACTGAATCCATCCATAAATGAGAACATTGCACTTCCTGCCACAGAATCTATTAATAAATCCATGTTTGGTAATGGGAACTAATCCTTCAGACAGACTCTGTTGAGGTTTCTGAAATCTACACAACATCTTATTTGCCCGTTCTTTTTCTTCACTGATACTATGTTAGATAGCCAATGTTGGTGTTGAATAGGCTTAATGAATCCTGCAGCCAGCAGTTTCTGCACCTCCTTGACTATTTGCCCCTCTATCTCAGTGTGGAATATCTTGGTAGGCTAGGCCACTAGCTTGGCCTTTGGGTCCACATTCAATGTATGCTCCACTAGCTCGAGATCTAGCCCTGGCATTTCACTGTAATCCCAGGCGAAGATGTCTTTGAACTCTTTCAACAATAGTATCAGTTCTGTCTTTTCCTTTTCCGTCAAACTTGAACTGATTGAAATGGGCCTTAGTTCTTGTAAGTCAGACCCAAATTAACTTCTTCCAACTCTTCTTCTGCCTCAACCTATACATCCTTCTCTGCCACAACTTCTTCATCCTTCTCTTCATTACCTTCTTCTTCCGAGCTTTCTTGAGCCATGCAACACACTGAACTCTTGTGCTGCCATTCTTGTCTGGGACCCGCTTGCATTTCACAAGTGGGCTCCATGCGCCTTCATAGTTTGTACACAATCCTGCCATTAGGGCCTCGAACCCTGACACATTGTGGTGTGTCATCTGATTTTGCAGTGGGTGTTTCCTTTCGTTTCTTCTTCCATGCCAGCAATTCCCTTAGGTTAGGTTCTGGGTCACTTTGGATGTCTTCTCACTTAGGTACGAAAGTGCCTCCTGGTTTTGATACTGGGCTTTCCCTAGAAGGTGCCCACTGGTCGTAGAACATAGTTTCTACTAGATGGGTTTTCGTCTGCTCGAATGGCAATTGGTTTTCCGTTATGCGTATCATCCTGCCATTCAATCTTCCCTTCATGCATTGGTGGTAGGTGGATGGGACTAACTGGTGTTTGTGCAACCATGGCCTCCCTAAAAGCACATGATATGAGACCTTTATTTTTACTACGTGGAACCAAGCTAAGGAAGCTATAGGACCTACCTTTAACCATAGTTGGATGTGGCCTGCAGTGTATTTGCCCCTTCCACCGAACCCTGTTACTTCCATGGAGCATCCTTGAATTTTTCTTTCTGAAATTCCTACTGCTTGTAAAGTACTCAATGGAATGAGATTTACCGAAGCACCTGTATCTACCAAGGCTCTCTTGATGGGGATTTGATTTATAGATGCAACTAAGTAGAAGGGCCTCCTGTGGTTTGGGTACCCCACCTCCATATCTTCATTGCTAAAAATGATTTCACTAGATTCCTGTAAGAGGGCTCTGTCATCTGTGACTTCTGCCGATAAACATTCTATTCCTGCTCTAGAGGCAATGCTTACCAAGGCCTCTGTGGCTATCTTTCTTTCCTTTACCGTGAGCCCCAACTGGTCAAACAAATTTTTGAAGTTGGAGCTTTGCTGTAAGGTGGTAATTGCTACGGCAGGCAGGGTCGGATTCTCCTCTTCATCCTTCTCTGGGTCTACACATATTACCATTGCTGCTACACCCTTCCCCTTGTGATTCGAGAGTAGGTTTCTTTGAACCTCTTACTAGGACAGCTCCAGAGTCCCTTCTTTAATCCTGATGTACCAATCTACAGAGCGCCTAGCATTCTACGGTGGGATGTTGTACATAATTGTGTAGACAGCAGAAGCAAGGGTCTCTTCTCTCTTCCTTCGTGGGTTCTCTAGAAACTTGGTTGGGCTTAAAGACTCCATCTGCTATCCACTTGTCTAGCAACACATCTAGCTCCTTTGGGGTACACGGTATGGCTAGGGGAGTATCATATTCCCTCCCCTCGGTTTTCTTTCTCCTCTCACCGGTGGACACCGCCATAGCTTGCGGGGAGTTTTTTTGTCAAAGCTTGGTTTTACGAACTGGGCCGTCTTCCTGGCCTTTTGCAGCAGCTGTGCAAACTGGGAGATTTCTAAATTTTTTAGGATGTCTCTGTACTCCCAAATCATGTTCGTCATACACATTTCTACCAAGGGTCTTTCTTCACAGTGGTCATAGCAGTCAAGTGCTATGTCCCTGAACTCCTTGATGTATTCCATCAAATCCTTACCATTTCTTCGCTTGGTTGCTTGTTGGGTTACAAGTGTCACTGTTTCTTGCCCGTGGAAGTATTTAATATAAAATACATCAGCCATGTCATCCCAGGCTGGGATTGATCCTGGCTTTAGCCCGATGTACCAGGTGTATGCTTGGTCACATAGTGATTTGGAAAACTCCCGAAGACATAAGTCTTCGTCTACGGCGTAAAGGCTAAGAGTATCATTAAACTTGCTCACGTGCTCCACGACACTTCCTTTCCTGCCATCGTACTGTGCAAAGGCCCGTGGCTCATACCTCTCGGGGTATGGTTTGCTGAGTACCCTTAGTGGGTATGGAGGTCTTCGTGCATAGAATCTTTCCTTAGGTGTTTTAGCCCTTTCTTGTTCCAGGAGAGTCGCGACTTCGGCCATAGTGATAAAATGTTGGTCCGTATTTTGCAAGACACATCCTACTAGTGTCTCCTCTTTGTCTGGCGTATGCTCTAGGTCATGCTGGCTTCGTTTCTCTTTTGCCTTGTCTGTTTTCAGCTGACGGATTTCTTCCATCATTTGCTGCTGCGAGTGCTGCAATGACTGCAACACTTCTATGTAGATGTTGGCATTGTCTGTGGGGATTCTTGGCGGTGGTTGGGGTTCAACTCCCATTCTGTTGGCACCCTCTGTCTGGTTAGGTTGTTGTTGATGGGGCGTTGTTGGCTTGGATTCTGCTTATGAGGGCACAACGCTCATGTTTCACGTCATCCTGGATTTTGGTGGCATTGTTTATGAGGGATTCTATGTTTTGTCCCTATCTGTTTCCCAACTCCCTAGTGAAATCGCCAATTGTAATGTTGGGCTACTTCCAACTGCACTAGGCCCGAGTTTTTTAGATAAAGGAGCTGGGATCGGTCCAACTGGAACCTACTTTGGTCTGGCTTATGCACAAACTACACCACGTCTGCCAGGCTTTGGTTACATGCCCATGGCAAGTAGAGCCGCTATAAAGAAGTTATGGCGGGCAGATATAATACATATAACACAAGAAAATACAATCACTACTTTTAGCCACAATAAATAAAAGTGAGCAACAAAAGGCTCTCCGTACACAGAATAGGCTAAGTGAAGGATAAACAGAGTTAGCAAAATCAAAGTGTTAGTCTGCCATGCCAAGTAATACACGGGATTGAAACCAAGAAGGGAAAACCGTTCCCCGAACCCGAGTAATCTCAGAGAAGAAATTAATTGCTTTGAAAGAACAGGCCCAAATGGTCTATGCCCAAATACAGATCTTTTGCCTTTTATAGAGAGCAAGGCTATTGAGGTAGAGAGGAGATCAACCTATTGGTGCATGCCTGTCGTTCTAAACTCTCTGTTTTTTTTTTTTTTTTTCTCCTCTCGTTACTTCTTACTTTTCTTTTCTTTTGTTTTACTTCCTTTCCTTCTCAATGCTTACTTCTGGTTATGGTTTTTCTTAGAAATTCCTATTACTGTGATTTTTCAAATCCCCCTCCTCGGTGCACAGCAAGGGGTCCTTTATATAGAGCCTGCCATGACTGGAATTTACTATTTTAGCCCTTAATTGCCTTTGTCTGGTGTGGGTGTCCTTGCCAACCACTTACTGGTCGTCAGTTGTTTAGCCACCACCACCACTTACCTGTGCTGGTTGTACTGCTCCCCTCTGCTAGACAAAGAAGACTATTTTGTTTATTTGCTTGCCGTGGCTTTTGTACCCATTACAGTGTGTGTGCTCTCTCTCTCTATCCCTCATGGCATGTACTTAGTGATTCCAACTCATCCTTACTTCTTTTGGGTGGCATGTCATCCTAGCAGGACATTTCCCCCAAAAGAGCCTAAGCAAGAACTCCAGAATAGGTTTTTTCCCTTTCCCCACCGCCAGACCATGTCCTCTCTTACCTCTGACCCATGACCCACCACTTCCTATATTGGTTGGGTACAGGCTGGTAGTGCCTGGGTCTCGCACGTGCTTCACCTTTTTCACTTGCTACTCATGCATTTGCCGTGATCTAGAGATTGGTCTGTACGTTCTGTCGTGCACTTTTGGCTTCTTATGGCATGGGTTGTTTTCCGATCTGCCATTCTTTATGACTTGCTTCTTTTGGTTGTTGGGCCTTGTCGGATCATGGGCCTTCCATCCCTTGGCCTACTCTGTATTCACTCCGTGGCCTTATTAGCATTTCCTACCATACCACTCTGCTATTCCTGCTATAATGTTGTTTGACTCAATCCTGCTGGACCTCTTTGGGCCTGCTGTTTATTTCCCTCCCAGTGACTCAGTGTGTTCATTGGGCCTTTTCTTACATTGATTGCAGACTCCTGTGTCTCATTTCCCTCTTGGGCATCCTTGGCCCATTTGCTTTCCTTAGGCCCATTTGCTTTCCTTGGACTTCCTCGGCCCTTTTCCAATCCTGCTTTCCCATGGATCATTACTAACTCTCTTGAGCTTCCCTGGCCCAATTACTTTATACCTCATCCTTGGGGCTAATGGGTCTTCCATTAGCCCCTTACTTTCTTTGCTTGCATTACTTTGGGCCTGCTGTGGCCCATTCTCGCTTTTCTACATACTACCCATGGGTTTGCTTCTTCTCTCTTTCCGGGCCCATTCAAGCCCGTTTGCTTCCTCAGGACCCACTTTATGAGCCCGTGAGCCGTTCATTCCTGCCACTTGGGCTTAATGACTTTTTCTTCCTTGCTAACTTTGGTCTGCCCGTGTTGTTGGTCTTTTTCTCTTACTGGGCTTGTCAAAATGAGCCTCAACAAGCCTCAAGCAATTATAAGGAGAGTACAATTGCCTCAAGTTCAATTTCAACAATTCAGAAGGGAAAAATTGTTACACAGGTCATTATCTAGTTCCAACTCTACACATAGTTGTTTATTTGTAACAAAAACCACACTTTTAGTTTAATACTTTGCAATTTTTTTCATATCTCTTCTTTAGAGAAAGGAAGAAGATATGGCTGAAATTGTGCTCGATGATGCTGTGGATAGACTAATAACCAGAGCGTTTTCACTTGCCAATAAGGATATCATTTTTAAATGGGGTTTTAAGGTGGAGTTGAAAAATCTTTATGACACATTATACAAGATCAAAGTTGTGTTACATCAGAAGAGGCAAGTAAGTGATAAGTTTATGAGGAACTGGTTATTGGAGCTTAGAAATGTAGCTTATGAAGTTGATAGTGTTCTAGATGAGTTTGACTATGGGATTATTTGGCATAGGTACAACTTCAAGACCAAATGATAGATCAAGCACATAGCTTTTTATTATTCAATCATGATAAACGTAAGACCATCAAACAATCATTGGATAAACTTGTGAATGGTGTAGTTGGCTTTGGTCTTAGAATGGAGATGTTGAAGTCAATCATCAAGATAAGGTTGGACAAAAATGAGAATTCATTCCTCAATGATTCAGAAGTTGTTGGAAGAGAATTTGATGTTGTAAAGATAGTGAATGAACTTATTAGTTCAAGCAATCAATAAGTTATATCTGTTCTTCCTATTGTGGGAATGGTAGGTCTTGGAAAGACAACTTTAGCAAATGTATTGTATAATCATGAAGAAATAAAGAAACACTTTGATGTGCTAGCAGGGTACATGTCACTAAAAATTTTGATCTCGAAGAAATTTTAAGAAAGATTTGTGAATCTCTCAAAATAGACTTGACTAATTTAGAAAGGAAGAAATATTTTCTTGTACTTGATGATATTTGGATTGAAGATAGTGATAAATGGGATATTTTAAGGAGTCGCTTCGAAGGGATTAATTCAAATCCTAGAATTAATATTATTGTGACAACGTGTAGCAATGAAGTAGCACAGATTATGGGGACAATTCCTTCATATCACTTGGAAAAATTATTAAATGCTGATTGTTGGTCTATATTAAAAAAAAGTGTATTTGCAAATGAAGGAAAATCATTAACTTTTGATTTGGAGGCTAGTGGAAGGGAGATTGCAAAAAGATGCAGAGGGGTTCCATTGGTTGCAAGACTTTTAGGGGAAGCAGTGTACTTTAAATGTGATAAAAACGAATAGTCAGCCATTCAAAATGATAAAATTTGGTACTTGTTAGATGATTATAATGGTGATATCTTTCCGACACTAAAGTTATGCTTTGATCATCTTCCAACACCATCTTTGAAACAATGTCTCCCATATTGTGCAATTTTTCCTAAAAATTATGACATGAACAAGGACGAAGTAATTCAATATTGGATGGCTGAAGGGTTCCTTGAACCAACTGAAGAAACTAATATGGCAATGGAGGATATTGGTAACATGTATTTCAATATTTTGTTGACCACCTCCTTTTTCCAAAATGCTAGAAAGGATGCCTATGGTAATATTATTAGTTGCAAAATGCATGATTTGGTGCATGATTTTGCCCTTTCAACTTCAAAGCCTGAAACTCTGATTTTGGAGAGAGATTCAATGGATGATATTAGTAATTTACAATGTTTATTTGTCAGATCTGATGGCAAAGCAACACTAGGAAGTTCATTTAGTGGAGATGGTTTCATAAAATTGAGCACATTAATTTTAGAAAACTTTGACTTTAACGACATGTTATCGAATTTTAAATGCTTACGTGTTTTAAAATTATTTGGGATGGTATAATAGAGTTTCCAAATTCAATTGAGCAGTTAATACATTTGAGGCTTCTTCACATCTCATATGAAATTGAGAAATCACCAAAATCCATTACCAAACTCTACAATTTGCAAACTTTAATAATTGAAGACTGACTAGGAGAGCTTCCAGAAGACCTAAGCAATTTGATTAAGTTAAGATATATTCTTCTTAATTATAGCAGGGATTACGATTACATTAGGCAAACACCTAAAAATATGGGGCGATTGACTTGCCTTCAAACATTGCAATATTTTATTGTGGGTCCAGATGAAGGTTATCAGATTAAAGAATTGGGAGATTTAAAGAATCTTAAAGGAGAAATAGACATTTGGAATCTAGAGAATGTGGAAAATGAGGAAGAAGCCAAAAGTGCAAAATTAAAAGAAAAAGAAATATTTAGCTTGGGACTATACTGGTGTTATGATAGAGCAGAAGAGGGGTTTTTTTTTTTTTTTTTTTTTTTTAAATAACTATAAAACCCAAACTATATTATTAGTTAGCGAACGTTTGAAACTAATTTGGTTTCTAACAATTCGAGTCCAGAGGACTCGATTTTGGGGAGCTGAGACGTCCACGTAGGCCTGGAAATCGAGTTCATTGGACTCGGTTTCTGTACATGAAAATGGAGTCTAATGGACTCAATTTTTGTTCATGGAAATCGAGCCCAAAGTACTCTGTTTTCTTCGTTCAGCACACGGACATGAAATCACCAAGGAAGAGCTCACATGAACACTCATATGCTCTGTTTTACTCTCCACAAAACAGAGCATGTGAGTAGAGATTAAGAAAATAAGAAGAGTGCTAGCTAACAAGAAGAAAATAAGAAGAAAACCGCTTTGTTACTGTGTTGGTGTTGGTGGTGGTGGTGCGCATTGGGACGGGGCTGCCCTTTTGCTTCTCTGATTTTTATTTTTATTTTAAATTTCGTTAATTGAATGCAATATTCTGAGATTATGGTTAGAAGAACAATTATGGTATATAAAGATTGCATTTTTTTCTTAATATAAATATGGAATTTTTCTTTTAATGTTTTGGTAATGTTCGTTGTCTAAGTTTTTACTAATCAAGTTTTAAAATTTGATTGTTACATGAGTTTGTCGTAGAAATTTTAATTGTTGGAGTGGTGGCTAACAAAGCGGTTTTCTTCTTATTTTCTTCTTGTTAAACACCACTCTTCTTATTTTCTTAATCTCTACTCACATGCTCTGTTTTGTGGAGAGTAAAACAGAGCATGTGAGTGTTATCTTCCTTGGTGATTTCATGTCCGTGTGCTGAACGAAGAAAACCGAGTACTTTGGGCTCGATTTCCATGAACAAAATCAAGTCCATTAAACTTGATTTCCATGTACAGAAACCGAGTCCAATGAACTCGATTTCCAGGCCTACGTGGACATCTCAGCTCCCCAAAATCGAGTCCTCTGGACTCGATTTGTTAGAAACCAAATTAGTTTCAAACATTGCCTAACTAATAATATAGTTTGGGTTTTATAGTTATTTTTTAAAAAACCCGCAGAAGAGGATAGGTATGATAAAGATGAAAAGGTGTTGGAAGGCCTCCAGCCTCACCCAAATTTGAAATGCTTAACAATAGGATTCTACCGAGGAAAGAAATTCCCATCGTGGGTTGGTTTGTCGCTATATCACTATTTGATTCAAATCTATTTGAGAAATTGTAGGGAATG
Source organism: Quercus alba (assembly GCA_036321655.1). Classification (NCBI taxonomy): domain Eukaryota; kingdom Viridiplantae; phylum Streptophyta; class Magnoliopsida; order Fagales; family Fagaceae; genus Quercus; species Quercus alba. Next base: position 658,469 of record JAYJMT010000015.1, read on the forward strand.
TGAAGAAGTTCCCACTCTGGGGCATTTACCCAGTCTTAGGTTTCTTGAAATGATAGGAATGTGGAAGGTAAGAAGAATAGGAAGTGAGTTTTACAGTTACAGTGATGGGAGTTACAGAAATACGACTACATTATTTCCGACATTGAGAATACTCAAATTGGAGTGGATGGATAGCTTAGAAGAGTGGAAGGATGCAAAGGAGTTGACAAGTGCAGGTGAGGTGTTGTTGGCATTTCCTTGCCTTGAGGAGTTGACCCTTAGATGGTGTAATAAATTGAGAGATTTGCCAGACTCACTGCACACCTGCGTTTCCCTTTAGAAGTTGGTAGTTAATAATTGTCCTAACCTAAGGTATTTGGCAGGTGTCCTGTCCATAATAAGGTGTGGTATTGAAGACCTACCTAGTGGGTTACAGTGTGTTGAATATATGGAGAATGGGGATTGTCTGCCTTCTACTTCCTCCATTCACTCCTCCCTCCAAAAGCTAAAGCTAATATGGTGTGGGTCTCTCCTGGTCCTGGACCAAATTCAATACTTCATTGCCCTTCAAATCCTATGGATAGAGGGATTTATAGGGATGGTAGCTTTGCCAGAGTGGTTGGGCAATCTTTCCTCTCTTCAAAAGCTGTGTATTGTGAATTGCAAGAACTTGGTGCATTTGCCCACCGAGGAAGCCATGCGACGCCTCACCCAATTGAAAACACTGATGATTTATAAATGCCCCAAATTGAATAATGAGTGGTCCAAGATTGACCACATTCCATTTGTCAACATCAAAGATAGTGGGTAAGTTTATTCATACAATTTATGAAAAATCCAACTCTTCTTTTTCTATTTATGAAATCATTTGAGAAAAGCAAAGTATAATTCAAATTTTTGTGATGACTACCAATTAGCTTGTTGCTATTCAAATTTTTGCTTCTACAAATTACCAAAAGAATTAGAAACATAGTCTAATTAAATATGTTTTTGATTGTTACCTATTATCTTGCTACTATTGAATTTCTGGTTGCTAGCCTATTTTCTTTCTGCAAATTTTTCAAAATTGAATTTTTCAAGAAATTGGGAAATTTGGAATATTGAATCAATCACTATTATATCTTTCCACGTACTCATTAATCATTATTTCACTTAGCATTTTGATACTGTAAGAGTTCATAGATCAGTTCTTTTGCTTATGTTTGTCTAAAACTTGACAATATATTTTATTGATTTGCACTAGGTCATAATTGCTTTGTTTATGAGGGTGGATTTATTGTGGAAAATGGAGCTTAGTTGTATGAGAATGAGAAATTGGGTGGGTGAAGGTCTTGCTGATTTTTCATTTCATGTTTGGGTTGGGGGTTTAGTTTTACAGGGGGGCCATGAAATTATTTGATCCCCAGTTCTACTAGTGCAAGTAGAATTTAACTTAAAATTTCAGACAATATTGAAGGTGTTGATGGTTCTAATATATTTATATATTGTTTTTAACTTTTGAAGGTGGCCAGATCGCTTTGATTTCGAAGACTAACTCAGGAAACTGGCAAGAAGTTTGCATTTAGAAAAATAATTAACTAGATGACATTTGATCCCCAGGCACTTCAGGTTTTCTCTCTTACCATTTGCATTATGTGTACATAATTTACTTCATAATTGGTCATTTACAAAACCTAATTCAGTTCAATGCTGAGTAAGTCTATTCATACTACCCTATATCCTCTTCTATTCTCTTATATTTGTAATGGGTGAGAGTATTCCTGGTATGAATACTTAATTGGATGCCATTGAAGAAATATATAAATGCTGCAATTTGGTTTAATGGCTTTTGAAATTAGTAGTAGAAATTAGTCTCACCAACCACCATGGCCACACTTGAAAAACTCTATTCTTCTTCTATCTTTGAAATTTTCAACAATCATTTGTGAAAAGTCACTAAAAGCATAATATAATTAAATTTTTTGTGATTGCTGTCATTTGGCTTGGTTCTACTTAAATTTGTCTCTGCAAATTATCACAAACACTTAAAAAGTTGCTAAAAGTATAGTAATTTTTTTTTCCTGATTGTTCACAATTGTCTTGCTTCTTTTCAAATTTCTGTTTACCAGCCTATTTTCTTTCATCAAATTATTACCTATTAATTTTTCAAAATTGAAAATTTCTGGAAATTTGGATATTTTAAATATTGGATTCATCACTATTAGAGCCTGAAGTCCACATGCTAATTCTTGGCCTTTGTGTTTCTTGAAACCTTCACTTATTGTGTCAAATAGCTTCACTTGGTTTCTTGAACTGATACTGTAATAATTCATGGATTAGTTCTTGGCAATAGATTTTGTTGATTTGGGCTGGGTAATAATTGCTATATTTATAAGGGTGAATTTATTGTTGGAAAATAGAGTTGAGTTGTATAAGAATGAGAAATTAAGTGGGTGAATGTCTTGCTGATTTTTGTTTTCATGTTTGGATAGGGAGGTCAGTTTTACTGGTCCATGAAGTTATGTGATTCCCTGTTCTACTAGTGTAAGCAAAGTTTAACTCACTTTCTTATGAAGGTGTTTTATTATTCTAATATATTTCTATTTATATTCTTTTTACCTTTTGAAGGAACCTGCCAAAATTATAATTTTAAGGCTAACTCATGAAGCTCAGAAGATGTTTGTGTCTGGGAAAAATAACCAACTTGATTAGAACTGATGCCAAGGTACTTTAATATGTTTTCTCTTTACCATTTGAGATTTGTATATATAATTTAATTCAAACTGGTGTGTGTGTATATATTATAGAGTCACTATGTTTTGTAGCCAATGTGCATATCTACATAAACAAAACTTTTAGTCTATGTAAAGGCATGCAATGTCAACTCCATATATGTGTTCATATGTAACCAAAACAATGTATAGATTGAGTCTAGTTAGATTGATGAATTGTAGTTTGAAACCTTTTGATAAAAAAAGTCATTGATAACTTAGCTTGAACAGTGTGGAATGTCCTTTGCTTTGACGCTTTTAGTTGCTGACATGGATATAACAAACTAACTAAAATTTCAAAGAACTAAAAAGCTAGGATGTTAAAAAGCTAACAAAAGTACAAAACTAACAACACATGGATCCTCATTATTCAAAGAACTAAAAGATTATTAAATAAGTTAAATATCTTGCCTTGATACACAGGTACTAGCATATCTATTTTGTTCAGCTGGAGAAATTTTTTTTTTTTTTTTTTTTTTCATGGAGCTTTAACCCACTTTCAAGCCAACCGAAGAGCTGAATATCTCCCATTTCCCCAAATTAATGGAAAAATGTGCAAAGGGGAGCAGTGCCGAGTGGTCTAGGATTTTCCACATTCCAAATATCTATTTTGATGAATGTATTAAACACGAAGCAGTTTGAAGATCATGTACATTATTAAGATGGATGACTAGTAAATTTTCTCCAACCTCATCCTCTTTTCTTTTCTTATACTCCTCTTTCCTACAACATTGGAGTATTTTCATAATTTCTCCAAATTTCTTCCTTTATCTCTTCAGTTTCCCCAAATATTTATGTTTTTGGCTATCTTATAAATCAATAAATTTGTTGTCTATTTCTCCAAATTTCTTCCTTTATCTCTTCAGTTTCCCCAAATATTTATGTTTTTGACTATCTTATAAATCAATAAATTTGTTACCTCAATGTGTAGTTACTAGGGACAACATGTCTATTATGTTCAGCCAAAGGAAAAATTTAATTAATTTAGGGAGTTTTTATCTAGTCCCAAGATAATGGAAGTATATAAGATTGTTAAGTTTTCTTTTTTGAATGTAAAAGATAGAATTTTATTCAAAAGCTATTGGTATAGTTGTTACAAAACCATCCACCAGGACACGCTAGTGGGAGAGACATGGGCCTATGCATGCAGCTGCATGTCACCTGACCAAAACAAATACAACATAGTCACGTGTAGCTGTAAAAGAAAACACATTTTAGGCTTAAGGTACTAATCTTGGACTTCAGGGATTCTCCTTTGGCGATGTTTCTTAGTTAGACCCAGTCATTGACAGAGTTGCTGGTAATCTTACAACAGGTTCATCGCTCCTCTCAAGATGTCGCAAGGTTGAGTTTGTTTTCTGTCAAAGAGGCACCTGTTTCTTGCTTTCCATATGGACCAGGATACCATAGCCCACACCTCCAGTTCTTTGGTCGAGAGCACAGCCATCAATTCTCGTACCAGTACGTAAAAGTCCTTCGCCCCTGAGCTACACTTCTGTAGTTTGCCGACCACCAGCGCCCACACATTTCTAGCCATAGGATAGCTCCAAAATGCATGGGCCACCGTCTCCTCATGTTGCTAGCATATTCCAGAGGCTGGGTCCACTGGCACCTTTCTTTGACAGAGATTTATGCGAGTAGGGAGTATATCAGAGCATGCCCTCTAAGCAAAATTCCGTACCTTAAGGGTATGTGTAGCTGCCATATACGGTTCCACAATTTCCTATCACCCCGAGCTGATGAATGCTCCCTTTGTTCCTATTGTTTCTGACGGACCGCAACTTGGTAAGCTGTTTTAACCGAGAAAATGCCTTTTTTATTTTCCTTCCAGATTAGTTCATCCTTGGTGTGTGTGTCCCTAAGGTTGATCCGTTGAATATCCTCCACAGTAGAGTGCATGAAGGTCATGTGATGGACCTGAGTGTGCCACTGCTTTGTGCTTGGGTCAAAGAGGTCACTCACCCTCAAGTTCATATCTGCATTGGGTTGGAATTTAGGGGGTTGGGGTAATTAACCATCTGTGGTCTTCTAGTTTTATACTCCTCCCATCACCCACCTTCCAAACTGTAGCTGCTCTAATAAATTCCATGGCTTCTAGCAAACTGCGCCATACAAATGATGGATTGGAGCCCAAGACAGCTTCCATGAACGAGCAAGTAGGAAAATAGCAAGTTTTGTATACTCTAAAAAATAGTGAGTGGCTTCCTTGGATTAGCCGCCATGCTTGTTTGGCTAGCATAGCAAGATTGAAGGCATGAATATCTCTAAACCCCATTCCACCTCTATCTTTCAGGTTGCACAATTTACTCCATTTGATTCAGTGAACTTTTTTCTCATCTTGAGTTTGGCCCCACCAATATTTTGCTAGAGCCAAGTTAATATCATCACAAACCCTTTTTGGGATCTTGAACATGCTCATGGAGTAAGTTGGGATAGCTTGTGCTACAATCTTGATTAGGACCTCCCTCCCTGCCTTGGAAATATTTTTTTCCTTCCATCCCATCACTTTTTTTGTTACTCGCTTTTGCACCTCCCTGAAAGTGCTCACCTTGGACTTGCCTCCCACCATTGGTAGTCCAAGATACTTCTCACAGCTTGTCATGATTTGAGCACCTAGCATGTTCCGAATAGATAGCTTTATCGGTTGCTTTGTGTTCAGGCTGAAGAAAAGTGTTGTTTTTTTGCCTATTGATAGCTTGACCCGATGCTTTCTCATACATTGCTAGTATATGTAGCAAGTTTTGGCATTCCTCAGTTGTTGCCTTACAAAATAGTAGGCTGTCATCGACAAATAGTAAGTGTGATACCCTTACCCCTCCATGGCATGACACCACTCCATTCAAGAGATGTATATCAACGACTCGTCGTATGAGGGAGGAGAGCCCTTATGCGCATAGCAGGAATAGATAAGGAGATAAAGGGTTCCCTTGCTTGATTCCATGGGTCAGTATGATGAAACCTCTTGGTTCACCATTTATGAGGGTCGAGTATGATGCGGTGCGCACAGTTTCCATAGCAAGGTTGGCCCATTGATCAGGTAGGCCAATCTTTTGCATCATCCTTTATAGGAACTCCCACTCCACTCTGTCATATGCCTTGTTGATGTCAAGTTTCACCGCCATGTGTCCCTTTTTTCCTTTGGTCCTGTTTCTCATACAATGGAGCAATTCAAAAGCAACTGCAGTATTATTTGTAATGATTCTAACAGGCACAAAAGCACTTTGTGAGTTAGAAATTACATTGTGTAGTCTTGGTTTAAGCCGGTTGGCTAGCACCTTAGATATAATCCGTGATACAACATTATCCAAGCTAATTCGATGGAATTCCGTAATGTATTCTGGCTCTTTTTTTTTTTTTTTTTTTGGATGAGTACATTATGTGTATAGTTCATTTTTCTTAGATATCTCCCTGAGTGTAAAACAAATAATACATAAGTAGTTACATCATGCCCTAAATATGCCAAAATTTTTGAAAAAAGAAGGGTGACATACCATTGGGTCTCGGTGCTTTGGATGGGTGCATCTGGAAGAGTATGGTTTTTACTTCATCCGTTGTGTAAGGGCGAACCAAGTCTTGGGCCATGTCCTCCGTCACCACCTTATCCACTGAATCAATCACCTCCTCCATATCTATAGAATTGGAAGAAGTGAAGAGTTGTTTGTAGTACTCCTTTGCTATGGTGGCTATCTTTTCCTCATCTGTGTGCCATTCCCTTTCCCTATCATACAATCCGCCAATATTATTCTTCTTTTTGTCGTTGGCTCGCTCTTTGGTGGAACAATTTTGTATTTTTATCTCCCACCAGTAGCCATATAGATCTTGATCTTTGCCTCCAAAATACTTCCTCATGGTGTAGGAGTTCATTTATCTCCCTCTTCACTACATGTATTCTCTCTACATTCATGCCATACCTTGCCTCCTTCAATTCGGTCAGTTCTCCTTGTTTTGGCTCCGACTGATCTCTAGTGTTCCCAAAGGTAGTTTTTCTCCATGCAATAAGGTCCATTCTACACCTTTTAATTTTTTTCAAATTGGTAGTGCATAGGGTTGCCTGTTGGCTGTTGGTGATTCCATGAGATTCTAATAATGGATTCGCACTCTATATGTGCTACCCATTTTTCCTTAAACTTCTGAATTTTATGTCTTTGACGCTGGGGTTGATTTGGTTGAGCCATGTCTATCAGGATAGGGTCATGGTTAAAGTAGGATATGGAGAGATGGCTCACTTTGGCTCTCGGGAACATCTCACACCATTCTGTTATTAAGGCTGCCCTATCAAGCCTCTCTTCAACAAATGCTTCTTCACCCCTACCATTTCTCCATGTAAAGCGGTACCCATTGAAACCCAGGTCTACTAGACCGCAATGGAGAAGGGTATGTTGGAACTCAAGCATTGGTGCCATTGCTCTACATATGCAACCATTCTTCTCATCAGAGGCCAAGATTTCATTAAAATCACCCAAACAAATCCAAGGAAGAGATGCACGAGCATGGAAGTGTCTCATAAGCCTCCGTGTTTCAGTTTTGCGTTGTTCTTCCGAATGGCCATATATTTCGGTTAATCTCCATAGCGGTGATGCTTGTGTATGTATTCTCACATCTATATGGTTTGGTGAATAAGTTTGTGTGTCTACAATCACATCTGCTTTCCAAAGAAGTACTAGACCCCCCCTTCGGCTGTCACATGACACTGTAAGCATGGAAGGGAAGCCCAACTTTGCTTTGATCGGTTTCGTCTCTCTAGCAGATAATTTTGTTTCCATGAGAAACAAAATTGTGGGAGCTTTTTTCCTCACTAGTTCAGCAAGGACTTCAACTGCACAGTGGTTCCTAAGCCCCCAACAGTTCCAAGTTAAGGCGATCATTGTGCTCGGCGGGGCTAAGCCTCAGCCTCGATCGTTGGTATTTCAGTTTGTATTGTGTTCTCCATACTCTTGAACCTCTTAGTCTCATCTTTGCCATGGTCAGTGCTCTCGCTGTGTCTCTTTGTGCCCACTTTCACTCGGCTTGGTTGTGGTGTATCACTCTATGTTGTGGCTGGACGGGTGAGCTTTTTCCTTCGAGTTATTGGTTTGGGGTCTTTTAGTTGGTCACGTGGGGGTTGGTCATGTGACGGTAGGCCTAGGGTTTGGTGAAGTGTTTGGTTTGCGCTATATTTGATTGGGACTAAGAGTAAATGGTTTCCGTGATTTTTTGTGTTGTTTATTGCGGCTTGGGATTGATGAATTTTTAATTTAGTAACTGTTGGTACATCCTGCTGTGATTGTGTAAGTGTGGTTTTAAGACATGTGGGATCAGTTTTGTGTGGTGGTGTAAGTAAGGTGTTAAGGCACGTGGGGTCGGTTTTGTATTTTGGTGGGCTTGAAACTGCCTTCTTGAAGTTGTCCAACTGTGGTAATGGATCAGAGGCATTAATGGGATTAATGAGGCGTGAAAGTGGATCCACGAAACATGGGCTAGCATTAATTTCGGTTTAACTTGCCAATTTTTCGATATTGGTTTCAGTGGGCATCTCGGTTTTGGGAGGTGGTGGCGGTGCACTCGACCCCTTTTGAGTCCGACGTGGATGGTATTGGTCCTTGCTTGGTTGCACGCTTATAGCCCAAGTTCCAGCCTTGAGCCACTCATCATATGGCTTCTCACCATTTCTACACTCCCCAGTATCGGACACTCACTGTGTGCATGATTGATTCAGCCACAGTTGAAACACCACCCAACTAGTCTCTCATACCTAAAAGCCACTCGAGATTTCTCCCCTTTCGGGCTGATGACTAGACCACCCCGCCTGAGTGGTTTGTTTAGTGGGACTTCCACTCGTATATGTAAGAATCGAGACTGGTCCAAGTTGATTGCTTTGCAGTCAACCTCCACGAGCTCATCGATACTTTGACCAATGTCGCTCCCTGCCTCCTCACTAATAAGATCAAAGGGCAGTCCCCATACTTGGATCCAAAATGGTTGTTTTGTGAACGTGACATTCCTCACTGACATTCATTTCTCCCAACGTCGAAGCACCAACAGATGGTCGTTGAAACACCATGGCCCGTTGTTCCATACCCACATCAATTGGCTTTCCATCAAAAACTTGAATTGTAATAGCCCTTCCCCCACTTCAATTGTCTTCAAGCCCCCCCTAGCTTCCACATGGATTGTAGTAAGTTCTTAGCTGCTTGTATATTGATTGGCTTCGTTGTGAGGAACTTTCCCTATGAGACTTAGGGAGAACTCTTCCAATACTTTTTCCCTACTCACTGGGCGGATTGGCATGACCTTGTCCTCATCCGTTGTGAGCATCATATTCTGTATATGTTCAAGGACCTTAGATTCCATGGTAGTGCTTGTATTAGTCTTCGGAGGGCAGTAGATTTAATAGGGTATATTGGACGAGGTAATTTCCTTCCTCACTTAGTTTGGAAGAAGAAAATAAAGTAAGAAGTGCTCACACTAAATGGTGAGAAGAAAAGCTCCTTTGAAAAAAGGGACACAGTGCTTCATTACTCAAACCATGAAAATTTTTTCCTAACACAACATGATACTTGAACTTTTCACTGCACTTTCCATTGAAGAGGTGTCATGATCATCTATATTAGCAGTATTCTTGGGAACCCGCCAAACTTTTATGCTTTTATCAAGGTTTCCACTATAGAGCAAGAACCCACCACAAATATTACTTGGTGATGCCTGCAAGCATTTGACTGGACCTTGGCCACTTATGATTCCAACTTTACTAAGCTTACCATAAGCCTCTCTTTTCCTTATACTAATACTCCTATCAGCAGAGCCACTGCACAAAAACTCTCCCATTTGACACATACATAGGATAGCCATTTGATGAGCTTTTGTCTCATTAACTAATTTCCAACTCTCAAAATTCATGCACCCCTCCCACCCCATCACAAACCCATTTGACACTACTCCATAAACCCATTTTCCATCCTCGGAAACAATAACCAAATTAATTGAAACCTCCTTATGACCCCCCAAAATTCCTTTTAAACCATGTGAATTCTTCCCCTCCTTGCCCCAAGCTTTAATCTTCCCATTCGTTGAAGCAGAATACACAATCCCTTCACTTGCCACCAACCCATTAATTGCATCATCATGTGCCTTAATTGATTCCAAGCACTTCAAATTTGATAGCCTCCACACCTAGAGGGTATTATCCCATGACCCTGAAATTTATGTGTCAACTTTATAATTCATGTGCAATTGGAGAACCATCCAAATTAGTGGGAAAATTTCACAAGAGATCTCATAAAAAAGAAAACACAAACTCTTTACTAATTTAATGGCCACCATTCCATATAGCTACATGCTTTACAATACAAGCCATGCCATTTAAATAACCTAGGCATGTAACGTAATAAAGAGTAACCCAACAATAACAAACGTAGAAAAGAAAAAAGAAACCATCATGCAAAATAATAGAGCAAGAAATTGGGATGTAGGGATACCTAGGCATGTAATGTAATAGAAAGTAATCTAGCAGTAACAAATTCAACACCCTAACAAAAATGAAACCATCCACACCACATATGAAATAGGCAGAAACAAATGAAAAAAGGAAAAAAGAAATCATCAAGCAAAATAATAGAGCAAGAAATTGGGATGTAGCGATACCTCAACTAAACCAACCAGCTTACATCAGTATTTATATAGATGTGAGGAGAGGAAGGAAGATAGAGAGGCTGCCGTTAGAATCCAAAACAGAAGCTGAAACCATAGAACAGGAATATGAAATTGTGAGAATCGAAAGGTGGGAAGGGGAAGAAACTAAACCTGAAACGATGAATAAGTTGTAACCGTGAAAAGCATAAGTTGTCTAAGTTGTAACAGAAGGCAAGGGAATAGCATAAATTGTAACTGTGAAAAGCAATCAGGTTTGACAAAGGGAGTTAGTTGAAAAGGCTTTGGGTGTGGGCTTGGGCGTGGGCTTGGGCTTTATAGTGGATTTAAATGTATAAGAAGTGGACTTTAAAGTAGAGATTGGGTTGGATATAATTTTAGTTTTATTAGTATTTTATTAATTAGTAAAAACTATTTTAAAATTGAATTAAAAATTCAGAAAATATTATGAGAATGACATGATGACTGACGTGGCTTAATGTGAGTGGCTTAATGTGAGTGTAGCAACATTAAATGCTACACTCCAGCTTTTAGTAATATATAGATAGATTTGTTATTGTGTTTTGCTAATTTATTTGAAATATCCATTAAATTTGCACAAGGGAAAAAGGAAATAATTATGTGTTGAATTAATTGTATAGGAAATATTTTTCAACCAAATGCAAGAGCAAATATTTTTTTTAAAATGTATTATTACTGCCTTCACTTCAATGTCACCCCTCCATGCCTCCATTTGAATTTTGAGTTACCATTTTGTTTGCATTTGAAAGATAAACTTATAAAAGGATCATTAGAACTTTTGGCTGCCATGATGTAGGCAACTGAGCGAGGACTCTTCGTGTTATCATAATGCATGCCTCTTGGTGAAAAAGGATCTATAGTTCACTCAAATGTGCGAAGGAAGGCGTTAACTAATTGCAAAGTACAAAGGCAGTAATTGAGAAAATGTGAACCTAGAGTAGTGGGAATCATCGTAGTTTATGAGTTCATTCCTTCTTTCTTTATCAGTTCAATGCAAAACGAGCCCCACCAGCCCATTCTACAACAAGAACTCAGACCCACGACCAAGTGGGCATACACACAGATATGTTGTCATATTCAGTTCCAAAAGTGAACCGTTCTGTTCCTACGTAAAAGAAATCCAATCGGTTTTGGTCCTATGCTCCTCCTATCACAGTCACACCTAGCTGTGTTCTGCTGCTAATTGTGATGGGAATTTGGTACTTTCCAAAGTGGACCAAACCGGGCTTCCTTGCTATCTTGGCTATTGGACTCGAAGGCCCAACAAAACTTTTTTAAGTCACCAGCTGCCCTCTCATTTGGATTTGGTTGAGCCCAATTGTCCCTATCCTAGATTATTTGGTTCCCCAAAGCCTTAACCCAGCTCAACAAAATCTATTCATTGTTACCTCAAAACAGCATAGACGAATTCTTTATGTAGTCCTTAAAGAATTCGTCTATGCTGTTTTGAGGTAACAATGAATAGATGTATTAGACAATTTTATTTTGATGATCAATTATCAATGCTAGCCTAATCTAATTCCTTCAATTTAAGGCAAACACAGATTACCTTTAACGTTGCCATTCCTTACTCTTGTAAGTAGGTCCGAAATTCAGGCTTCATAGAAGATCAATCCATTGAAGCTATTGAAGTGGATTTTACAAACAAGTTTATTGGAGGTGGTCCTTTAGATAGAGGTTGTGTCAGTTGGAAGACACTTATTAATGATTTCCATAGAAAATGAAAAGATAGTGGTTGAGTTGCGGCAAAAATTCCAGTACACTTCCGACTTCCCTCATTTTGCGTTACTATGTAGCACAACAACTGTATTGAATCTGATTGAAATGTACTACCCTTGGGGACTAAGTTGAGCAACTTGTGAAGAGAAGCAACGATAACCCTTGAAAAGCTGTGAAGGTGTTTGTGAAAATGATTAGGCTGGTGGTAGCATTTTTTTTTTTTTTTGTAAAAGTACCTCACCAAGGGCATCCTTTTGTCTGCAACCACTCATTTTTTGCATGCCACTTAAGCCATTGAAAGAAGAATTCAGTACTTTCTATAGAGTGGTCAAGCAAGTTACAAAATGCTTTGATGGACCTGGTCTTGTGCTTGCTATTTTGCAACTTTTAGTTCTATGGTTGGGCTGTAGGGTCATTTTTGTTGGGTGAATGCAAGGCATTTTTCTGTATTTGCTGCTTATGTAACCGTTGCACATTATCTTAACTAATGAAATTTTTTTTGTTGGAATTTAGTACAAATGGGGTCTTTATATTTTTTTTCTTCTTTGAGAAAATTTTCCCAAGGCTGTATTTGTGTCCTTGCATGAGATATTACAGAGTAGGCATAAAATTATTAATTGCAGGAAATTTTTGTGGAGTAATTTGACAAAATTTATTTGCTTCTAGAGTTGCAAATGCATCAGACTTTGTGTTTGAATTTGCAATTTCTTCACAACAGCTATGAACATCTTTGAGAACCACTAATTCTAACCACAAGATGAAGTCTCCTGAATCATCAATCAATAGGTTAAATACTTCAGGAGTCCATAGGGCGTTCCATGACCTATTTGACTAGAGCGGGAGCATCAGCAGTGGCTGCAACCTTCACTGTGGGTTTATCAGTCCATTCAGTGACTTCGCCAAACCTGGTTCATTTCAAAGAAAGTACAAATGAGTCAGTCGGAGTGCAATAGCTTTGTCTCTCTTTTTCTTTTTAATGACTCTTAACCATTTTTTTTTAAGAATTTTTTTCTATACAAAAATTTCAAAATACTGAGAAACACTCAACTCTGTACTGTTTTAATCATAAAATTCATGATAATGGTTAGAACCCCATTATCTGAAACAGGAAGGGGATCCTGCAACACAAATAAAAAAAAACTAACTCATTTCAGCCTAAGTGGTCTGTAAAGGAAGTATGGAACAAAAATCAAGCAGTTGCATCTGCTGATTTTAGGTGTCTAAGAGTCCTTCCTCTTCTGTTTGTTGTATAATATTGTTAGTCCCTTAGTGATGCCACTTGTCTGGACTCTAACCACACCCTGTGTGTAAGTCATAAGTGACGGATCAACAGCTGCAAGCATGGTTGCTGGATCATGAAGATAAACTCCTACATCAAGACAAAAACTAGCATCCGTAAATTAAACAATTACCTACCAACTCACTCAGTTTCATCAACTCTTTTAAAAATAAACCAACCTTTTATGTTGTATGCATCGTGGTGATATGAAAAATACACGTCTAAGATTTTGCACAAGTACTGAGTAAATTTTCCATCTGACCTTGACAACTTCTCTCTATCAGCTTCTATAATGTATCAAAATTGATGAATCATATTGAAAGCAAATCCAAATAACCCTTGAAATAAGCCAATACAACCGTTATTAAAAAATGCGAACCAGTTTTAGCAGCATTCCCACGAGAGTTTTGGCTCCAAAATATTACATTTTTCAGCACCACTTTCACGCGACCCTCAAAATAAAGATATTCCAAAATTTTCAATCAACGAAATAAAGCCCATAATTTGAAAAATAAAAGGAGAAACCATTTCATTTAGTCAGATCTAAAACTCGTGGATTCGTAGCTCTCCAACTCTCTCTCAGAATACTCAAAGGTGCGGTGGTCGACGACTTAGCTCCGGTGACTAAGGCACGGTGGGCAGCGATATCATCTCCGATGACGAGCTAAGGGCATGGTGGTCGGAAATATCATCTCCTCCACTTCTTCGTTCGATTACAGGTCTCTCTCTATCTAACTCTCTGTTTCCAGAGAAAAAAAATTGAAGTTGTCCTAATCTCTCTCGTTTTCTCTCTGTCATTCTCTTCACTGGTAGAGAGACTACAAAGTATTAGTCCAATTTTGCGTATTCCTAGTGTTTTAGGGGCTTACAGAGCAAGTAATAGTATAAATTAGGGGCTAGGGTTTGGATACTTTGGAATTAGGGGCTAGGGTTTGGAATTGGAATTGGACACGTCGTTTTGGTTCTATTTTCATTTTGCTATGCATTTCCTGGTTCATTTTGTTTTAGGTCTAATCTGAAGCTTTAGCCTGATTCAATTTTGTATATAAATTCCTTTTTTGATTGTAAGTTTGAATTTTTTTTAGTAAAATTGATGCATTGGAATTGAATGAGAATGAAATAGCTTTCATTTGGCAATGGTGGCAATTAAAAATCTATTATATTAATTTTTACTTGGAGCATAGAATGCGGGGAGGACTTAAATGGAATCTGTTACTGGTTTTAGAGTTTGCTTCACTGCATTCTTGAACAGAGAGAACTGAAATTATATAGATGTTATATAGATGTTATAGAGAGGACCTTATTTGTTCAATATGGTTAAATTTACATGGAAAGAAGTGCGCCACTTTAAAAAGGGTGTGATCTGAATCATGAATTGCTATGATTTATATAATGCCCAAGTCCGGTTTTTCACTCTATCGAATTTCTCTAGTGATAGCAACTAGTTTATATGTGGCTGATTTTCAGAATTTATGCTGACTGGATCAATACTCATGGTTGGTGGCAATAATGCTTAACTTAAGTTGCTGCATAACTGATGTTGTTGGAGGCATGATGGATGCTTTGATTGATTTGGTGCGCCATTACCAAACACAAAAATACATTACACAAGTTTACTTTATCCTAGTTTTATTTATTTTTCCACAACATTGCCTGATGAGATTATTTTGGCAAGAGTTAGTCTATAGCTCTGCCTTTTGTTACTAGTATCAAATGTTGTATGTTTGATTGCTTGAATATTAACTAATACTATGCAGTAGGTAACAATCTAGTGGAAGTTTTCCTCACCATATTCAAAGGACTAAATAATGGTATCTAGTTGGTAAACCATATGGTTTACCAACTGGATGGTAGATGTTGATCATGGTTCAGACATCTTGAAGTTCCTGATGTCAAATTGCATCTAGAGTCAATGTTATTAGTTTGAAATTGTCATTATGTGAATTCATTCTTGAAACAAAAAATACCTGTTTGGAGAAGCGTCAGCATAGCTTTTAATCTAACACTTTTTTGGAGATTCCATGAATCTATAGCGCTCATGTGCTTTGATAAAGGGGCAAGAGATCAAGATGAGATACAATATAGTATTTTTAATTTCTTATCCTTTTTTTTTTGCGGGGGGGGGGGGGGGGTTGTTGTGGGGTGGGATGGTTGGTATTTCCTTGCACCATTGATCCCATTCTATCCACTATGTCATGCCTTGTACAACTATCACTCTTTTCGCAGTTGACTAGATTCTATTATTTCTTCTTTTGCAGCTTGCTTGGACCTGCTACAACTTCTATCAGTCAACACCAACAAAATTGGCCGGGGAGAATTATTTCTTTCATTCTGGGCAGGTGAGTTATCCCTACTCTTGTGATATACAATGTTTTTGTCTCTGTGTGTGTGTGTGTCTTACACTACATCCATAAATACCTGTTTTAGGACATGATTGTGGGCTTCTACATAAGTAAATGAATGCAATAATTTTCGTTGTTAGTGTTGGTTTGGATTTGCTTATTTACTTGAAGTATTAAGATATGTCAAGGTTTGGGTTTGTTTATTCACTTAAAGCATTAGGATCTCTCCTATTTGAGAAAGTGAAGTTCTAACAAACATGAAACTATAAATAAATAAGTTAAACAAACTTGAAAATGGCAGCAACATAAAGTTGATTGATGACAATGATGCTGCAATAAGGAGAATCCCCTTGATCTAAAAAATGTACATAAGTCAGCTACTAGTTTGTTTTATGCACTTTGGATGTTTGTTGTTAGAATCCCCTTGATCTCCCATTATTTGATATTTACTTATACTATTTTCGGGCTGTTCTTGTTGTCTAGTTTCTGATAGTTCTTAGTAGTCACTTCTTGAAAAGTTTATGCTCAGCTTGCCTATGAGTTTCTGATTTGCTGCATTAACATGTATATGCACTAAATAGTAAATACACTTTCTAAATAACCAAATAAATTTTTCACTAAAAAAAAAACTGTTTCTAGTCATAGAAACAGTGGGCTGGTAGATTGTTTCTGGTTCCTCTTTTATCATATCCTTAGAGCTTAAGATCATCAAGTACTTTATTCTATATTGTGTATTTTATCTATTGTATTATATAATGTCTCAAACTCTACATTGAAATATTCTTTTATGTAGGTTTTTCCACTGGATTTAGTACTCTTTTCAGGTTGAGGACAACTTAAGGTGTGTCCCTCATTGAAGATTTTTTAAAAATTTTAATCCAACTTCGTTTTTTGATGATTATGTTAATCTATATATTTACCTTTCGGGTCTTCTTGGCTTTCTTCTGAGCCAAAATGACCAAGGCTGTTCTTCTATCCAATAGCTTAGAAGCTTCACTTGAGTTTCCACCAAAGCTCTTGAGCCACGAAGAAGAACTCCATGACGGAGTCGAAGCTGTAGATGCCATTGCCACACCAAAAGCCACTCACACTCACTGACTGTCTCTCTTTTTGTGTCTCTGATTTTGGTCTGTTTAATGATCTTATCTCTTTATGGGTATGCCTTGTTTTTGTTACAGAGTTTAACATTTTTGTTTGTTTTATCATTTTGACCTCCATACAATAGAGAAACTATAATGTTTCCCACTTGCAAGTTTTGAATTGCACTATTGCCCTCTAGTTGGTGTGCTCTTTATGCAAATTGAATTTGGGTTGGATTAGAGGCTTTTAGAGCTCAAGTTATACATAAAGACAAACCCAATGTTTTAACAATAATTTGGTGTGCTCTTATCTCTGTGTTCTGTTTTTCTAAAAGGTTCTGTTTTTTTTTTCTTTTCTTTTCTTTTTTTGCTGATCAAGTATTCTTGTTATTTGGATTCTATGATAGATTTTATGATCTGGGTATGCTAAAAGATGGACTTTTTTTCTTTTTTTTTGGTTTAATATATCTAAGCAAAGATTGTTAATGATTGTGACCCCTGTTTTGGGTTTTGGAGTTTGGATGTTAAATTTGCTTGCTTGGTTAATATTGATTGGTTAATATTGATTGGGTTAATTTGACTTTTAGATGGGAGTTTACGTGAATAGGAGTTTCTCTTTTCATGTTAAAATTCTTTTCTTTGGGGGTTTCTATTGGGTGTGGGATTGGAATATCCTTTTCCATGGAGTATTGGTATTCTTCTCTTCCAAGTTTTCTTCTTTTTGGTGAATGACGTTTCTTTAATCAGCATGTTTTATTTAGATATATGAACTCTGTTGTGCCTTTTTTGTTCTTTTTGAAATTGTGGGTATCTTTAATATTGTGGAAAGGTGTGTAGATATATTTGCTGGGAAATTAACAAACTTTTGGTATCATTCTCTCTTTTTCAGAAACTTGAGGACACCCATAATGGCTGAAATGTTCAATTGTACTAGCTGATAACTTCTTGCTTTGGAGATGATGATGAAGAATAAAATGTATCAAAACTTTTAACTCTTGGACAGATTAGGTCTCTGTACAAAGTGTGGTTGTTGATATCTTTTCTCTTAAGCAATAATTGACATATCGACCATTTGTATGTGGCCCCTAATCTGTTAATTTGTAGGATTGAGTTTAGAGATTAAAGAAAGTGTAATTGTAGCAATACTTTTGCTAT
The DNA here is from genome assembly GCA_036321655.1 of Quercus alba. Classification (NCBI taxonomy): domain Eukaryota; kingdom Viridiplantae; phylum Streptophyta; class Magnoliopsida; order Fagales; family Fagaceae; genus Quercus; species Quercus alba. Next base: position 676,419 of record JAYJMT010000015.1, read on the forward strand.
ACATCAATATCATAACATATCATCTCAATAATTGTGAATTTTTGTGAGTGTATATATATATATTGTGCATGATTGTAGTTTTTTTTTTTTTTTTTTTTAATAAATAAAATAAAATCTTATTTCAAGGGTCAAGAGACCCCTTAAATAACCTTATTTATCAAGGGTTGTAAATATAAATATTTTAAACCTTGGTAAAAGGTTATTTAAGGGTCTCTTGACCCTCAAAATAAGATTAGAGCACTTATCTTGAGGGCCAAGAAGGCCGTTAAAATTTCCTTTTCGACGGTATATGTTTCGAAGGTTATCAAGGGTCGATTGGACTCTTAAAATGATTTTTTTCAAGGTTTTTTAATACTTTTTTAAAGGGTTTTGACCCTTGAAAAAAGTCATATTTGTTGTAGGGTACGTGCGTATGATTTCAATTCAGATATATCCCACATAACAATGGTCAAGCATCTGATTTGGTCACTGTCTCAGTCTTGATGTTGTATGGTACTATAGAAAATAACAAGATTGTACTTTTCTTTTTCTTTGAATAAATAAACTCCTTCTGGTGTAACAACAATTGAAATCCCATAAATATTTTCTGAGAAAGCTGAAATGATCTGAAATTGCAAAAAGATAATAATGCTGTACCAAGATGAAAGGACGCTCTCTCTAGGTGGTTTTGATATACCATGGATGAGGTTTTAGGTGAAAATTTTGTGTTTTAGCTGTTTATGTTATTTGCATTATTATGATAAGCATGAAAAAGATATTGCATTACCTTTATTTTTGCGTCTTTTGAATTATTTAATAGGATGATTTTTATGTATTTGTTACGTGCAAATATACACAATCAAAAACATACGTATGTGGAAGCATAGATGTAGGCAGACACATGTATGGGTAGCTATCAACCTATAGGTCTTTTTTTTGGTTGCGTGTCAATGTGTAGCCATTTTGATGTATTTTTTTTATTTATATATGTTCTCTCTTTTGAGTCTTTTCAACTTATCTACAATTTTCACCCACCCTTCAAATTCAAATTTTATTTTAAACTAGCTTGTAACTTCATGCATATGTATGGATACACTTAAAGATATACAATAAGTTGCACAATATATTTACTATATATATAATTTAAATACTATTGATAGTCATTTTTATATTTTGTTAACTCTTTAAAAAAATTTGTAAGGATATTTTGAGGTATAAAATGTAAATTGTCCATGTTTATTTATTATTGTGAAGCACCTTTTTTTTTTTTTTTTTTACGACTCATTTATTCTAAACTCTTTAGTTTTTGTACTTAATAACTCATTTGGATGAATATTTATGATGTGGTCCCACATTTGCTTCTAAAATTTAGAAATAAAACTCTTTAATAATAAATAATTTAAGACACATGGTGCAAAATTGAAACTCTAATTTGAAATTCTAATTTGAGTTTCTCTTAGTTTCACCTATTATTATTATTATTATATAGATGCATAGATGAGGCACATAACATTCCCCCCCCTCCCCCCCCCCCCCCTTTTTTTTTTTTTTGTACCACCTTCAAACTTGTCTTGATGCCAACTGGTACAATAAGAACGTTCCTACTCCAAAATGGTAACTAGTAAAGTGAATTTCTTCTTTATCAAATTTTGAGCATTTGTGTTCAAAAAAACGAACCACTTGGGTGTTGACTAGTTTGGCCTTTGAGGCATCCTGATTTGTTTAGGTTATACAAATCTTCAACTTTTGATCACAATCTTGACCATCCGCAAGTTTATTAATATCAATTTTACAATTTGGCTAGTAAGACATCTCGACTCATTTTGATTGTGGGGACCTTCAACACGAGATCACAATTTACGTTACCCATGAGTTGATCGAGGCAAGTATTCAATATGGAGAACATCCCTAGCATCTCTTTAAGCATGCGTTGTTGCCAAAATCTAACACAACCTTTTGAAGTCCAAAGAAAAACACATATTTTGTAAATTTGGATTTGGAATGTCAATTCAAAGACAACTTTTGAACCCTGAAAGCTAGCAATAAATTTAATAATAATAAACTATCAAAAGAGAACACTCAGAAGCTAAAAAACAAAGCCAACACAACTTAATAGTTACATCCAGTCCCACGAGTATCTTCACCTACGAGTACGACCCATGATTTTGAAGCCTGCATTGCATTCTCTGCTTTTTCTCCCATTTGCGTGCGGGTGTTTTCATTCAAGTCCTTACGCAGAACTTTTTCATTCAGAGAGAGACACACAAGTTGCTCTTGCTCTTCTACTTAGACATTTATACTAGTTTCTCTCGCCCATGAACGTTACGCTCACTATGCTCTTTTATGTTATATACATATGGACATGTAGGTGTGATCATAAAGTGGACTAACAAACTTTGTACCACCATATGAAGATACTGTCGGTTATGTTAGTTTCGTATTTACAGACTTTTGGCTTATAGATATATAAAAATTCGACACAAGCAAATATAAAGATATAACTAATATTGAGTAGTTATACATTCAGTTTGTTTATTTTAATTTTGGGTAAAATACTATTTTGGTTTCCAAACTTTACCAAAAGTTTGTTTTTTATCCCTAAACTTTAAGAAGTTCATATTTCGTCTCTAAATTATTGAAAAGTTCATATTTCGTCCCTAAACTATTGAAAATGTTTTATTTATGTCCTTAAACTTTACTAAAAATTTATTTTTCATCCCTAAACTATTGAAAAAATTCTTTTTTCATCATTATTTTAGTCTTTATACTATTCAAACAACTCTTTACATAGTTTAGGAATGAAAAAAGAACTTTTTAAAGTTTAGGGACGAAAACAAACTTTTAGTAAAGTTTAAGGATCAAAATAGTATTTTACCCAAACCCAGCCTGAAACTTTAACCCATCGATACCTAGATTTTATTACCCATTAAGTATTCATACCCGATTATTACACAGATATTTATCCATGGATGCCAGACCTGATAAGAAAACTTTTTTTTTCTTTTAAAAAAAATGTTGAAAACATGTCTTTTCCTTTGAAACCTTTTTTTAAACTAAAAACCAATCTTTCTTAGTGGATGTATGAAAAGTAGATTTTTTTTCACCATGGAATGTGCATGCTTGCTTGACCATGAAATCAATGCTTAACTCCATGTCAAATGCGAGCATTCATAGTAAAGTTCTTAAAAAAAAAAAAAAAAAAAAAAAAAAAAAAACTATTTTTAGCAACTCATTCCACAAAAAACATACTATAACAATGGTGCTATTCTTAAAAATTTTGGCAAATGAGTAATAGTAAACTGCCATCTATAGTAGTCTATTGTAGCTCAAAACTTATAAAAAATGATATTTTTATATTTCTTACTCCTTTTTTTTTTTCCAATTAAAATAACCTTTCTCTCTCTCCCTCACTATTTTCTCTCTTTTCTTCTTTCTTTCTCTGGTTCTCTCTCTTTCTTCCTTTATATTTTATTTCTTCTAACCAATCTTTTCTCTTTCTTCCTCTCCCCTTTCTTCCTTGAGTAGTGTGATTAGTTAAATAGTGAAATCACACATTGGATATTAATGAGAAGAATGAGTGGTTAATATATTATAGTTAAGCTCATACTCATAGGGTTTAAGCCTTTTGAGTTTAGTGATGTCTATATATATTATTTAACTATTTAAAGAGTCTCCTCAAGATGTTTCTCTCCACAACAAATGGTATCAAGGCTGATGGTTTAAGAGCAAGTGTTCGTTAGTGGATCCCATTAATCGAAGTGTCACAAGTGATTTGTTGGAATATAGTTAATTAATATAAAACAGTTTGTTGCCATATGGACAAGCATCCCTTATTGAAACAACCCAAAGAATTTTGAACCCTGAGAATTTACTTGCCATGGCAGGCAAATTATTTGACTTTCACCAGAGTAACAAGGAAAGCACTATATATGAGTCCAAATCTTCTGTCCCACTTTTCCTACTCCACTATATACTTCACCAATAAAAATTTGCCACATATTCACATAATTAAATACTACCATTAATGACTTATTAATACTACCATTATTAATTAATGGTAGTATTTAATTAATTAGGTAAACATGTGGCAAGTTTTTATTGGTAAAGTATAGAGTGGAGCAGGAAAAATGGGACAGAAAATTTATACTCCACTATATATGGTTGGTGGTGTATTAGTATTACACAAAGAACTCTTAAAACCTCTTGAAACAATGCTTTTGGATACAGCTCTAATGAATAGAACAGCTTCTCAAATATGATTCCAACCTTTTCTTTTATCCTCACTACTGCACCTAGTTATTCTTAAATGCATTTACTCTTGACTTTTCTTTTTTAGTTTTCTTCTTTAACGTGTCACATGGGATGAACTTAATTAGTGCTATATGCAAATAATTTACTGCTCCGTTATGAAAATAGAAGAGAAGAAAGTGTAAATTCATGGTAACCAGTATAAAGTTTTGTTTACACTTTTTTTAGCTCTTTCTTAGACCTTCTTTACATTTTTTTTTTTTTTTTTGGGAGAGTCAAAACAAGGTAATATTATTAAGTTGTTGGAAAATCAGAAATAACAAAATGACTAATGTCTGGTGAAACATGCTCCATCTAGACTAGTAAAGGAAAAGAAACAATTGCTCTCTTGGCCAAAGCATGGGCTTCACAATTGTCCTGCCACCTACTATGAGAGAAAGAAAAGGTTCTAAGCGAACCTACAATAGACTCCGTGTCTTTGACAATCTCACCAATGGAGGAGTGACCCCAATCTGCAGCCCTCAAAGCCCTGCACACCACCTTAGAATCATCTTCTAGTTTAGAATAAGATAAGCCCAACTTCACGACAAATTTTGCTGCTCTTCTTGCAGCTAGGCTTCCAGAACTTCCACTGCTCTTCTTTACTTGTTTTAGAGGAAACTTTTTCTTTTTTTGGGATAAGTGCGTTAGTGGAAATTTTTTTTTTTTTTTTTTTATGTTGCTTTTTGACAAACTATAAAGTTCTATTCATAATAATTTTTCTCTTTCTATTCAAAATCAATATGCCATCATGATGTGTCACACATAAATGCTTCAGTATTGGAATCTATAAACTTTATGACTAATAATACACCCACTAATTAATTTAATATAAGCAATGTGCAAAGTAGCTGAAGAAAGGGTACAAGCACAGCTAATTATGCAATTCAGATCCATGAAAGAGTTTTTTGCTGCTAGGAACAACAGAACTAAAATTATAGAACTAATCTAGAGAGAGAGAGAGAGAGAGAGAGAGAGAGAGAGAGAGAGATAATGTGCCCCTTTCATTCTCATCTCCAGTGAGTTTCAATGACATCCTGTAACTACTAAGTGTGTGTCTGATAAAAATTAAAAAAACCAGCTTATTTTACTAATCAGCTTATTTTTGCTACTATTTATGGACTCTGCTGCACTTTTTGGTACTATTATGGGTCTCATTGTACTATTTCAGCTAACTTTTACCTTTATCTACAATACTTTTAGCAAAAAGTTTTCAGTTTTAGCAAAATAAGCGGATCCCAAACAGACCCTAAGTGATTGCTTCTTTGTTCTTCCTATTTATATATATATATATATATATATATATTTTTTTTTTTTTTTCATTTATGATTTAGATATGAATATATTGTTCCTCTTTTCATTGTTGGGTTCAGATCTTCCTTTCACATCCGTTGCTGGTAATCTACCGATTGAGGTCTAGTTCTTTTTCTTTCTCTTATTCTTCCCAACGTTCACTGCATCTACCTATCTACAAGCTATTTTAGTAAGTTCTCTTTTTCTTTTTTCTTTTTTGATTGAGGAAAAAATAGTTTATTAACACAACCAAAGGAGTGTTAGGTGCATAAAGCAAATGGTCCAACCCACAAAGTAAAAGCCCACATATGGGCTTGTATTTTTTATTCCGTGGCTAGCAAGTAGTAGTGTAGTCTCCAAACTCAAGTATATTAGGATTCATGTGCTACTAGGAGTGTTAGTCGGTTGGGTAATATATAAAGACAATATATGTTAAGTTTCTTGGAGGGGCCGCATAGTGAAAAAAGAAAATGAAACAGGAGCCGCATATTTAAGAATAGAGAAAAAAGATTGTCGCCTTTGAGAGAGATAATTAGTGTGTGTGTGTGAGAGAGAGCAAAGAAAAACAAGAGAGAATGAGAGATTTTTCTTTAGCCGTGAGACATACACAAAAAATTATTGTAATTGATTTGATAATAGTGAAATTATTTGGAGTTTGTCCCGTGGTTTTTCTCTTCAAAGAGAAAAGGGTTTTCCACGTAAATATTTGTGTTCTTGTGTGTAATTGCTATTTTGGATTGCTAATATTTGTGATAATATTATTTGGGACCCAACAAGGAGATAGCATGAAATGTTATTGCATTTATTAGGTTCAAAGTTCAAACCACAGCCAAAACAAAGAATTAAAAAGTGAAATTAACAACACAAATTTTACAAGTTTTAAAACAAGTACAATATAAATGAACACTCATTTGAAGGAATCTTTTCTCAGTTGCACAACCCTATCTTTAGATTGGTAGTGAGAGCCAAGAGAGAAGTGAAGTATTTATGGGTGGGTTTGGAAAAAATCTTCCATTTGAAAGATTCAAATTCCTCCGAGAGTATCACAAGTTAATTACTTGTTTGCCAACAATTATCAAGTTCCAGAAGACGTGAGATGGGACAAAAGTTGTTACTATTTTTTTCCAATAATTATCAATTTCAAATGATGTTATTTTTTCTTTTGTTTATTTTAAATCTAGAAAATAGATTATACTATATGGAAACCAAATCTAATAATTCAAATTATAGAGAAATATCTGCCAAATTAATTATAGTTGGAACTCTTCTAAAATTTTCAACATGGGAACGAATATAACCTATAGAATCCAAAAATGATAGGCATGTAACATGCTAGCCTCAATGACTATGGCATTCACTAAGTTTTGATGTCCAATTGTCCACATTCAAGCCTAGAACCCTATATGTTTAGGTTGTATTTGCAATGTAAACACTCAAAAAGTAACAAATGTATATTTGCAAAGAGTGTACAATATTTACCATATTTTGTAAATATGTATAACATTTACCATTTTTGTGTGTTTACAATATAAATTTACATTATACTGTACTACCGTACAACGTAAAAAAAGAAAATTCCAGTGAAGTTTCACACTCATTAGCCATTATAGAGAGAGAGAATGAAGGAAATTAAAAGACATGGATTGACCATTGGAAACTTCCATTCTCACATGAATAATTCTACGGAAAACATAGTGGTTAAGTCAAATACATATATGTAATGTAATTTACCGTTGTTATTTAATTAATTTAATGAGTCAAACCAGTCAAGGCATCAAATTTGAATGCAAATTATATATATATATATATATATATATATAATACTGTGTGAATTGGGTTTACAAATTAACAATGGTCAAGCATCTGATTTGGTCACAGCCTCAGTCTTGATGTTGTATGGTACTACAGAAAATAATAGGATTGTACTTTTCTTTTTCTTGAATAAATAAACTCCTTCTGGTATACCAACTATTGAAATCCAATAAATATTTTCTGGGAAAGCTGAAATGATCCAAAACTACTGCAAAAAGATAATAATGCAGTACCAAGATGTAAGGAGGCTGTCTTTAGATGGTTTTGATATACTGTGGATGAGGTTTTAGGTGAAAATTTTGTGTTTTAGCCATTTATGTTATTTGCATTATTATGATAAACATGAAAAATATATTGCATTACCTTTAGTTTGCATCTTTTAAATTATTTAATAGGATGATTTCTATGTATTTGTTACGTGCAAATATACATAATCAAAAACATACATATACGGAAGCATAGATGTAGACTAACACGTGTATGGGTAGCTATCAACCTATAGGCTTTTTTTGGGTTGTGTTTGTCAATGTGTAGCCATTTTGATGAAGTTTTTTTTATCTATTCACTCTTTTCAACTCATCTACAATTTTCAACTGCCCTTGAAAATCAAATTTTATTTTAAATGAGGCACATAACATTCCCTCCTTTTTCTTTTTTACCACCTTCAAACTTGTCTTGATGCTAATTTCCGGATCCTCATCTAGCTACCACCTTCCTTCTTCTTGAATAACTAGTACCATAAGAACCTTCCTACTCCAAAATGATAACTAGTAAAGTGAATTTCTTCTTTATCTAACTTTGAGCATTTGTGTCCAACCATACGAACCACTTGGGTGTTGACTAGTTTGGCTTTTGAAGCATCTTGATTTGTTTAGATTATACAAATATTCAACTTTTGATCACAATCTTGACCACTCACAAGTTAATTAATATCAATTTCACAATTTGGCTAGTGAGACATCTTGATTCATTTTTATTGTGGGAATCTTCAACATGAGATCACAATTTACGTTAACCATGAGTTGATCAAGGCAAATATTCAATAGAACTGAGAATAGCATTAAAATCTCTAATACAAACCCAAGGACCAGGCACAAAGGACTTAATATGGTTTAACAACGCCCAAGAATTCAACTTTTGAGATGCTTCAGACTAACCATAAAAACCTGTTAAGGACCATTTAGATCCATCCTCTTCAACAACCTTTGCCAAAATATGGTTATCTGAACCATCAACACCCTAACATCAAATAAAGTTTTAGCCAAGTTTAAGAATAATGGGAGGATACATGTAACCACAGTATTCGAAGCTTGAACATCTTGTGGTATGAGTGCAAACACTTTCCCTTGTGCTTTCCTCCTCTGATCATTCTTTCCAGGTTGTGCCATTGAGTTTTGTTGAGGAGATGTACAACTTCTAGCTAAGTGTCCTGTCTTCCCACAATTATAACAAGCCTTTCCTTCAAAGAAATACGGCTTATCTCCATGAAACCTTCCACATGTAGGGCAAGCATTCGAACTTCTACCTTGAGCATTCTGGGGTGGATTCTTATTTTCTAGCTTATTTGATGATGAATTACTGCCAGACCTCCCAAAAGATCCTTTCTTGTTCCAATGACCTTGAGCATTGCCTTGTCGAAAGCCTGTCTATCCAGTGTTTCTAGGTGGGTTCTCCTTCCTAACATTGTTCTAGAAATCTTTCTCCGGTCTCATAGCTCACTTAACTGACTCTACATAATTATCAAGCCTTGATGCAATCAGATAGTGTCGAAATCTCTCATTCAACCCCTCTTGAAATCTACTTGCTTTTATCGCCTCAGTAAGGATTAAGTGGGGTCCAAAGCGAGATAACTCGATGAATTTAGCTGCATATTGCTCAATAGTTATACTTCCTTGCACCAAATCAGTATATTCCCTCTCTTTTCATTCCCGAACCACCTCAGGGAAGTAGTTATCATAGAAAACCCCTTTAAATTTCTCCCAAGTGATGGGGTTTCTCTCAGTGTCCATTCCCTCCAAAATGGCTTTAGTGGATCTCCACCAACGCTTAGCTTCTCCAATCAACTTGAAAGTTGCAAACCACACCTTCTGAGAGTCAGTGCAATCTAAAGCTTTTAACAACTTCTCCATCTGCAAGAACCAATTCTTAGCTTCCATGGGATTTGGCTTCCCATCAAAAGAAGGGGGATTCTACTTCATAAAAGTCTCAAAAGAACAACCAGCCCTTGCCTCTACTCTACCCACGCCTCACTAGCAACATGGGCCAACCTGTCCAACGGTCGAGCAGCAGCTTCATCCAAAGGATCAATGTGTGTCACCCTAGGACGTTCATTATTTCTCATGTCTTGAGTGACTTCAGCCTCAGTATCAACCCTTGCTTTGGTTGGCCTTCGCAAATTAACAATAGGTTCCTCGCTATTGGAATTAGCTACTCTCTTCTTTTTGGGTGGCATGATACCTAGTTAACAAAGAAATCAAGAAATATAGACGGTGGAACAATTATTATTACTAAACATAAGAAGTAACATTGCTAAGATTATTTAAAATTTCTCATCAAACATAAGCTAAATACCAAATGCTCTGACGAAAATCAAGATCATAGCCTAGTTTCAAGTGTCTACAGGATCATAACCTAGTTTTCAAGTGTCTATAGAATCATATCCTAAGCTCTGATACCACAATTGTAACGCCCCAAAAATCATAAGCAATAAAAGTCTATTTAATATAAATAATCCAAAAAAAAAATATTAAATAAAAGAAACCAGCAACCTAAAATCTCATCACAAATGTCAGAGCTCTAATCCACCAAAGACAAAACATCCTCAAAATAATTCTCCAATACAATGTTTAATGCCATAAAAATCATTATAAAATCCTCAATTCCACAAAATAATTCGCAACTATTGTCTTCCAAAAGTCTCTACTCCAATAATTCCTCTAAAGTATCTGTAAGGGGAAATAAAGAGGGATGAGATAACTCAATAAATGGAATTCACTAACATTAGGGTGTGGGAACAAACCTTTCAAATAAATAATTCTTCAACAAATTCATAACTTGTAACTCATCAATATTTTGTCATCAAATATTTCACATAAAAAAATATATCTTTACATTGTGAGCCCTCATAATATATATATATATATATATATATCAATACCATCATATAAACAATTTCCTAAACTTTTCTCGTGGTCAACGTTTTCGCCCCGTTGACAGGGTTGTGTTGTTCCCTTTTAGGACTAGAACCTCCTTTTCATCCCTTTTCTTAAGGAAGGCTCCTTTGGAACCTAAAGGTGCACTCCCTTACTAAGGAGTTTCCTTTTTGGATCCTCAATAGTATACTCCCTTGCAAAGGAGCTATCAAATGTGCACTGTCCCCTTTTTTCGGACCGTCCCTTGCTAAGGACTAAATACAATATTAAGCTTTTATTCACGATTTGCCATAGGTTTTCAAAACACATTTGAATATGCACACAAAAATAATCCATTCAAAATTCTAAAAAATATAAAGATATATTCACACATAGAAGTTTAAATAAATTTAGGTTGTCCCACAAGTTTTTCATAAAACGAATAGTCAATGTGCACATCAAGCATTTATAAAATATCAATTTATATATAGAATATCAACATATTTCTTTGATATAAAATAGTTTAATAATCAACACTGTTTGGGAAAACCCCCAAAATTAGTAAACACCACTTACCTCTTAGTTGCAAAAATAAAGGAAATCAACCTCCCTTGAATCACAACAATTCAGTAGAATTAGAACCTAGCAACACCAAAAATAGGTTCATCAATACACAATCTCCCACTTAAAAATCTATTTTCACACTTAAACGGTTTTATCTTAGACAATATTGATATATCAAAAATCCTTCATTTATTCACTTAACTATCCAATTCACTTTCAGCTTTGATCATATTTTTGGACTTAAAAAATATTGATGCCTAATCAGATCTTTCCATTAACGTAATCATAGGTATTCATGAAACTTCAATAGGGCCGAATAATAAATATCTGACCAACCTGAATGTAACAGCCATATTATTTATTCATATCCATTCACTCTAACATTACATCTATCCAATTTAATATTGGAAGCCATGTATAGTCTTAATTTATCAATCTCGTTGCTTAGCATTCCCACTTGATGCCGCTGGATATATATTGACTCTAATATTATATATATATGCAATCTAACATGGGAAGCCATGTGATAGTATTCTTAATTTATCAATCCAATTGCCTACATTTTTCCCTTGAAGCCACATGATATATAAACCTATCTGATTAACTTAATCAAAAGTAGAAGCCACATATTATAGTTCTGTCAACTCCATCTTAAAGCCTATGGAGGACCATACAGCTATATATAAACAGTTCCTATTATAATATTGAAATCATCATGGTCGGCTTTCCCACCAATATAGTGATCAGTTAGATTCGTGAACCCCATGCCAATTGTTTTACTTGGTACCAAAATAACATATGTACAGACCCATGTCTTCCTATAAGCGTGGGGACAATTGTTCGCCATAGAATAATTCCAACTCTCTAAATCTTTCAACATTCTAAAATTACAGCAAGACAAACCATACCTGAAATACTTGAGCACAGCTGTAGAGAAGAAAAGAAACAGCTCACTTGTGTGTTGCGGCTGAAAACAAAAAGGAACTTCTCATGTATATACATGTGTAACTTAAAAGGTAAAAGGCTAGGGTTATCAAGGCCCATATATTTACTTATGCCACCTTACTTGGGCTTCATATCCCATAGTATTTATCTTATTTTTAATATCTTAGGCCCAAATCAATTTAATCCATTTAATTGTAGGCTCCCTTTATAATTTACGCATAATAATTAAATTAGTATCAAAATTATGGGGTGTTACAGAACCGAGGTTGATCCATGATGATGTCATAATTAATTTAATAATTATTTAAATATATAAATATATTAAATTTGTAAATATTAGCAAAATTTACTAAAAATATCTTAAAAATTGGAACAAAATTTCAATGAAATTTTCATGATATTATAAGGTTAACATAAAATGGTACATTATAAGGTTAATAAAAAATAGTACAACATAAATAAGCATAAATAATCCTTTAAGAGAAATCATTTCAATTAACTAAAAACGACTTTTAAAATAAATTCATAAATTGCATAGGTATTATTCTTAAATAAAAAGTTAATTTAGCAATGAAAAAAATTTTAGTAATATTTAATATGTTGAGAAAGATGACATAGAAGTTTAGAAACTATAAATCATGTAAATTTAATATAAATTTAATAATACTGCATATTAGCTCCCAAGAAGAGCACTTGGTCCATTGGTCATGGCTTCAGTCTTGGTGCTTACAAGGTGAGAAAGCTCAGGTTTGGATCTTGACAGCCACGTTTTTCTTTAATTTTCCCCCTAACATTTGAGTATCCGTAAGAAAACACACCATAAGATCTTGTTCCCTCACTATCTTGTTGTTAGGACATATGTGATTCACTTGTTAGGAACATATGTCACTATTTTATGTAATTGGCTTATCATTTGACAAAATGCACTTTACTTGTATTTGGGTAGATCTAGGATGTGTTTAATACTTCAAAAAACTGTGTTTCAAGATCAAGTGTTGAAGACATGCAAGTCTGTCCAAGATTCAAGTTGAAGAAGTGCTGTTCATTAAAACTCGACAGCTAGCTATCCATTGAGCTTAAGAAGCTGTTCCAGCCCTGAGGCTTGACAACTACTCAACAACACCTTAACAAACAGCTATTTGTCGAGCTTTATGAAAAATAGAATTCCAATTCTGTTTTGACTCTAATCCATGATTATGTGTTTGGGCCTTTTTTTCTTCTAACCCTAGACATATAAAAGGATTATTTTAAAGGCCGTCAAAGTGTACACAAGTTGCACAAGTGTTGAGCAAAGTTTGTTCAAGCAATTTGTAACCGGAGACAAAGTTTTGCCCTAGTTCATCATTCTTGTGAAGAAGTTGTTGTGTATGTGCACTGTAGGGTTTTGTGACCAAGCATCTTCTTGATCTTCATCATTGGGATAAACTGAAGAACTTTGCAGCCAACAACCTTCTTTAGTTGGTGATTGAAGTCGCATACTAAGATCTGCGCATTGCTTAGTCATATACTTGGGAGCCGTGCATCAAAAGGGGAAGTTGTTACTACAAAACAAGTCCAATTGGGTATTAGGATAAGGGTTCAACTGTAAGTTGGTATAAGGTACTGAGATTCCTTTACTTGTAATCGCTTGTTTTGATAATAGTAGAATTTCGGGAGTGGTGACTTGAAAATCACTCGATGGGGTTTTTGCCGTTAGGTTTTCCCCATTCGTAAACAAATCACCGTGTTATTTATTTTCCATTGCATAACTAGTTTATTGGTGATTTGTTTGTGCTACCATGCGCTTTGCATGATAATTTGATTAATTAATAAACTTGGCTAATTAATCAATGAATTTATCACAAAGGGTCAATTCATTTTTGGCCTATCACTTGTGAAGGCTACGAACTATTCGAGGATTCCCAAGCCCTTGGTAGTTTCAACTTAAAAGTCTCATTGGTCCTAGCAAAGGTGGTCCACCACCCCCACTGATCCATTATTCAAAGAAGTGCCATCCACAAATTGCTTCCAATGCTTTGGTGAGATAGTCTACAGAATTTCTAGTTCTTATTGAGATATAGACCATTTTTTTTTAATTGGCTGAATAAATAGTTTAATTAATCATTTCAATCCATATATTAAATATAGAAAAAAAAAATAATCAAGTCTACTTTATTTAAATTATTTAAACAAGAAGTTTTAACTCTGAAATCCAAATCTTTTTTTTTTTGGGTAAATTGCAAATATCACTCTTACAATATGGAACTTTTTTTGAAGAAAAAAAAATATGGAACAATATTGTGGTTTTTTTTTTTTTTGGCATTAACTTGGTTTATTTACTTACCGACTTATCTATTTTGCGACTTGTTTAAAAACCATGATCGGAACCATTAATGACCCTAACATCAACACCCTCCCTCCAAAGAAGAGCCAACCCACCACCCAAACCCGACCTTTTCACAATGAACCGGTGAGGTAGATTTGTATCCTTACAAAGCTTTTTAAAATCCTCCTTAAACATTCGAGTATCTGTAAGAAAACACACCATAGGATCTTGTTCCCTCACTATCTTGTGAAGGCCACAAACTGTCCGAGGATTCCCAAGCCCTTGGTAGTTTCAACTTAAAAGTCTCATTAGTCCTAGCAAGGGTGGTCCACCACCCCCACTGATCCATTATTCAAAGAAGTGCCATCCACAAATTGCTTCCTACGCTTTGGTGAGATAGTCTACAGAATTTCTAGTTCTTATTGAGATATAGAACATTTCTTTTTCTTTTTTTTAGTTGGCTAAATAAATAGTTTAATTAATCATTAATCATTTCAATCCATATATTAAATATAGAAAAAAATCAAGTTAATTTCGGCCAACAAAATTCGTGAATTTCAAAAAACTCAAAACATAAAAGTTGTAGATATTTAAGTCACGGTTCCAGCCCATCTAGCCTTGAGTCAATTGGATTTTTGAAGAGAGAGATACATCTAAAATACTGATTAGTGCTCAAATCTGATTTTTCCTCTTCAGATTGTGGCCTGTTGATTTCTTTCCTTATTTGAAGCTTTTAAACATGGTAAATGACCCTATCACTCCATAAAAAGTATACATTTTAAGGTGTTATCGAAACCCTAAACTATAATACACAATATATATATAGACACACACAGACACAAAATAAGTAAACGTACACCCCAATCCAACTTGCAGTGATAGAAAACATCGTAGCATATGGAATTAGTACCATGTTCTTTCAAATAATACAAACTAACAATATGGTCCAACTCCTAAAAACATAAAATAAAATAAAATAAAATAAAAACAATAGTCCAACCAATCCACTAAAGTAGATTGAATACTTATGTTGGGTCATTCAGTTTAGCCACTAGTGGAGCCAGCCACAGTTCGAGTGGGGCATGTTCTTCTATTATGGCCTTTTTGCCTACAGAGACTGCACAATGGCCTTGGTTGATGCTTTGCCCCTTCGTTTTTTTCATTTCGAAGCCGAGTTGTTCTTGGTCGACCTTTTTCACGGTGCAGCTTGACATTAGGATACAAGACCGGGAAATTGGGCTCATTCCAATGTACACTATTTGGAACCATGCGAAATCTAGGTGCATGACAAGTAGCTTGTTCTTCCAAATGGTAGCAGCGGTCGATATATCTCATTGCAGAGATGCCTTCATATTTACACACGGCAATGACATGTGAGCACGGAATCTTATAAACCTGCCATTTTTGACAACTACAAGTGTTCTGCCTCAAATTTACCTCATGACAATGATTACCCCTATATGCAGAGTTAGGGTTTATTGGTGTTCTAACTTCAAACAGACCATCTTCATGACTGAACACAGTAACTGAATGCTTTGGTGCCTTTTTTTTCCCATTTATTGAATTTATTCTTTGCATAGGCCGTAATGAGTTCATCGGCAGTAACCTCTGCACATGCCTTAGTATACCAATTGGCAAAGTGGGCGACACAACAGTAGTATGTAAGTTCAACTAACGCAGTTATGGGTAGATTTCTATCACTCTTTAAAATTCTATTGAAGCTTTCAGACAAGTTTGTGGTCATTGCCCCATAACGATGTCCACCATCGTATGCTAACGTCCAATTTTCCATTGGCATTTCCCTTAAATACTTCTCACCATTTGCACTTAATTGAGTAATTCTATCCCTGGTGATTTGATACTTTCGTAACTGATTCTTTATGCTTGCCCACATTACCATAGCCTTCAAGTTTTTATTCCCAATTTGTTGATTGAAATTGCTAGCCACATGGCGAAGGCAAAAACGATGATACCAACGTGTCGATTGATATATAGTCCGTATCGCTGCCATTATATCAGGATGACGATCAGATATGACACATAACCCTTCCCAATTAGTGACATTAATCTGAATACAATGCAAAAATCAATACCCGCTATCATCAGTTTCCTTCTCCACAATGGCAAAGGCAAGTGGAAAAAGTCTGTTGTCACCATCCCACGTTGATGCAATCAGTAATGTACCTTTGTACTTACCATATAGGAAAGTTCCATCTATACTAATCACTGGCCTACAATGTTAAAAACCTTCAATTGATGGACCAAAAGCCCAGAACACTTTCTCGAATATCGCACAGCCTAGCATAGTAGCAGGTATTGTTCTCCAAATAACCCTGCTGCCCAGGTTTGAATCAATCAAAGCTTTCAACCATTTTGGCAATAATTGGTAAGATTTGTCCCAATCACCAAACACTCTACCAATTGCTTTCTCTTTCGCCTCCCACACCTTAAAATAAGAAGGCCGGTATTGGTACTTATTGTAAAGAGTCTTTTGAAGTGAAGCAATCTTTATGGTTAGATCATTTTTGACAACATCCCTCAACTCTTTCTCAATAACATGGGTGTCTAATTGCTCGTGATCTTGTGTGAGCGTGGACTCTGTACATGTGTGTGGACCATTGTATTTTCTAACCTCAAACAACCCATATGTAGCCCGAATAGACCAACATTCTGGATCTGACTCTCTTACACAAAATGTTTGGTTTCTCTTGATGTGATAGCGTTTAACAATAGCTTGTAGTTTATCCTTATCGACAAAAAGCAACCCCACATAAAACTCTTGGGTAGGGTCCCAAATACTCTGAGTGGGCTTTTCAAATGGTGGGTTTGGATCAATCATATTATCCCACGTGTTTTGTGAAAAGCTTAGTGATGAAGGTTGATGGAATGCAATAGTTGGACTGCTTTCATGATTACCTTCATTTAGAGGCTCCTGTTCATCTCCAATATCATCAAGGACCTTGTTGTCATCAAGTTGGTCATCACTATCCATGGCTCGCATCCTTTCTGATAATGTATGGACCGCATTTTCAGTAGTAGCAACTATGCGATGTGTATCATTGGGATCATTAGCAGCTTTCTGAGTGGCGGTTTGGTCATACTGAGCTTTAAACTCAAAACCAGTAGTCTCTTGTGTGACATGCTTAATTGGATTATCATAGTTAGCATCACTGTTGTTCATTGGCCGAGAAGGAACATGTTGGTCCTCAGTTGCAACATGAGTATATGGAGCATGATAGTTAGCACCGCCAATGTTGATTGGGGAATGACCCGCATCTTGAGAATAATGACCAGTATGAGTGGCATATGGATCATGGAAGTGCTCGCCATGTGAATAACTAAATGATGCACTCAGTCCTTCGTTGGCATATCGAATGGGAAAAATATCTCGATGGCTTCTTATAGGCTCTACACCCACGTATAACTCTGCACCTACAAATCCATATTGGCAGTCTAACATATCAAATATTGCACTGACACCATTATCATCTTCTACCAAAACTTGCTGGTAAGTCACAGGATGTGGATGACATTGAAAAGGAAATCTATACCAAATAGTCAATTTTGAATCTTCTCTGTTTATATGAAGCGTGGATGCTACTCCATCACATAGATCTTCAAATGTAATACCTCGGCTTAATGGAAGCATAGAAAGAGGTGGCCCTTCGTAATATACCCCATTTTCTCCATGTTTAATTATTCCACCAGAATGGATGAGAAAAATGAACAACTTTTCTGCCATCTACACTAAAACATAATAATAATATTAATAAATTAACACTACACAACCATTACAATGCAATACAAGAAGGTAATCCATTAAAAATATTCACTGATAATATTAGTATTAAATTATTTTTTATTAAGGTTTATGAACGTATACTAACCTTTTTTTTTGGTTTTCTTGTAGCATATGTGTATATTATAGGCTAACAAACTAAGTATTTCTTTGAGGAAATATATGTCAATTTTGAAATTTAGGCAAGAATTCATGGACAAATAATTTAAAACATATCATACAAATCAGTTCATGTTGCAAAACACATAATACAAAAACAAGATTTGCATAAACAAATAATTTAACAAAAACGAGATTTTCATGCTTAGCTATGCCCTTAAAACATATCAACATGAATATTATAAAAAGAAAAGTAACTACTTAAGAAATATAACTCACCTTCTAAGAGATAACGAACGGATAGATATTTGCAAGTGTTGTTACTTATAGTTGTTTGTAGAATGTATGGCACATATGATTTGAAAATGGTTGGTAAAATTATGAGGGGAATAAGAGTGGAGAAGAAGGTTGATAGAATTTATAGGGGAAAAAGAGTAGAAAATAAGAACCATGGAAATTTCAGTGACATTAGTGCTGTTTAAATAGGATGCAAGTTTCATATTAGTTAAATTCTTAGATTTTAAACTATATAATTAGAGACGCAATTGACAAAATACAACATAACACAGATAGGACACTCTGGTACAAATAAATTACTTAACTATAAACATATATTCACTACAAAGAATCTCTGCAAAAATCTCAATTTCTTTGTTCTTTTTGGTTTACAATGTGCACATCAATCATTTTTTTTTCTTCCATATTGTAAGAATCTATGTACTTTCTTTGGATTTTTTGGTTTACAATGTGCACATCAATCATTTTTTTCTTTCCTATTGTAAGAATCTATATACTTCCTTTGTTTTATTGTTTACAACGTACACATCAATCATTTTTTTCTTCTATAAGAATCTATGTATTTTTTTTTTTTTTTTTTGTTTACAGCATGTACTTTAGAACACTTGTAGGGTACTTTTACCATAAAAGAACATGACAAACCAAACTGCTTCGGTCAAAAAAATAAGAATATGCGTACTTTTTTTATATCTCTCTCCTCTATTTCGACAATGCCATTGCCACAAACCAGATAAGATGAGGAGTTGAGATGATTGGTTGATTGACTCTTTGTTTTTTTTTTTTTTTTTTTTGCTTTTTTTTTTTTCACAACGTGCACATAAGAATCTATGTATTTTCTTTGCTTTTTTTTTTTTTTTTTTTTTTTTTTTTGTTTAAAGCGTGCACCTCAATCAATTTTTTCTTTCATATTGTAAGAATCTATGTACTTTCTTTGCTTTTTTGGGTTTATAGTGTGCACATCAATCATTTTTTTTTTTTTCTAATGTAAGAATCTATATATTTTCTTTGTTTTGTTTGTTTACAGCATGCACATCAATAATTTTTTTTAATAAGAATCTATGTACTTTTTTTTGTTTTTGTTTACAGCATGCATTTTAGAATAAGATTCAATGTACTCATTGTACTTGAATCTATCCTTATTTGTTTCGTACGGTACTTTTACCATAAAAGAACATGACAAACCAAACTGTTTCGGTCAAAAAAATACTGAAAGAAAGAATAAGAATAAGAACAAGAATATGCGTACTTTTTTTATATCTCTCTCCTCTATTTCGGCAATGCCATTGCCATAAACCAATTGCAACCAATTTTTTTTTCCTCCTATTTCGGCAATGCCATTGCCACAAATTGATTCCCACATTTTTCCCCCTCTATTTCGGCAATGACATTGCCACAATTTCCCCTCTATTTTGGCCATGGCGTTGCCACAAACCAATTGGAACAATTTTTTTTTCCCTCCTATTTCGGCAATGCCATTGCCACAAATCCATTCCAATTTTTTTTTTTTTTTTTTTTGAGAAATGATAAGTGCACACAATTTTTACAATATTTTTACAAAAAATTTTAAGTGGCAGGTTGTTATTGTTGGATTAAAAAAGTAATCTCAGTGTTAAATTCAAATTTGAACTAATAATAACTAATCACCTGTGATTTGTTGTGAAAATGTTGTAAAAATATTATGAACGTAACACTTTTTTTTTTTTTAATTTCTCCCCATATTTCGGCAACCACTATTTTTTTTCCTCCCATTTTCGGCAATGGCATTGCCACAATTGCCATAAATTTTTTTCACCTTTTTCGGCAATTCCATTCCATTTTTTTTAAAAAGAAATAATAAATGCACACAATTTTTAAGTGGCAGGTTGTTATTGTTGGATTAAAAAAGTAATCTCAGTGTTAAATTCAAATTTGAACTAATAATAACTAATCACCTGTGATTTGTTGTGAAAATATTGTGGACGTAACACTTTTTTTTTAATTCCTCCCCAGATTTCGGCCACCACTTTTTTTTCCCCTCCCATTTTCGGGAATGGCATTGCCACAAATTTTTTTCCCTATTTCGGCAATGGCATTGCCACAATTTTTTTTTTTTTTTTTTGAGCGCTTCACACTTCGAGCACATAGCACACACTCGGTCAGGCAGTTTGGGCAGCAGGAATTTTGGTAACACCGTTGCCGAAATTCAAAATTTTCTCTCTCCCACTTTTCCTCTTTCTCTCTCATACTTTTGTTGAATTTCGGCAACACCGTTGCCAAAATTCACTCTCTTTCCTCATTTCCCTAAATAAGTTGGAACAATACCTATACCGCAAATAAATTTCGAATTTAGCAATATTCAGCCAAAAGACTCAGCGGGTGGTGTCTGAAAGTGAGTCTTCCAGATGCATTGAGCGAAATTTTAAAGAATTAACTTTACACGTGTCAGTTTTTAGAGAGGCCTTTTTCCCTAACGTGGCAGCACCTCCTTAAAGCTTTTGCCATTATATATAGTACTGGTCGCTAACCCGTGCGACGCACGGGAAAGCTACCAATTTTTTCCAAATGATGTGACATTAGTTATTGGAATTCAGCATCGATTCTCTAGTAGCGCGTTCTTATTTTTCAATTTCATTTATTTCATGTCTTCCACTAAATATTCAATGCATTCATTATATTTAAAAAATGTTGAAGTAAAGTTGTATCCTCAAATAACTAAATATAAGAGTTTAATTCCTCTCTGTTTCAATTTAAGACCAAACTGTGCATAATAGCAAAAAAATTTCCTTTGTTCCAATACGTCTTTAGTACCAAAATCACAAATTCATTAAAACCAAATTGTGCATAGAAAATCTTAGAGATTGAAAGACAACTTTAAAGTGTTTTTTGTATCTTCTTCCTTTGTTGCTTTGTAGTAGTCCCCGAATATGCCTTTTTGTTTTCCTTGAGTACAGATGTTGGTGTGAGTTACACATTGGTTTGAACATCAAGTTTTTGAAATTTTGTACAATCACCATCTTCTTCAATTGATAAGTTGTTGCTACATTCATTTGAAGTATCACTGATGTAAACCTGGCAATAGAATAGGTTGAGAAATGTATTACAACATATACATCTTAAATATCATATTCGTAATTTTTTTTAAATTAAAGAATACTTACTTCTGTCATTTTATCAAGCTGAATTGCATTGTCAGTTTCTTCAAAAGAGTCAAAAAGTTTCTTGACAGTGTAGAATTCCCATCCATAGTTGAGATTATAGTCATTTAGTTTTATTTGGAAAACAAATTGTTTTCCATTTAGATTTTCTATTTGCACAGGAAGGATGACTTCATCGAGCTCCTAACAAAAGTAACATTTTTCAAATTGTGCACTCAAGTAAAGTTTAGTAAATATTAAATACTAATTTTATCTTTGACATTCTCACCTCTAAAGATTTATTCAAAAGGTCTTTGGCTGATATATTGAGTAATTTTTTTGCTTCTGAATCAAATAAAATGAATGTGGCCATTCATGAACTATCTTCAACCTTTAATTGAATTCTATACCTAATAAAAGAAACGACATATATAATGTTAATATCATATTATTTGTTGTGTATTTTAATATAAAAAGTAAACATTTTCATTTTGTGCACCTTGGGATTGGGAAGCATGCCTTTTTGTTGCAATTGTCACACCATAAAAATTTATCTCTTGACTTTACCTTTTTACGACATACTTCGCAAGAGATAAAGTACCAACCAGAATGATCTATGTCAATGTTTATAATCTTTCCTTGACAAGTAAAGATCGTTTCCTAGAAATTGAATTTAATATCAATCAATTTATAATTTTATAGTTAAATTTTGTAAAATCAAGTCTATAGTACATAAAGCAATGTTAAGGACACAATGTTATTGTTGAAGGTATATTTTTTTCTTACCTCATTATCAGAGTCCCACATAATTTTTTTTTTTAATATCACTTATGGTTCTTCTGTTGATGTTCATCTCTTCTTGAATTGTTACTTGTGGTTTGAATTGCTTGGGCATTTGTACTATTGGTTGGTTATTTTCCACCAGCCTATTATATTACATAAAGATATTATAGTATTGTAGAGACTATAAATATATTAAAAATGTGAATCCAAAACAAAGCACTTACTGATCTTTGAATTCAGCAGTCTCAGGAATGTCCAAATCAATATAAACTCTTGTTCCACTTGTTGACGATAAGTTATACTCTCCTGAAATGCATGGGATTGATTAGGAAAAAAAGTACATTGAAGTTTCAATGGGATGATTACTGTAATAGTGAGAGGTCTAGATTAGAGGGCATAGTATCTTGTAGACATGCACAATACAAAGGTAAATAATCCAACTTTGCTATGGTAGATATAGATGCTAAAGATAATGACACTTGAGTAAATGTTTGTCACATTTTGAAAACGAAAGGACCCCAAAAATCATGCTCTTGAAACGGATTAAAAAAAAAATGAAAAATCTCTCTCAACAAAGAAAAATGTAAAGGGAGGGAATGAATCCCCCAACAGTAAGTGATGAATATCTTTTTAATTCTTATACATTGAAATGATTTTTCTCTGCTCAATAATTTAGAGACATAATTATCTTGATTCATTGGATGCTTACATAATAATTCAGCCAAAATACTTTGTATTTCAAACAATTGGATAATTTCTTATGTAGTTCAGAAGATGGTTATAAAGAGAAATAGAAAAGAGAAATGAACTTGCCTTTAAAAGTCTTGACAGTCAAACATGTAGCAATTATGATAAAAGGGCCTAGATTTTCAGTAAAGAAGCTCTCCTCAACTTCATTTGCAACTGATCCCTAAAGTGTAAGCTTTATTTCATTTCCTCTGTTCAAATTTTCCAATGTTACAGTGTAAGTTCATATAATATAAGTGCATGTATTGAAAATAATTTCTTTTTTTTTTTTAAAAAAAAAAGACATACTCTATAGTCATGACATTTATGTTTCTCATCGAGTCATTTGATCCTTTGATGCAAGGTTGCTCAATCGGTCCAACACCAATCACATTTGCAATGATATCTAGGCATTACAAAGATGTGGATGTAATTATTTTCATATATAACAATAATATAATGCATAATTATTAAAAAATTTAATATAACGCATAATATATATAGAGATACTTGATAGCTGGACATGTTTATTAACGCGTTCATGTATTTTATTGTAGTCAACAAATTCAAATTTATGACGTGGTATATCAACATCAATCTCCTTTATTTCCTTAATGCTAGTTATCAATGTGAACATAATCTTGATGTCATTATCTACTGGTCTATACAATGCATTGCCATCAACCACTTGTAAATA
This sequence comes from Quercus alba, assembly GCA_036321655.1. Lineage (NCBI taxonomy): Eukaryota > Viridiplantae > Streptophyta > Magnoliopsida > Fagales > Fagaceae > Quercus > Quercus alba. The sequence continues at coordinate 700,249 of JAYJMT010000015.1, forward strand.
AGAGAGTTCATAAAATTTTCCTTCTTGCAGAAGAGCCTTGAACTTTTTAGCAATATTATTTCGAATGATTGCATGTATTGAATTATTTTGCAAGTAAAGTGCATCAGTTTTATATAGATAGAGTTCATGGTATATATAATGATCGAACAATATTAAAAGCTATAGAAGAAAAACAAACCTGCTCATCGATTAAAATCATATCTAAACTAATAATATCATTATTTTTTAAGTTGATTGCATTTCACATCCTTGATATTTTGATCTTGACTTTCTAATTTTCTTTGTGTTTTTCTATACAAAGCTGATTAAGGAGAGAATATTGCAACATCTTGGATCCCTACCTGTATAGATTAATAAATTTGAAAGTTTATAAAAATTCTATCTTTCATTTAGATACTTCATAGAATAAAACAAAACAAAGCAATATAACAAAGACACCAAAAAGTAATTAGCTTGTTAAAGATAGAAAATAGTAATTAGCTTGTATTCAATTATCTTATAGACATGAAATTTAACAAAACAGTAAGCATATACAAAGTGCCTAAATCAATTTGGAGGAGATAAACAGAAAAAGGAATAATATATAAATTTATGTTACCTTTATTAGTTGGTTTCTTGAGTCAAAGATTGGTAAAAACTTCTTTATACACAATATTTTTTGTTTCAGACTTTCTTTTAGTCTCATCATTAATGATGAGGAATTTTAGGCCATTTCTTCTTGTAACTCTAGACACTACAATGTAAAATTGCCCATGACTAAAAACAGGTTTTGGCAAATACACTCCAACATGTTTCAATGATTGTCCTTGGCTTTTATTTATAGTCATTGCAAAGCACACTGAAAATGGAAATTGTTGTCTCTTTAAAACGAATGGCTATTTTGAATCACTTGGAGATAATGTTATTCTTGGAATGAATACACGTTTGCCTATATTAGTGCCAGATATGATTTTTGCTTCTATTACCCATGTAGCCAATCTTGTTATAATGAGTCTTGTTCCATTACAAAGACCTTCATTCTAATTAAAGTTTCTAAGCAACATTACATGCAAACCTATTTTTAATGTTAGTTTATGGTTTGGCAATCCTAGAAATCTCAACGTGTTCAAAAATTCAACAGTATACAGGAGATCTTGGTCAGGAACATTTGAAGAATCCTTGCATATAGAATCTGAACTTAGATATTCATGAACTTCTCCATTTAAGGATGACACAATGTAGTCATTTAGTTCTTCAACAACTTTATTTGTAGGGGCAAGAATTGCCCTATCCTGTAGGTAACTTGGATCTGTGTATTTATTTTCCAAACCTGGATATGTGTTGTCAATAATATCTTGTATTGGATTCTCTGAAGGTTGGATAATCAAATCACCTGGAATTGAAATGTTGTAATCCCCATCTCCTTCTCCCAATTCACCATTACCTATTTTAAGAATCCACTCACTAACTTCCTTTATAGATGATGTTTCTATTCCACTCATATTGTTCTGTAGAAGCCTCATATTTGTTTGGAGTTTAAAGACATTGCAATCATTCCATAGATATGACTTACTAATTAAGGGTTGGACTATATCTTCTCGTCTTCCCTTTCTCACAACTGGAAGTATTTGTCGAAAATCACCCCCTAGAACTACAACTTTACCACCAAAAGGTTTTTTAGCATTTTGAGGATCTTCAATTTGTAGTATATCTTGTAACGTGTGGTCAACAACTTCAAAACAATTCCTATGTGCCATCGGTGCTTCATACCAAAGTACTTGTTTTTTAGAGAAGTTCTGCTGCTTGTGTTCTTTGCTTTATGTCAAAGGTAGAGTCATCATTTACATTAATTGGGATATGAAATCTTGAGTGAGTAGTCCTTCCACCAAGAAGCAACAAAGCAGCAATTCTTGAAGATGCAACAGCAAGAGCAATTTTGCCTTTTGATCTTATATAAGATAGGATGGTTCTATAAAGATACGTTTTACCCGTTCCACCATGTCCATAGACAAAAAACATTCCCCTTCTTTCAGTAGCAACAACTTCCATTATAGAATTGTAGATTATTCTTTGTTCATTGTTTAGGCCAGAAATTAGGATCTCATGTTCTCTTTTCAAACTTGATACATCATACGACATTTCTTCTTGAATAAGTCTATTCCTATTCTGAATAAGATCCATATTTGGCTAGGGCATTTGTGGATAATCTCTAAGCGATCTTCCATACTGTTGGAGGATTTGTTCAATTTCATACAATCCATAATTTCTCAATTGGTCATCTTGAAAGTTCAAAAGCGTGTACAAAAACACCTTTGAACGTTTAGACCCCCAAATTACAACTTAACCAATTCAAGCAATATGTCAAACAACTAGTGTGCGGAAACTTAACACATGCTATAACACTAAATTGGTTAAAACCTATCTAAGCCATAACAAAATAAAATCCACAGCAGATAATATAAAGGCAAAGATAGAGAGGAAGGAAGATGCAAACACAAAGACAACACGCGATGTGTTATCGAAGAGGAAACCGAAGCCCTCGACGTAAAACCTCTCCGCCGCCCTCCAAGTGGTAAACAATCCACTAGAAAATACAGTTGGGATACAAGGACAGCAATAGACCCTCCAAGCCAAATCTACCCAGTGCACCTAAGCCCTCCAAGCTTCTTGCTCCAACGAGGTTGCGCCGAACCTTTTTCTTTTCTAGCTTCCCGGATTCCGCTACTAAACCGTAGCATCAACCAATGAAGATTGGTTCCTTCCTAACTGCTTCCTAGAAATCCAAACAACTGTCTCACAGTGATGATGATGGTGAGAACCAGGTTTGGTATAATACCTCTCAAGGATTTGACAATGGAGAGGAAGAGAGTTGAGGAATTTGTAGAGACTCTAAGGTATAGATTGTGGGTGAAACAATCTTGTTTTTCTTTAGGGTTTCTCTCTCAAAATTGTCTCTGGAAGCTCTCTTTCAATTGTGGGTAAAAGGGGTATTTATACTGGAGTGGAGAGGAATGTGAAACGTCAGGTTTTTAAAAAACAGGGGTGGCTCGCGGCTTGACCTCGCGGCTTGACCAAGTCGCGAGATCTAGTCGCGAGATAACCATATGGCCAGTTGTTCTGTTTTGTCCTGTAGTGCTCCAGCTAGCATGACTGTTCATCTTCCAGCATGCTTGGCACGTGTGCATCTTCTGGCGGCTTGCAGCCACGAGTCACCCACGAGTCCCAGCCGCGAGTCTCTGTTTTCTTGCACACTCTTGAGCAATCTTCACTCTATCTCACTCACTACCCTTACATCAAACCCACCTAAATACAGGGTTACTAAATGCTGAATTACAAGCAAATTTGGCACGGAATAAAGCCAATTAGATGGTTGAATAAATTAAACCTTACAATCTCCCCCTTTGGCTATTCCGTGACAAAACCCTAAAACAGACTCTAGACTTAACATGTGAGTTGGGAACAGTTGAACAAAACTCATTCACACCTAACTCTAGAAGCTGTGAAGCACTTGAATCATATGAACATAATACTCCTGAAACACAACAATACACCATGATCATTGTAGGCAGAAAATTATAGAATGCATATGAAATAGGCAATATGTGATCAAGCAAAGATGGAGTTAAGAAACAAACCATAGCTTGACCAACCAAGTGAACACCACAAGGTAGTGATCACAGTGCTCATTCACACTTGAAATGAACACAAGGACATACAAGTTAACAAGCACAAGGCAAGACACTTGTATGTTCAACACTCAACCAATGCATAACACACAAGGTATATGCATCTAGGAACAATCCTACAAGGGCACAAGAGTGACAGTACATAAACCAAAATGCATAACATTTAGATTAGAGTACTGATTTCAACATAGCATAAAGGCTGCACTAAGCAAGGTACAAACCATATAGCCTACAAACTATGCATAAAACATTAACCCTAAAAGCTTACAAAAGCACATGGGTACAAAACACAAAAACATCCTGAATAGCAGTTTACACAACATAATATATCAACTTAAAGTGAAATCTTAAACAGAAGAAGAATGACTATATCAACTTAAAGTGAAATCTTAAACAGAAGAAGAATGTAAAGTCACTCCCCCTTAGGTAAAGACACTCCCCCTCTAATCATGCCTATCACTCCCCCTTTTTGTCATGGAATAGCCGAGTCATCCTCTTCCAGCTTTCTCTGAATTTGATCCAGTTGAGTTTGAAGAGAAGTAAACTTCATATCCCACCGAGTGCTTTGATGGTGTAGAGAAGCTGTGAGTCCAGACATCTTTGTATTCAACTCATGGACAGAGGATACAATGCGATCAAGTTTCTCATCTAAGGAGAGAGTGCTGAAATGAGATCCACTGGGAGATGCAGAAGTTTCTGGTTTGGCTCTCTTCCGACTATGTCCAATGCTTGCATTGAATGTACGCATGTTGATTGGACTAGGTTTTGGGATAGGAGATTCATCTGCCATTGGATAAATACCCTTGAGCTTCAAGATCCGTGAAATGAGACTGCAGAAAGGAACGCATATCCGTGACTCAGTTCGAAGAACCGTTTTGCGCAGAACATGAAAGATATGTGCACAGATGTCTATTTCCACATCAGAGATTAGATCATGAAGAAACAAAGCACGTCCGAGGTTCATATACCCAGTGCTTGATAATGGGTACAGATTGTGAAACATCACAATTGTAAGCACTCTCAGTTTTGGAGAAAGAGAGGAAACACTGATGGATTTTCCATTGGGTGAGAACTCCAAGTCTTGGCCAAGACTTTCTTTGAGAAGCTCCTCATCAGGACAGAGATCATCATAAACCGGTGAATGTCGGAAAATTGGTCTGTTGATGTGAAGAATTTCTGCCAGATATGTAGGAGAGACAGAAAAGCTCTTTTTCCGAACCCAGCACTTAAGTTCATCTCCTTCCACAATTGCGTTAGCATAAAATTCTTTTACCAGCTCTTCATACGCGTCATCCGGATTAGAGAGAAGGTAATTCCAATCCTTGTGAGCAAACCATTTCGGAATGTCAGTGTCATGAAGTGAGGACTGATCCAATGCTCTTTCTAGTAATGGTTTGGCATGTAGAAAGAAATTCTCATAAGACTGATAGGCTGCATATGATCTGAACTTGTTCGGATCGAAACTCTTTGATGAAGAGCGAGTCCCTTTTGGTTGAGGTGAGTAATCATCAATATCAATTACTGGTTCCTTCCCTTTGGAACTACCCCCTTTCACAGCAGCTTTCTTGAATGGTGACATGACTAGTCTGCATTATGAATAAGGGAAATGACAGAACACAATCCAACAGACTTTAGTAGTAGTGGGTTAGTGGAAATTTAGGGACAATGAAGAAACCCTAATAGCTGGATGAAAATGGTCTGAAAATAACAATGAGGGACACAAATGGCCCGAATTGGACTACACAGAAGAGGGATGCCAAAAAGAACCACATACTCAGCTGAAAAAGAACCCACATTCAACAATACAGCAACAAGATACCACATAGTATCACAGAGAAACACGATATCAACAGCAGATCAAACGAAAAAAGCTAACCCTAGCTAAGCACATGATGAAGAATCAAAACCACCAAAACAAACGAGCTCAAAACAGAAACACAAGCTACAACAACTAAGCATGGACAAAGAATAATAGTTGAGCAAAAAAAAATCACAAAAACATGCTCAAATGTGAAAAATCCAGAGGAAAAACCTTAACAACAAGTAAAATAGAGTTCAAGACAGAAACACCATACCTGTTAGTCGACGATTTTGAGCTGAACAGAGTCAAACAATGGAGATCGAAAATGGAGGCACGGTGTGAATGGGTAAGAGCAGATGAGAAAGACAATGAACAGACCTAAAAAAAATATCGAGGGAAAACAGAAAAAGATTTAAAAACTGCTCCTGTTTCTGTAAAACACGCGTTTTTCGCGGCTTGATTAAGTCGCCACACAGTCGCCAGCTCAAGCCGCCAAAGCACTCAAGACCAAAAATTTGAAAAATTTTTCTAAGTGTTTTTCGCGACTGGAAGGTCTACCCGCGAGTGAGTCGCGAGCTGAGCCGCGAAAATCTCTAAGTGAACCTCGCGACTAGACCTTCCACTCGTGAACAAGTCGCCAAAAATGACCAGCGAAGTAGCGACTGAGTCTCGCGACTTGACATACCCGCGATTGAGCCGCCAAAACAGGGCTTTTGAAATTTTCAGATTTTTCAAACAAAATACTTTCCAAAAACACTTAAAACACTCAAAAATCTTTTTGTGCTTGAATTAACATAGATTGAGCATGTGAAAACACATTTCATCAAGTACAATCACACAAATGAATATGGCATTTATTGAACATAAACTTGTGTGTTGTGTGTGGATATCAACAATGAGATAGTCCTTAGTCTAATGTGAAGCTTCAATGATCAATTCAACCAAGACATACACAATTAGCACTAGATCATGTGACCCATCTCAATTATAGAAATATGTATATATGACCTCCCACAAAACTTGATAACATGAGTTGGAGCTTTACATTTGACTCCACTTTCAATCATAACATTTGATCTTTTTGATCTTTTGAGTCGATCACTTCTCATTGTGAGAGTAATATGTGATATTTCACTTTAATGAATAAGCCTTTGGCTTTTTGAATAAATAATCACTTCAATATAAGGTCGCTTACCCTTTTTCCTAGTCAAATACTAGAATGTGCGACAGGCTTTTGCAGCTCAATATCTCTTTTCATTTGGAGATTTACATTTGGTGAGCTCTTTTAGCAAAACAAAAATAAAGAGTGGGAAGATATATAGACACAAGTCTATGCATGTCTCAAGATCAACATAACCATTCACTAATCATTCATGACAAGTTTGAAGATCTATTTACAACAATCACATAGATTTCAAGATTTTTCCCACAGTGATATGAGTGCATGAGAACAAGTAATGCTCGAAAATGCACAAAGCCATTAGCACAAAAGTACAAGGCAAAACAAGTTTTGAGACAAAGACTCAACAATGTCAATCAAGCTTTTGATTTTCTAATTTTTATGTGATTTTTGGATTTTTGACACAAAAGAAGAAAATGATTGAACAAACAAAGAAAGAACCAACAGAATTCACAGATGGACAAACAAACAATAAACATGTTGCACAAAGAGCTAACAAAGAGGTGTGTGCCCCATCACAAGCAAACATATCATATTATAAATATGTGAAGCACACAACACATAAGGGAGTCAAGGAATTGTACCAACACCAATGGTCTTACGGAGTGATTCAAACCGTGGACCATCGAGAGGCTTGGTGAAGATGTCCGCCTTTTGATTGTCGGTGTGTACGAACTCAAGACACACTACTCTTTCCTCTACCAAATCCCGAATGAAATGGTAACGTATCTCTATGTGTTTAGACTTTGAATGCTGGACAGGATTCTTGGAAAGATTGATGGCACTGGTGTTGTCACAGAAGACACACATCGTTTCTTGAGGAATTCCATAGTCATGAAGCAATTTCTTCATCCAAAGAAGCTGAGTGCAGCAACTTCCAGCAGCGATGTATTCTGCTTCTGCAGTAGATAGAGACACTGAATTCTGCTTCTTGCTCATCCACGAGACAAGATTGTTACCAAGATAGAAACAGCCGCCTGAAGTGCTTTTCCGATCGTCTACACTGCCTGCCCAGTCAGCATCTGAATACCCAGCAAGACAAGAATTGGAGTCTTTTGAATACCACAGACCATAGTTTGCAGTACCATTCACATATCGAATGATTCGCTTAGCAGCAGTCAGATGAGATTCCTTCGGATTCGCTTGGTACCTGGCACAAACGCCTACACTAAAAGCAATGTCCGGTCTACTGGCTGTAAGGTAGAGCAAACTCCCTATGATGCTCCTATATAGAGTAGGACTTGCTTCGACTCCAGATGAATCAACATTCAGTTTAGTGGATGAACTCATGGGCGTGGAGGCATGTTTTTGGAGTCTAGTCCAAACTTTTTGACAATATTTCTGGCATACTTCTCTTGAGATACAAATATGCCCTCCTTTTGTTGTTTGACTTGAAGACCCAAGAAAAATGTGAGTTCCCCCACCATACTCATCTCAAACTCCTTCTTCATCTCCTCAGAAAATTCAGTAGCACGATCTTCGATGGTTGCCCCAAACACTATATCATCAACATAGACTTGTGCCACAAGGAGATAATCTTCATCATTTTTGACAAACAGAGTTCGCTCGGCATACCCTCTCTTGAAACCTCTATCTAGAAGATAATGTGTAAGACGATCGTACCAGGCTCTAGGCGCTTGTTTCAAGCCATAAATGGCTTTCTTCAATCTTAATACATGATCTGGAAAATGAGGATCCTCAAATCCTTTTGGTTGCTCAACAAAAACTTCTTCATTTAGATATCCATTCAGAAATGTGCACTTTACATCCATTTGATAAAGTTTGAAATTCAAGGTGCACGCAATGGACATGAGGATTCGAATGGATTCGAGTCTTGCCACCGGAGCGAAAGATTCATCAAAATCCACTCCTTCTACTTGAGTGTATCCTTGAGCGACTAACCGAGATTTGTTTCGAATTATTTCTCCATCTTCATCAGTTTTGTTTTTAAAAATCCATTTTGTACCTATAACATGAATGTTCTCAGGCCGTGGAGCAAGTTCCCACACATCATTCCTCACAAACTGATTCAGCTCTTCATGCATTGACTCTACCCAATTCTCATCTTGAAGAGCCTCTTCAACCCTTTTTGGTTCAAACTATGCAAGATAGCAGTGATATGTTACATGATTAGCTAGCAGAATGTTTCCTTTCCTGAGGCGAAGACCGTAATCAAGAGATCCTATGATGTTACTCTCCGGATGATTCTTGGTAACTCTTGAGGATGGCCTTTTTGAAGTGGAAACTTCATCACTGCGAGAGATAGGAGGATGGACTTCCGGAGGAGTAAGAGGACTTGATGTTCCAGCCATCGATCTCGTTTCCATTCTTGGGTTGATGGGAGTCGATTCTACTTCTGGTATAGGTTCTTCACCTTCTGTATCCAAAGCTTCTACCTCAACATCGGCCTCTTTGGTGCTCGGCCCTTCTACATCATCAATCATTTCCACCTTAGGTAAGGCATCATCAATCTTGACATTTATGGACTCCATCACCATTTTTGTTCTATTGTTAAACACTCTATACGCTCGACTTGTAGTAGAGTAGCCAAGAAAAAAACCTTCATCACTTCTAGCATCAAACTTCCCAAGATTCTCTCGATCATTTAGGATATAGCATTTACTTCCAAACACCCAGAAATATTTCACTTTTGGCTTTTTCCCATTCCATATCTCATAGGCAGTCTTCTTTGTACCAACTCGAAAGAAAATTCTATTGCCAATGTGACACGAGGTGTTGACAGCTTCTCCCCAAAATTTTTGAGGTATTTGCTTGTTAAGCAACATGACTCTTGCCATCTCCTAAATCACACGATTTTTTCTCTCTACCACTCCATTTTGTTGTGGAGTTTTGGGAGCTGAAAATTCTCTCTTAATTCCATTCTTCTCACAGAAGGACTCGAATCTTGCATTCTCAAATTCCCTCCCATGATCACTTCTAACTTTGGCTATTGGAACCCCTTTTTCGTTTTGTAGTTTCTTGCACAGAATCTCCAACCTCTCACAAGCTTTTGATTTTTCTCTAAGGAATTCAACCCAAGTGTATCTTGAGTAGTCGTCCACAATAACCATAATGTATCTCTTCCCCCCTAGACTTTCAGTTTTGGTAGGCCCCATTAGATCAACATGGAGTAACTCCAAGCACCGAGAGGTGGCTATCACATTCACCTTGTGATGACTTGCCTTAGTTTGCTTCCCCATTTGACACGCACTACAAACGATCTTCTTCACTTTTCCAAACTTAGGAAGTCCCTCGACTGCATCAAGTTTGGAAACTTTTGCTACTTGTTTGAAGTTGGCATGCCCAAATCTGTGATGCCACAGCTCCAACATATCCACACGAGCACTTCTACACGATATGGGTGCCGTGGGAACTATTCCATAACAGTTATCTGTAGTCCGATTTCCTTCCAAAACCTGAATCCCCTCCTCATTGATGATCAAACATCCCTTCTTAGAGAATTGTACCAGAAAATCATCATCACAAATTTGAGTGATACTCAGCAAATTTGCCTTCAGCCCTTTTATGTACAGCACATCTTTCAACAGCGGCAAACTAGGTATCTCAATGGTTCCTTTGCCTAGGACTTGAGCATGACTTCCATCACCAAAGGTCACATAGTCACCAACCTTTTCTTTGAGTGTCTTAAATAGAGACTTATCCCCTGTCATATGGCGAGAACACCCACTGTCAAGATACCACAAACACGCATTAAACACCTTCAATGAGGTATGCACAAATAGGTTCACATGTGACAGACATTCTTGACCTTCAAACACAAACTCATCATCAGTTTTCATGCTTCTTTTAGTTTGATTTTTCATTTTCAGATTCTCAATCATCTCACACAACATTCTATTCTTTCTTTTATATTTCTTAATCAATGATTTAGATTCAGATATGCTACTGTGTAAGACATGATTCTGATTTTCAAGATATTCCAGCATGTGAACAAATACTCTAGCATGTTTCTTATTTTTTAACAACTCTACAAGATCTTTAGTAAGACACTTTTCAGACATATGCATAGAGTCATTTTCACAAACACTTAAGCTACAATTCAGCATGGTATAAACCAAAACAATCAACCACAACACAGGGGTCTAGGATCACACTTAGGTAATAAAACCACAACAAGTGTACCTGCTCTGATACCAATTGAAAGTTCAAAAGCGTGTACAAAAACACCTTTGAATGTTTAGACCCCCAAATTACAACTTAACCAATTCAAGCAATATGTCAAACAACTAGTGTGCGGAAACTTAACACATGCTATAACACTAAATTGGTTAAAACCTATCTAAGCCATAACAAAATAAAATCCACAGCAGATAATATAAAGGCAAAGATAGAGAGGAAGGAAGATGCAAACACAAAGACAACACGCGATGTGTTATCGAAGAGGAAACCAAAGCCCTCGGCGTAAAACCTCTCTGCCGCCCTCCAAGCGGTAAACAATCCATTAGAAAATACAGTTGGGATACAATGACAGCAATAGACCCTCCAAGCCTAATCTACCCAGTGCACCTAAGCCCTCCAAGCTTCTTGCTCCAACGAGGTTGCGCCGAACCTTTTTCTTTTCTAGCTTCCCGGATTCCGCTACTAGACCGTAGCATCAACCAATGAAGATTGGTTCCTTCCTAACTGCTTCCCAGAAATCCAAACAACTGTCTCACAGTGATGATGATGGTGAGAACCAGGTTTGGTATAATACCTCTCAAGGATTTGACAATGGAGAGGAAGAGAGTTGAGGAATTTGTAGAGACTCTAAGGTATAGATTGTGGGTGAAACAATCTTGTTCTTCTTTAGGGTTTCTCTCTCAAAATTCTCTCTGGAAGCTCTCTTTCAATTGTGGGTAAAAGGGGTATTTATACTGGAGTGGAGAGGAATGTGAAACGTCAAGTTTTTACAAAACAGGGGTGGCTCGCGGCTTGACCTCACGGCTTGACCAAGTCGCGAGATCCAGTCGCGAGATAACCGTATGGCCAGTTGTTCTGTTTTGTCCTGTAGTGCTCCAACTAGCATGACTGTTCATCTTCCAGCATGCTTGGCACGTGTGCATCTTCTGGCGGCTTGCAGCCGCGAGTCACCCGCGAGTCCCAGCCGCGAGTCTCTGTTTTCTTGCACACTCTTGAGTAATCTTCACTCTATCTCACTCACTACCCTTACATCAAACCCACCTAAATACAGGGTTACTAAATGCTGAATTACAAGCAAATTTGGCACGGAATAAAGCCAATTAGATGGTTGAATAAATTCAACCTTACACATCTGATAAAATTAGTTCTTGGAATTGGAGGATATGCCTTTGCCTATTTAGTATATCTTCTATAATTGGTTTCCAGTTGGATTCCCAAAAACTTAATGGATCAGCTACTTTATAGAACAATAGCATTGTAACAAATAGTTGACGCAATTGTTGCCCACTGGCCTAACTCGAAGCTTCAATTAAGGAATCATGCCATTTTTTGTCATCATCAAGAAGCCCAAGTGCATAACAGGCTTCCTTATAAGTTGGATAATTAACATCGTTTATAGTCCTTAATTCTTTAAAGGTTCTTGGACCTTTGCCAATGTTAAGCAACATTCTCAAATAAAACCTTTTACCACTTGAAGGATGTGTGTAATACACTCTTCCAATACAATATTTAGATTTCCTTCTTTGCCATTGCTTATCATTACTATGCCATACCCATTTTGTAGGAAATTCAACATAAGTCAACTCTCGAGCATCTTCAAAAGCCTCATTTGTTTTCATACATTCTATAAACTTTGTTTCTTCAATACTAGGTATATTTAAAACATTATCCAAGCTTGTATTTTCCAGATAAATGATGGGATGTTCGTCTTCCAAATGAAAATTAATCTTTCAACATGTGGATATCAAAATTGAATTGGAAATTCAAATATTCTCCAACATGCTTCAGAAGCTGAAATATATCTACAATCCAAGTATGCTTTTGTCTCATCAACAACAATGTCGGTCTCTTGTCCATCACTCCCAATATTTGGCAAATTCTCTTCTACAACAACTGTTGCTCTATCTGATCCCTTGTTTATATATTTAAACAAATATTTGATCGATCTAGATTTATTACATGATTCTACATTCAAATGGGATTGATACTTCACCAAAAGATCTACATTATAAGGTACAACATATCGGTTATCCAAAAGAATTCCGTTCTTCTCTATTGTTTTTCCATCATTTCTCCTTCTATATACTGGAAAGCCTTCTTCATCAATTGTTGTTTCTTCATAAAATCTTTTCAGAATATGTTTTGTACATTTACCATTCATCATGCACGGTGATTTCGGTTTTGCAGATCCACATGGCCCATGCATCATAAATTGTTTTACAGCTTCATTAGCAACAGGATCCTCACTTGGATCTGGTATCTCAGCCATAATGATACCATCAATGTCTGTTGGACTTGGACACTTATCCTTTGGATCCAAGAATAGAAGAATATGTGTATGTGGGAGTCCTCTTTTTTGGAATTCAATTGTATACACAATTGCAATAACTCTTCCAAAATGAGATTTATGCCTCAAATCATGTAATAGTTCATCCAATTTTATCTTAAAAACCCTTGCTACAATATCTGGCCGATCCTCATATTTCAGGCCTTCTATAAATTCTAAGGAATGATTGATTTCTGGCCATTTTGGATTGCAAGTAAATGTAAGAAATAAATCTGGGTAACCTGCCCATCTACATATTGCCATTGCTTGATAATTTTGAACCATGTACCTTGGACTTCCAGTAAATGAGGATGGTAGGACTATTCGTTTGCCTATAGTAATGGGATCTGTATCACCACGAAGAACGACATCTTTCAAACCATAGTACAGCTCTGACCTCAATTTTTTTTTATTGAATCTAACCCATTGTAGTCTTTCTTCTTCGATAGAATTGTATGCATCCACTATAAATTGTTGAAAAAGCCTTCTAGCAAGCAACAATGTCTTGCACTCATGAAAGCGTTGTTGAAGCCTATAAGCATAGTATTCTCTCATTGTTATTGATTCCCTTTTTCTATAATTGCTCCCATTCAAATTCCTATAAGGTATACCAAGCATATACCCATCCTTACCATACGGAAAAAGTAATGGATATTGCAATGCCATAAAGCTTGGATGAGTCCCATTTATACGTTGCAATCCTAAACTTCGATTCTCAACAATAATATCTCTATCAAAACTTTCAATATTAAAATCTGCAACAATAAGAGCAGCTATCTTAGACGTTACAGGTAAGTCATGTTGCCTTTCACCAGAATTGCGACTTCGTATTAAACAAATTCTGACATTATGTATATCTAATTCATCAAATTTGTCCTTGACCATTCTAAAACATTTAACTAATTGGTTGCACTGGTCTAACATTTCCATCAACCTGGTAACAATATCTGGATCCAAATAATTTCTATCATCTTCATGTATAACTGCATCAATTCTATTTTCAACTTCATTGTTAGTTTCATAAATATAAAGCTATGCATACTTAGGTTTTTGGCCATGGACAGGAAGAAGTGATCCAATTCTATGATGAGTTTGACCATTTACACGAAACACATATGGACCAGAACCATTATTCACTGATCTATCAACATTACCCCCCAAAGAAGTGAAAGCAAAGAGAAAGTTGTAGATTCTTATCCCTAGTTGAAAGTTTATTGATCTCTAATCACTATTAATATTGAGTAAGTTTCCAAGAAAGGGTGGAGGTTCTTTCAATAGAGGGAGTTCAACTCTTCCTTTAGAACAGCACAAACTAAACTTCGGTTTTATAGGCGTTTTTGACTTTACAATTCTCTCTTCATACCAAAGTTGAGCTCCACAATGTTCACATACTATTGTTGGAGGTCCTAAATCCAATGGTTTCGTAAATTTTCCTATGACAACAAAAACAAAAATTCATTTTTTCTTCCTAATTTTAGAACTTTTTTGGGAGAACTAAAAAATGTAACACTTAACGTTGTTTTCTGCTTTTATCATTAATGCTATATTGTCTACGTCGAATACTCCTTTCAAATGGCTTGTCATCTCTTGTTCTTGTTTGGCCTAGGTTACATACTAATTATTAGGTTACATACTAATTATGAGTTTTTTAAAGAAAAATATTTTTTTAATATGTCAATATCATACCCCTTATATTTCTCTTTTTAGATAAAATTAATCTTCGTCTCAATCTTGCATAGAAAGCAGACTCCATGCTTGGGGAATAACCTAAAAGCAAAGCATTCACAATGTAAAGTTGTGATTTACAAATTTGTATTTTGTTGGCTTTTATTCCATGCCAAATTTAATTGTAATTTTATTCAATCTTTTGTACCCTGTATTTGTTGTGGGAATTTATTGTAAGGGTTGTGTGATAGTGAGAGAGAGTGTGAAGACTCAAGCTATTGAAGATTGAAGAGTTTTCGCGGGTATATCGCGATTAAGTATCCTACGAAAGGAAGCACGTGCCTTGCACATGACTGGAATGTTTAGAGTCAGGCTAGATGTAGACAGCTGTGTCTCGCGAGTATCTCGCGGGTAAGGCCATCCCGTGAGACACCCGTAAGACATTCTGTTCTGCAAGCCTGTCCAGTCTGATACATACTTTTTGTGCCTACACTATTTATACCCATATTACCCACAAATGTAATAGAGAGCTTCAGAGAGAAAACCCTAGCTAAAACACTTGAGAGTTAGAAATTGTTCATCCAACAATTCTTTACACATTTATTTGTGGAATTTCCTCATCTTCTACCTCTCCATTTCCATACCAGTGAGAGGTCAAAAGCCCAAACACTTACCACACCTTTTGAGAGTGTCTAATGAGGTTTTGGTGCTACTGGAAAACATTAGAAGAAGCCAAGGATGGCAGATGCAACATGGAGCTTGTTGCGGGATTCGGAGAGCTAGACAAGACACGGTTCCGAGAAGCCTTGTTGGAGTAGGAGCTTGGAGGGCTTAGGTACAAAGTGTAGATTAGGCTTGGAGGGTCTCTTGCTTACCCATGTATCCTAACTGATTGTCTAGTGGATTGATTTCCACTTGGAGGGTGGCAGAGAGGTTTTTCATTGAGTTCTTCGATTTCCTTTTTGATAACACGTCTTGGTATTATCTGTGTTTGCATCTTTCTTCCCTACTCTTGTTTATTTCATTTTATTACTGTGTTGCTTTAATTATGAAGTAGAGTAGCTCTCTTGTTTGTTGGCTTGCGTTTACACTATTCCACACTTAGTATTAAGTTAGTGTAAAATCAATGAAGCCGTAATTTGAATTGGGGGTCTAAACAAGCTCTTGTGTTTTCACACATTTCAAACTTTCAATTGGTATCAGAGTGGGTACACTTGATTTGGTTTCATTACCTAAGTGTGATCCTTAACCCCTTGTGTTTATTTGCCATGGATTGTGTTTTGTATGCCTCTATGCATGTTTTAGATGTTGATGAATGTAACATGTCATGTGTTTGTGAAAATGCCTTTATGAGTGATAATCCTCATGATTATGATGCTATGTTACATGAATCCTTTGGTGTTGTTGATATTCCTAACATCAAACTCTTAAAGAAAAAGGCTAAGAAGTTTAATAAGGATTTGAGCAAGTTATTTTGTGAAAAGGATGAATTGATTGCTAAGCTCAATGAAGCCAACAAATTGGTTGAAAAATATAAGAAACTTGCTGAAAATTCTCTCGAAAAGCTGAAAGAGTTTGAATTTTTTAATATGTACTTGGATGCTAAACTTGTTTTGTCTAACAAACTTGTTGATGAGCTAAAATGTGAAAATGAATCTCTTAAGATGCATGCCAAGTGTTTGATTACTGAATATATTGCTAAAAAGGATGATAATATTTGTTGCAATCATGTTGTAGTACCCGATTTTGTGCCTAATGTGTGTTTTACCTCTAAGGACAAATCGGTGTACATTCTTCCACATAAAAGAATTCAAAATGTGGAGAGAAAGGTTATTGAGTCAAAGCCTCCGTTTAGGCCTCAACCTAAAGTTTTGAATGGATCTAAGTTTGTTCCAACTTACCATCATTGCGGTGTGATCGGTCACATAAGACCTCAATGCTCCAAGTTGAAGAGAGAACAAAACCAGGTTGCTAGATCCCTTCCCAAAAAGCCTAGTGTACCTAAACGCATTGTTTGTCACCATTGTGATGCCTTTGGTCATCTAAGACCTCAATGCTCTAAGTTTCATACTTTTAAAAGAATCAAAAGAAAAGAGAAACTTGAGCTTCATGGAAGTTGTGTTAAAAAGGGTAAACCGGATTTGAGTGAAAATAGCATGTTGTTAAAGAGAGTGTTTAATGCTCTTAACTTCTTGACTATGTGCATCCCCGGTTCCCATTCTTCCAACCCTTGTCTCTCTTCTCATGAGACACTCATTCCAAACAATTGTTCCATTTGGATGAGGAAGGGTTCCTATGGTTGAGCTTTTGCTTTTTTGGTCCTTGATCTAATTCTTTCGATCTTTGTAAGACCCTTCATGCATTAAATGTCATATCTTCATGCATTTTGTGCATCTTGCATTTATTTGTATGCATTGTTTTGTTTTAGATCTTACTTTTATGTTTCAGTTTTGTGTGAGTAAAAAATCCAAAGCCACATAAAAAGTGAAAAATTTAAAAAGTTTGATTGTATATGTTTGAGCACATTTCATATGTGAGTTTGCCCTAGTACCTTCGTACTAATGGCGTAGTGCATTTACGAGCTTAGCTTGTTTTGTATGCACATATATCTATGTGGGAGAAGTCTTGAAAATTATGTGTGATTGTTGTAAATAGATCTTCAAGCTTGTCATGAATGATTGGTCAATAGTCTTGATGGTCTTGATACTTGCATAGATTTGTGCCTATATCTCTTCCCACTTTATTTTTATGTTTTTGCTTAAAGAGCTCAACAAGTGTAAATCTCAAAATGAAAAGAGATAATGAGCTGCAAAAGCTTGTCGCACATACTAGTATTTGACTAGGAAAAAGGGAAAGCGACTTTTGTATTGAAATGTACTCTTAATTTTGAAATATCAAAAATTTCAAGCACCGATCTCAAAAATGAGATGTATTGTTCAAAAATGGTCAAATGTTATGATTTGTAAAGAAGCCAAATGGAAAGCTTCAAAGATTTTGTAATCATTTTTGTGGGAGGTCATATATGCTCATTTCTATAATTGAAATAGACTACTTGATTTCGTATCAGTTGTGTATGACTTGATTGAATTGATCATTGAAACTTCACTCTAGTCTAAGGACTATTCCACACTTGATCCACACACACAACACACAAGTTTAATGTTCAATGAATACCTATTTCATTTGTCTGGTTGTATATGTTCAAATGTGATGTGTGTGAGCTCAACCATATGTGGATCAAACCAAAAAGATTTGTGTTCTTTTTGTTTGCTTTTGGAAGTGATTTGTATCACCCATGTTTTTCAATGTTTTTCAAATTTTTTTGTGTGAAAAAAAAACATGTTTTCTGGGTGTTTTCGTGACCCATTTCACATGTAAGCTCAGCTGGGAGTTAAATGGTCCAATTCTCAACTTTTTCAGCTTTACACAGAGAGTTTCGCGATTGTTTTGCGGCTGTTTCACGAGTAAGGCTTACCAGCGAAATACCAGTGAGATACAAGCGAGATACCAGCGAAATTTTCATGGGAAGCTAACCAACGAGATACTGGCGAAAATTTCTAGATCAGCTTTTTAAAGGTTATTTCATGGGACATTTGTTTTAAACGCCTCCCATCTTTTCTTAAACCCCTGTTTTAATGTTTCTACATCAAAACCCAACTAAATTTAAGTGTTTTTCATTCCATTAACATCTCTAAGGTAATCTTTAACTCTTTTCATTGATTTTGATCCTTAGATTATGTTTTTGGGGGTTTTATGTTCATAGTTGGGATTTTCTCAAATGGGAGTTGGAAAACTTATTTTTTGTCAATCTTTTTTATTGGGCTTTGTTTTAAATGATAATTTGGTTTGGATGTTGGCCCCTTGTGGCAAAAATAACATGTATTAAGGCTAGATTTTCATATGTTCATGCATTATTTAACATACATGTGTAGTGTGTGTACTCTAAGTGTTCGATAAAATGCCCAAATGGCATTTTGTTGTTGATTTGGTCTCCGATGAGTACTAAAATTTGGGGATCAACATAATTATTCATGTTTATCATGTTTGGATCATTGGTGGTGTGTTTTATGCACTTTGCCCCGTGAGTGCTTATTCATGCATTGGTCATGCATCTCACATGCACACTAGATGCACCTTGCTGTACACACTCTAACACTTGACATGTTTTGCACTTCTCTCATGCTAGTTAAGTCTTTTTAGACCTTTTAGCACTTAACATATTCTTGTGTCTATGTCATGCCTAGGTTCACATCATGTTCCATCATCCTTAGCATGTCATGCTCTTTATGCTTTGTAGCATTTTTTTAAGATGTTTTTGTCTTTCGTTTGAGCTTCATTTTCTCATTCATCTTGCACTCCTCATGCATCATCTTTCACCCTTGTTCGTATCTTCTTTTCTTTCCCTTTCCTCTTGATTCATTTGTCTATTCATGACAAAAAGGGGGAGAAGATTTTATGACTCATGTGCACATTCTTAGGGGGAGAAATTCTACCTCATGCACATTCGTAAGGAGATAAATCCATAGGGGAGATGCATATATCAAGGGGGAGAAGACATTCTTTTATGAGAAAACCTTGTTTTACCTTATGCTTGATTTATTGGTGTTTAATGGTGTTTTGTGGTCTATGCTTTATTGCTCTCATTGCATCGTGTTTATGTGTTGAACATGCATATATCCTTATGCTTGTTCGGATGATCATTTGCTTTGCTGTGGTCATTGTAGTCATTTCTATATGACTGTTTTGGTGTATGATCAAGTTGCTCTTATGTTTCACATCATGTTTACTTGATTGCAATTTACTTGTTACATTATATTTGTCCTTTTATTACTTGCTTTACCTTGAGGGTCTAATGTGTTTTGTGCAAATGTTTCAAGTTACAAGTATATATGTTCCAAGTTCATCACAACTCCTAAGATTCATGGTAGGGGGAGTGATATGATGGGGAAGAAAGAGAGAAAGAGCTTTGTGCTACATTAACTATGTTTGCTTTGCTCATAGTTCATGATTATGCTTAGCTATTTAAAATATTGTAGTTTGTGACTATCTCAATGCTTTTGTAGCATTTTTTTCTCGTACTTATAGATATGGCTAAAATTTCATGAGTACTTCACACTTGTGCCCTTAGTAGGATTGTTCCTAGATGCATATACTTCGTGTATATTGCATTGGTTGTGTGATTGGACATGCAAGTAATCATAAGTTATTGCTTCGTTGTATATGTCCGGATGAACATTTACTTGTTATATGTTCATTGGAGTCATTCTTTAATGACTGCCCTTGTTTGATCAAGTGTTTGTTTGCATGATATCTATTGTTTACATACTTGATCGCACTATGCTTGCTCTTGTTCATACCTTGTGTTCAACTAGTCATAAGCTTAATGAAAGTTTTGTTTGTGTGCGAATGTTTCAGGTTACAGGTATAAACTGTGTTGTGGGAATTTATTGTAAAGGTTTTGTGATAGTGAGAGAGAGTGTGAAGACTCAAGTTATTAAAGACTGAAGAGTTTTCGTGGGTATATCACGACTAAGCATCCCGCGAAAGGAAGCATGTGCCTTGCATATGACTGGAATGCGAAGAGTCAGGCCAGATGGAGACAGCTGTGTCTCGCGAGTATCTCGCGGGTAAGGCCTTCCCGCGAGACACCCGCTAGACATTCTGTTCTGCCAGCCTGTCCAGTCTGATACATACTTTCTGTGCCTATACTATTTATACCCACATTACCCACAAATGTAATAGAAAGCTTCAGAGAGAAAACCCTAACTAAAACACTTGAGAGTTAGAAATTGTTCATCCAACAATTTCTACACATTTGTTTGTGGAATTTCCTCATCTCCTACCTCTCCATTTCCATAACATTGAGAGGTCAAAAGCCCAAACACTTACCACACCTTTTAAGAGTGTCCAGTGAGGTTTGGTGCTGTTGGGAAACATTGGAAGAAGCCAAGAATGGCAAATGCAACATGGAGCTTGTTATGGGATTTGAAGAGCTAGACAAGACACGGTTCCAAGAAGCCTTGTTGGAGTAGGAGCTTGGAGGGCTTAGGTACAGAGGATAGATTAGGCTTGGAGGGTCTCTTGCTTACCTATGTATCCCAACTGATTGTCTAGTGGATCGATTTCTGCTTGGAGGGCAGCAGAGAGTGTTTTCATCAAGTTCTTCAGTTTCCTCTTCGATAACACATGTTGGTGTTATCTGTGTTTGCATCTCTCTTCCCTACTATTGTTTATTTCATTTTACTACTGTGTTGCTTTAATTATGAAGTAGAGTAGCTCTCTTGTTTGTTTGCTTGTGTTTACACTATTCCGTACTTAGTATTAAGTTAATGTAAAATCAATCAAGTCGTAATTTGAATTGGGGGTCTAAACAAGCTCTTGTGTTTTTACACATTTCGAGCTTTCACACAAAATTTTAATTCATAAATATAATTATATAGCAAAAACATATATTACAAATTAATAGTTAGATGTTATAGAAAGGGGAAAAATTGAAGAAAAATATAGCATTCACATACTAACTTCAGAATTTAAAAAAAAATAAAATAAAACATAAAGATATGATTATTTGATAAAATACAAATTGTATTACAATTTGTATAAAATATGACCATATTCCAATTTCAAATTCTCTCTACAAACATATTACCAATAAATATGCAATAAACAGTACAAAATAAAGGAAAGACTGGTAAATACTTGACTTTCCTCGTCTTGTAGTTGTATTACCAAATAAGCCAGATATCAAAATGCTAAATCCGTACCTGCAAAACCATAAGAATCCAATTTTCAGCCAAGAATCATTAATAGAAGAAAAATAGTACAGTGCAGAAAAAAAAAAAAGATTTACAACAGCAACCATATATTTGCTACTGTACACAAACAACTTTTTCATCACAATGATAAAAAAGCAGATTTAAAACAGCAACCATATATACAGCATATTAAAACTGTACACATATATACAACCAACAAAAAAAAAAAAAAAAAAAAAAACTCTTGAGACACACAATGATACTATTTGATTTTTTTAATTAAAAAAATAAGGATTGGTATTTGGTACTACTTGGTTATCTAAAAGAGGTCTTTTTTGTGCATGGGTATAAAAAGACCAATTGCTATACCGGTGTATTTTTATGCTTAAAAAAATAACAAAGGACAAAGTCTAAGAGGTTAAAAATAGACAATAAAGAAACTTTGACTTGAGACTATTATAGATACAGCCAAAAAAAAAAAAAAAAAAACAACAACAACAACTCTTGACACACACAATGATGCTATTTGATTTTTTTTTTTTAAGTAAAAAAATAGGGATTGGTATTTGGTACTACTTGGTTATCTAAAAGAGGTCTTTTTCGTGCATAGGTATATGTTAGTCACTACAGGTTAGTCTTGTTAGATCCAAGTTTTTTTTTTTTTTTTTTTTTTTTGGGAGTTGCACAAAGAAAGATCAATTGCTATAGTGGTGTATTTTTATGCTTAAAAAAATAACAAAGGACAAAGTCTAAGAGGTTAAAAATAGACAATAGAGAAACTTTGACTTGAGACTATTATAGATTCAAAAGTAAAATGAAAATAGAACATTGGATCATGAATGTCTGGTTCTTCTTCATCACAAACGTAAACGAAAAGGGAAAAAAAAAAAAAAAAACTCTCACCACACACATACACAAATTAATACAAGAAGCAGTATACTACCACCCCATTACACTGTACACATATATACAGCAACTTCTTCATCACAAACGCAAAATGAAAAGAAGAAAAAATCCATTGCACCATATTGAAAGACCATAATTATTACTTACAAATAGAAAAAAAGAATCCAAATTTGCGAACAGAACACTATAATATACTATGATATTAAAACTCCAAGCATAAAAGCAGATTTAAAATAGCAACCATATATTTGCTACTGTACGCATATATACAGCAACTTCTTCATCACAAATGCAAAACGAAAACAAACCAAAAAAAAAAAAAAACAAAAACAAAAAAAACTCTCACCACACACATACATAAATTAATACAATACTAATTTACCTCACAAACATCATAGATCTTTACTTAGGTTTCTGTAGTAAAACTGACCACTATCAAAGTATTTGTATTTGCACATTTCTAGCAATTACGCAGTTTACCCTTGGTCATTCAATATGTGAGATGAGACCAAGATACATTTTTCATAATGTTTCCCCTGGTTCAACTTATTTCCTTTTTCCTAATCCACGTTTCTAAATATGTATCAATTTTTACATGGGTCCCATCATTCACTATGCGAGCTGAAAAAAAAAAAAAAAACAAAAAAAACCACATTCACAATGTTTCCACAGGTTCATCCTATTAACTATTAACTAATTGGGAAAACAGTAGCACCTTTTTTTTTGGGGGGGGGGGGGGGGGCCTGTTTTGGTAAGCTAATAAACACAAGTTAAAATACATAAACATTGAGAACCCCCATATATCGTATAATAGTGTGCATTGTGGCAGGCCTTTCCTATCACAACACTCTCATCTCTTTAACCATTCTTTCTTACCTTATAGGCATGAAAAAGGTCGCATGCCTCAAAATCAACCTCAAATGTGCCATTCATAGCATCTCCATATTGTCCAATGCATTGGGCACATCAATTTTACACACCAACACACTACATTGCTGCCCATTAATTTCATATATATAATATATCCCAAACCAAAGTCAGATCCCAGCATTACCAAAAACCCAGATATATATTTTCAACCCATAAACAGGGCAAAACCCAAGTGGGGGATTTCCATTGAATTTGGTTCAATTTGCAATGAGAGGAATAAGATGATGACATTAGAATTTAGAAGGCTAGATACATTACAGACCAGAAGTTAACAGAGGAGCTACATATCAAACTAAGATTGGAAAAACTAATAAGGAATTGGGATCCAAGACTTTAATAAGTTAGCTGAGAAAATATTGTATGAAACCCCAACCCCTTAAAAAGTCTCAACTGTACCCAAAATCAACCTCAATTCAAGACGTCAATATTCAAATTTTACATATAAACCACACATAATCAAAGCCATACTTCTAACAACAAAATATACCAAAGAAGAAAATGTTACAGAAAATTAATTTATATATATGAAAAGAAACATATATATATACAGTAATTTCTTCATCACAATTTGTGAACTGAACACTACAATATACTATGATATTAAAACTCCAAGCATAAAAGTAGATTTAAAACAACAACCAAATTTGTGTTGTAACTATTAAAAACCTGCTTCATATCTGTAACTCCACCTCACTCAGTTTCCACTAAAAAAATTCAAACCCATAGCTCAGTTTCCACACAAAAACAATTCAAATTGACCAATAGCTCAGTTCCCACACAAAAAATATATTGAAATTGATTATCTAAGTGTGTGCACAAAAACTACAGTTCAATCAACTCTAGAATACAAAATAGGCTGGGGTAAAAAATAGACCATAGCTCAGTTTCCACACAAAAACAATTCAAATTGACCAATAGCTTAGTTTCCACACAAAAACATATAACTAAAATTCAAAAAAAAGTTAAGAAATCCACACTAAAATAGTTAGAAATTAGACGTACATAGATTATCACAGAGACAAACGAATACCATACCCCTAACCCTGATTCGAATGGAGGAAAAGAATGAAGAGAAAGGCAATAGCAATAAACCTAGAAATTGAATAGCCGTGGAAAAAAAAAAAAAAAACTAATAATAATCAACTATTTATATATAAGATAATAGTTATAAAGTCCTAATAGTTATAAGGTTCGGATTTGGAAAAAAAAAAAATATATATATATATATATTATAGGTTTATAAGATAATACCTTTAGGCCTGTCTCGACGGGCTAGGTCGGTTATATTGCCGACCGACATAGTTGATAGGCCATGGGCTGGATGAGACCCACGACAAATGGGGCTCCGTTTCTATTCTGAGGAAGAGTGGAAATTGAGCGAAGTGGATATGGGTATGGTGGGATCTATGGCCATGGGCTTGATGAGACCCACGGCAAATGGGCCGCTGTTTTTGGGTTGTAGAGGGTGGATGTGGGTGGTTTGTGTCAAATCGGTGGTCTGAGGAAGGAGATCAATGGTTTGAGGAAGGAGATATCGGTGGTCTGAGGAAGGTGCCTATTGGGTATTTAGATGTGATGGTGGATCTTTACATGTGATGCGATGCCGTCATCGGTGGTCTGATGAAGGAGATCGATGGTCGATGGTGGGAAAGGCAGAGGATTGGGAAAGCCAGAGCATCGTGAAAGCATAGATTGATGGTCTGAAGAAGGTCGATAATCGATGGTCGATGGTGGGAAAGGCAGAGGATTGGGAAAGCCAGAGCATCGTGAAAAGCATCATGAAAGGGAATGGGAAAGGACGTTTTATTTTTTTGGTTTTGGTTTTATTTTTTTTATTATTTTTTAATTACTGTGCTGACATAGAAAATTGTGGGAGCTTCAATAACTTCGGTTTTATATATATATTTATAGATTAGATTAGTCCTTACTTATTTTATTTTATTTTTTTAAATACTAAAACAACGGGTATGCTAAGAGACATGAAGAATAGTGAAAGGTGTGGTGTAAGCTTAGGAAATTATTGAGATATTAATGAGATAACAATAAAATAGGTTAATGTGAACTTTTGGGTAACAGTTAAAAAAACTTAATCAAAGAAGTAAAAAAAAAAAAAAACTAAATGCAAAATTAGAGTGCCACTTGACAAGACCTCAAACATTCTCGCGTGAGGTCCCTACTTATATATGTGTATATATATATATATATATATTGATTGATATTGATATTGATATTGATTGATTGATTTGCATTATTATGATAAACATGAAAAATATATTGCATTACGTTTATTTTGCGTCTTTTAAATTATTTAATAGAATCATTTCTATGTATTTGTTATGTGCAAATATACACAATAAAAAACATATGTATGCGGAAGCATAGATGCAGAGTGATACATGTATAGGTAGCTATCAATGTTGATGTATTATTTTATATGTTATCTCTTTTCAACTCATCTACAATTTTCACCCGCCCTTGAAATTCAATTTTTTTTTTTAATTTAAAAAATGAGGCACATAACATTCCCTCCTTTTTTCTTTTTCTTTTTCTTTTTTCCACCTTCAAACTTGTCATGATGCTGATTTTGGATCCTCGTCTAGCTACCACCTTCCTTCTTCTTAAATAACCGGTACTGTAAGAACCTTCCTACTCCAAAATGATAACTAGTAAAGTGAATTTCTTCTTTATCTAATTTTAAGCATTTGTGTCCAACAAAATGAACCACTTGGGTGTTGACTAGTTTGGCCTTTGAGGCATCTTGTTTTGTTTAGATTATACAAATCTTCAACTTTTGATCACAATCTTGACCACCTGCAAGTTGATTATTATCAATTTCACACTTTGGTTAGTAAGACATCTCGATTCATTTTGATCATGGAAATCTTCAACATGAAATCACAATTTATGTTAATCATGAGTTGATCAAGGCAAGTATTCAATAGAACTGAGAATAACATTAAAATCTCTAATACAAACCCAAGGTCCATGCACAAAGGACTTAATATGGTTTAACAACGCCCAAGAATTCAGCTTCTGAGATGTTTCAGATCAATCATAAAAACCTGTTAAAAACCATTCAGACCCATCCTCTTCAACAACCTTTGCCAAAATGTGGTTATCTGAACCATTAATGACCCTAACATCAACACCCTTCTTCCAAAAAGCCAGTCCACCACCCAAACTCAGCTTTTTCACAATGAACTAGTGAGGTAAATTTGTATCCTTACAAAGGTTTTTAAAATCCTCCTTAAACATTCGAGTATCCATAAGAAAACACACTATAGGATCTTGTTCTGTCACTATCTTGTGAAGGCCACAAACTATCTAAGGGTTCCCAAACTCTTGGCAATTCTAACTTAAAAGCCTCATTGGTCCCAGCAAGGGTGGTCCACCACCCCCGTCGATTCATTATTTAGAGAAGCGCCATCCACAAATTGCTTGCTATGCTTTGGGGTGAGATAGTCTACAGAGTTTCCAGTCCTAATTGGTATATAGACTGTCTCCCTTTTTCTTTTTTCTTTTTTTTAATTGGCTAAATAAATAGTTTAATTAATCATTTCAATCCATATATTAAATAGAACAAAAAATCAAGTCTACTTTATTCAAGTTTTTTTTTTCTTTTGATGAGATTATTCAAGTTATTTAAACAAGAAGTTTGAACTCCAAAATACAAATCTTTATTTTTTGGGGGTAAATTGCAAATATCACCCTATGTGGTATACCCTTAAAATATGGAACAATTCTTTATTTTATTTTATTTTTTTGAAGAAAAATATGGAACAATTTTGTGGTTTATTTTTTATTCTTTTTTTGTTAACTTGGTTTATTTGCTTACAGACTTATCTCTTTTGCAACTTGTTTCATGACATGTAGTCATATAGTGATATACAAACCTTTTTAGAGCTTTATCCAAGTCATGTTTTTTCTTATAATTAAAATTAGAAAACCTTGAATCTAAACTTGCTCTTGATTCTTGAATATATCAGCCTTGTTCTATCTAAATTATGTTGTCGATTTTTTTTCCTTGGCTGAATAAATATTTTAATTGATCATTAATAATTTCAAATCCATATATTAGCATAAAAAAAAAAAAAATCAAGTCTACTTTATTCAAGTAATTTAAATTGGAAGTTGAACTCCAAATCTTTATTCAAAGATCATATATTGAACAAATCAAAACCATAAGGTAGAAAATTTTAAATTTAAGAAATTATTTTGAAATTTCGGATTTGTGCTAAAATACAAGAGCTTGTTTAGACCCCAAATTTTAAATTACAGCTAGATTGCTTTTACTATAACTTGTCTAAGTGTGGAACAAGAGTAAATAAAGCGTAATCACTGGATCTACTCTAGTGCATACACATGAACAATAAATAATAAAAGTAAAGCACAAGAGTAAAGGAAGAGAGATACAAACACAAGATAACACCGAGACATGTTATTGAAGAGGAAACCAAAGAACTCGACGAAAAACCTCTCCGCGACCCTCCAAGTCGAAATCAATCCACTAGAGAATAAAGTTGAAGTACATGAATAACAAAAGACCCTCCAAGCCTAGTCTACCTAATGTACTTGAGCACTCTAAGCTCTTGCTATCAATGGACTTCTCAGAGTTATGTCTTCTATAGCTTCCTGGATCCCACAATACACCTGATTGCATCCACCAAGCCTCACCGGCTTTTTTTGGCAAATCCCCACAGCTTCCCAAGCTCCAAAACACTCTCTACACTCTGAAAAGGTGTGGATTGTGTTTGGGTACAAATTTCCTCTCAATGCATGACAATGGGAGAGGGAGGGAGAAGAGGCTACAATGATTTCTCACTAAGGATGAGTAGCTCTCTCTCTAAAAGATGGGTGTGTTGTGTTGAGAAAACCAATCTAGGGTTTTTCTCTCTGAATAGCCTTTTATACTTTTGTGAGTAATGAGGGTATATAGTATGGGTGAAGGGTAAGAAAGTCACTCTTAAAATCCTTCAAGAAGAATGTTTCACGGGTACCTCGTGGGTTGGCCCTACTTGCGAAACAGTTGCAAAATTAATAGCTTGACACAACTCTTTAGTTTCCAGCATATGCTTCTCATGTGCCCTTTACACGGGAACCTCTACTTGTGAACTTCTTACGAGTTAGTCACGAAATTGCACTGATCTTTATCGCAGGTTTAATTCTTCACCAACTTAATACTAAACCTCATACAATAAAATCTCACAAAACACAAGGAACAAAATTAATGCAATTACAACACTTTTGGTCATGGAATAAAGCCAACATAAAACATAGTTATAAATCACAACTTTACAATCTCTCTCTTTGGTTATTCCGTGACAAAACACCCTATAACAGACTCTAAAATTAAACGTGAGTTTGGGAAAAATGGCAAAACTCACTCACACCTAAATCTAAAACCTATGATGAACTTGGAACAAATACCTGTAACTTGAAACACTTACACAAAACGCATTAGACCCTCAAGGTAAAGTAAGTAATAAAAAGACAAGCATAATGTAACAAGTAAAATTGCGATCAAGTAAACATGATGTGAAACATATAAGCAACTTGATCAAATACAAAACAGTCACATGAAAATGATCACAATGATCACATAGCAAAGAAAATGATCATCCAAACATGCAACCAATAATGCACAATGGCATAAGGATGTATCCATGTCCAACACACAAACACGATGTGATGAGAACAACTAAACATAGATACTAAACCTAACTCAAAACACCATAAAGCAACGAGAAAACAAGCATAAAGTAAAACAAAGCAAAACAAGGTTTTCTCATAAAAAGTTGTCTTCTCCCCCTTGATGTATGCATCTCCCCTATGGCTTTCTCCCTCCACAAATGTGCACGAGATATAATTTCTCCCCCTGAGAATGTGCACATAAGTCATATAGAAATGACAAAACACTTTGGTTTACACTTTGGTATACTCCCCCTTATTGTCACGAGTAGACAAATGAATCAAAAGGAAGGAGGGAGAAAGAATATATGAATAAGGATAAGATGCATGAGGGGTGTGTGATGAATGAGAAAATGAAGCTCAAACAAAGGATAAAACATCTTAAAAACAAAATGCTACAACGCATAAAGTAAACATGACATGCTAAAGATGATGGAACAAGATATAGACCAAGGCATAACATCGACATAAGAACATGTTATATATGCTAACATATAACATGTGTAGTGTGCACACTCTAAGTGTTTGATAAAATGCCTATATGGTATTTTTGTTGTTGTTTTGGACTCCGATGAGTACCAATTTTTGGAAATCACCATAATTATTCATGTTTATCATGTTTTGATTATTGGTTGTGGTTTACAGACTTTACCTCATGAATGTTTGCTCATGCATTGGTCATGCATCTAGATGCACACTTGATGCATACACTAACACTTGACATGTTTTACATTCACTCATGCATGAACATATGAAAATCTTGCCTAAATACACGTTATTTTTGCCACAAGGGGCCAACATTCAAAGCAAATCATCATTTAAAACAAAAACCAATCAAAAAGATTGACAAAAAATTAAGTTTTCCAACCCCTATTTGAGAAATTCCCAACTATGAACATAAAACTCCCAAAAACATAATCTAAGGATCAAAATCAATGAAAAGAATTAAAGATTACCTTAGAGATGTTAATGGACTGAAAAATAGTTGAAATTAGTTGGGTTTTGATGTAGAAACATTAAAATAGGGGTTTGGAAGAAGATGAGAGAAGTTTAAAACAAATGTCCCACGAAATGCCCTTTAAAAAGCTGATTCGGAAATTTTCGCAAGTAGTTGGGAATTTTCGTGGGTACTTTGCAGGTAAGCCCTTCTCACGAAACACTGTCCAAACTCGCGACTGAGCTTACTCGTGAAATGAATTGCGAAAACATCCAAAAACATGTTTTTTCAAACAAAATCAACTTGAAAAACATGGGTGATATAAATCACTTCCAAAAGCAAATAAAAAGAACAAAAAATCTTTTTGATTTGATCCACATATGGTTGAGCACACACACATCGCATTTGAACATGTATAATCACACAAATGAAATAGGCATTCACTAAATATTAAACTTGTGTGTTGTGTGTGCAGATCAAATATAAACTAGTCCGCAGTCTAGTATGAAGTTTCAATGATCAATTCAATCAAGTCATACACAACTAGTATGAAGTCAAGTGACCTATCTCACTTGTAGAAATGAACATATATGACCACTCACCAATGTGTTTACATTTTTATTGAAAACTTTTCAATTGGCTTCCATTTTTCATACTTTTGATCAAATACAACTCAAATTCTTGAGAAACGATGCCATGAACTTTTTGATATATTTTTGACAAGTAAGCCTTTGGCTTTGGCATCATATATTTTAATACAAATTTGCTCCACCTTTTCCTAGTCAAACTAGTTTTCGAAGTAAGACTTTTTCAGCTCTTTTCCCCTTTTAGAGATAGACATTTGTAGAGCTCTTTGAAAAAGAAAAAGAAAATATGAAGAGATATATAGGCACAAGTCTACGCATGTATCAAGATCAAGCAAGACTATTGACCAATCATTCATGACAAGCTTGAAGACCTATTTACAACAATCAAATGTAGATTTCTAAATGTCGCTCACACTTAAAGGATGTGCATATATAATAAGCTAAGCTCGTAAATGCACTACGCCATTAGTACTGAGGTACTAGGCCAAACTCACATGTGATATGTGCTCAAACATATATGACCAAACTTTTTGAGTTTTTCACTTTTTATGTGGTTTTGTATTTTTACACACACAAAACAAAGACATAAAATTAAGTTAAAAAACAAAAACAAAAACAAAAACAATGCATATAAAGAGATGCATGAAAGGTCCTACAAAGATTGAAACAATTAGATCAAGGACCAAAAGAGCATAAGCTCAACCATAGGAACCCTTCCTCATCCAAACATAATGATTGTTTGAAATGAGTGTCTCATGAGAAATGAAACAAGGGTTGGAACAATGAGAACCGGAGATGCACATAAACAAGTGTAAAGTTGTGATTTACAACTATGTGTTTTGTTGGCTTTAATTCTGTGCCAAATTTGATTGTAATTCTATTCAATCTTTTGTACCCTGTATTTATTGTGGGATTTAACTATAAGGGTTGTGTGATAGAGAGAGAGTGTGTGAAGACTCAAGCAATTGAAGATTGAAGAGTTTTCGCGGGTATCTCGCGACTAAACATCCCATGAAGTGACTCATGTGACTTGCACATGCTGGAATGCAAAGAGTCAGGACAGGATGGAGACAGCTGTGTCTCGCAAGTATCTCGTGGGTAAGGCTTTCCTGCGAGACACTTGTGAGACGTTCTGTTTTGCCAAACTGTCAATTTTGATACACACTTTTTGTGCCTACACTATTTATACCCACATTACCCACAATGTTAAGGAGTGCTTCTGAGAGAGAACCCTAACCAAACACCTTGAGAGTTATAGATTGTTATACCTACAATTCTCTACACAATTGCTTGTAGATTTTCCTCAACTTCTACCTCTCCATTTCCATACCATTGAGAGGTTGATAGCCCAATCACACTTACCACACCCTTTCAGAGTGTCAAGTGAGTTTTTGGTACTGTTGGGAAGCATTGGAAGAAACCAAGGATGGTAGATGCAACATGGAGCTTGTTACGAGATCCAAAGAGCTAGACGAGACACAGTTTCGAGAAGCCTTGTTGGAGTAGGAGCTTGGAGGGCTTAGGTACATTGAATAGATTAGGCTTGGAGGGTCTCTTACTAACCCATGTATCCCAACTGATTTTCTAGTGGATTAATTACTGTTTGGAGGGTGGCGGAGAGGTTTTTTGCCAAGTTTTTCAGTTTCCTCTTTGATAACACATCGACGTGTTATCTTGTGTTTGCATCTCTCTTCCCTACTCTTTTACATTCCATTTTACTGCTGTGTTTTCTTGTTTATGGATTAGAGTAGCTTGTTTGTTTATCTGCTCGCATTTACACTATTCTGCACTTAGAATTAAGTTAATGTAAAATCTATTGAGCCGTAACTTTAATTTGGGGGTCTAAACAACTCTTGTGTTTTTAACACATTTTCGAGCTTTCAATAAGGACGTAAGAGCATTAATCACATGCTTCAACAACTTACCACTTTCAATCAAATCTGGTTTAGCTTGCAAAGCACAACTTCCAAGAAGCTTAACTTTCTCTTTTCTTTTGTTTCTTTTAAGGGCTTGAAACTTAGAGCAATGAGGTGTTCGATGACCAAAGGCACTACAATGGTAACAAACAATGAGTTTAGGTCCACTAAGCTTTTTAGGGAGAGATCTAGCAACATGGTTTTGTTCTTTCTTCAACATGGGGCATTAAGGTTTTATGTGACCGATCACACCGCAATGGTGTCAAGTAGGAACAAACTTATATCCATTCAAGTCCCTAGGATGAGACCTAAATGAAGGCTTTGGCTTAAGTGCCTTTCTCCCCACTTTTTGGTTTTTTTTTGTGTGGAGGAATGTACACCGATTTGTCTTTAGAGGTAGAACTCACAATAGGCACAAAATTGGGCAACACAACATGATTGCAACAAAGATTTTCTTTTTTTTAGCAATAGGTTCAGTAATCAAACACTTGGCATGCATCTTAAGAGATTCATTTTCACATTTAAGATCATCAACTAGTTTGTTAGACAAAACAAGTTTAGCATCTAAGTCCATATTCTAACATTCAAACTCCTTTAGTTTTTCAAGAGAATGTTCAACAAGTTTCTTATACTTTTCAACCAATTTATTGGATTCATTAAGCTTAGCAATCAAATCATCCTTTTTGCAAATGAACTTACTGAAATTCTCATGAAACTTCTTAGCCTTTTTCTTCAAGAGTGTGACATTTGGAATATTAATAGCACTCATAGATTCATGTAACATATCATCACAATTATGAGGATTATAGAAGCATTTTTACAAACACATGGCATGTTACACTCAACAACATCCAAAACATCCATAGAAGCATACAAAGAACTATCCATGGCAAAACACACAAGGGGTCAAGGATCACACTTAGGTAATGAAATCAAAACAAGTGTATCCGCTCAGATACCAATTGAAAGCTCGGATTTGTGCTAAAACACAAGAGCTTGTTTAGACCCCAAATTTTAAATTACGGTTAGATTGCTTTTACTCTAACTTATCTAAGTGCAGAACAAGAGTAAATAAAGCGTAATCACTGGATCTATTCTAGTGCATACATATGAACAATAAACAATAAAAGTAAAGCACAAGAGAAAGGGAAGAGAGATGCAAACACAAGATAACACCGAGATGTGTTATCGAAGAGGAAACCGAAGAACTCGGCGAAAAACCTCTCCGCAACCCTCCAAGTCAAAATTGATCCACTAGGGAATAAATTTAGAGTACACGAATAACAAAAGACCCTCTAAGCTTAGTCTACCTAATGTACTTGAACCCTCCAAACTCTTGCTACCAACAGGCTTCTCGGAGTCATGTCTTCTTTAGCTTTTTGGATCCAACAATACGCCAGATTGCATCCACCAAGCCTCATCGGCTTGTTTTGGCAAATCTCCAGAGCTTCCTAAGCTCCAAAACACTCTCTACACTTTGAAAATGTGTGGGCTGTGTTTGGGTACAAATCTCCTCTCAAGGTATGACAATAGGAGAGGGAAGGAGAAGAGGCTACAATGATTTCTCACTAAGGATGAGTAGCTCTCTCTCTAAAAGATGGGTGTGTTGTGTTGTTGAAAACCTATCTAGGGTTTTTCTATCTGAATAGCCTCTTATACTTTTGTGGGTAATGAGGGTATATGTAGTATGGGTGAAGGGTAAGAAAGTCACTCTTAAAATCCTCTAGACAGAATGTTTTGCGGGTATCTTATGGGTTGGCCCTACTCGCGAGATAGTTGTGAAATTGACAACCTGGCACGACTCTTCAACTTCTAGCATGTGCTTTTCACATGCCTTTTTCGCTGGAACCTCTACTCGTGAACTTCTTGCAAGTTAGTCACGAAATTGCACTGATCTTCATTGTACACTTGATTCTTCACCAACTTAATACTAAACCCAATACAATAAAATCCCATAAAACACAAGGAACAGAATTAATGCAGTTACAATACTTTTTGTCATGGAATAAAAAAAATATAAAACATAGTTGTAAATCACAACTTTACACATTTGAACTCCAAATTTTTAAAATTTAAGTTGAACTCCATTTTTTTTTTTTAACTAGAGCAAAATAAAAAATTATTTGCGATGTTGTTTAACATTTACGCCTTGACATAAAATATTTTCTGGCAAATATTTAAAAATGATAAAAAAATTTAAATTGTGAGTCAATAAGAAATAAAAAACAAAAGCACAAAACTAAGGACATGTTCTTTGAATACAGTTTCTAAAAAACCTGCATTTTATGACTGCCAGTCCTGCTTGTTCAAGCCTAGATCCATCCTTGAGCAATTTATGGACACGAATCCACAACCCATCTTCTTTTGGCAAGTAATGGGTCCTACTTCTTCTAATAAATTATGCCTTTTCTCTCTTTCGGCCAGTGGTTGTTGGTTGAAATTAGTGGTGTAATCGGTTCAAGTCGGTCGATGTTGAAGGTACTTTTTGCATTGAACCGAGAATGTCAGTTTCAACATCTTTGGAATCGAAACCGACATGCAAAGAAGGAAAGCTGAACTGACCGATTGCATTTGGTTGGGTTTCGACACACACATTATACCACCAAGCTATAGACTCTAACATGCTTTAATATTACATTTGTATCTATATATCGGTTCAGTTCGGTCGGTTTTGGGGTGAAAAAAATCCAACTATTAGGACATATGTGATTCACTTATTAGGAACTGTTAGGTTCTAAAGACTTAGGAACTAATGTATTTAGAACTCTAATGTGCATTGTTGGCAAACCATGATCAAAACAGGTTGTTTAGTCTTGTTTAGACTTGCTCAAAGTTGTGTCTTTTATGTAAAGTTGGATTCAAGCTAATGCAGAATTGACAATGCATTTCGGCCTGGCTCGATCGATCAAAGTTTAGGCTCGATCAATCGAAAATCGGGTAGAATGCATTTTTCTGCAGAATTCTAACTCAGCCCTAATTCATTAAAATGTTTAGGGTTTTATGTTTTTGCCCTAGGTATATAAGGCAAACCCTAGCCACATTTTAGATGTTGCTCATATTGCGGTTTGTGTAAATCTTTTGTGAGATCTATGAGGAGCTTTCCTTTACACAAGCTTAGGAGTATCAAGAAGGAGATTCGTTCAAGAACTTGATAATCATTCAGTTTCTGCACTAAGAAGCTTAAAGAAACACAAGCGGGTGTGCTTGTACTTGCTGAAGAATCCAAGAAAGAAAGAGTTCGTGGTCTCGGAGCTTACACGTGGTCATGTTAGTAAGTTTCTACTGGTGGGTAGCAATAGGATGTTAGTGGTCTAAGTCCAATTGTAAAACTTTGATTCTTTCATAGTGGATTCAAGTTTACCTTGAGGATAGCTAGGTTAAATCATCCCCAGGTTTTTACCGATTTAGTTTTCTGGGTCATTATATCATTGTGTTATTTACTTTTCTGCTGCTATGCATGATATGATTGTTTGATTGTGATAACCTAGATTTGGAATTTGGACTAAGTAATAACTTGGCCAATTAACTAGGTTAATCTAATTGTGTTTTAAGGGGTCTAAAAACATACAAGTGGTATCAAAGCAGGTTGCTCTCTTATTGTTGATCTTTTGATCACTGAGTTGATCTTTGACCCATGTTCTCATGGAACATGGACATTCTCTTGTTATTCCTCCTCACTTTGATGGGAATAATTATGCTTATTGGAAAGTAAGGATGAAAGTATTCCTGAAAATCAATTGTTAAGAGAGTCTGGAACTCCATCGAATATGGATAGGAGAAGACCACTACTCCTGTTAGTGAGTGGCAAACTTCTCAAAAAGAAGTAGCCGCGTTCAATAGCAAAGCTATGAATGCTATCTTTAACGCTGTTTCTATGGAGGAATTTAAGAGAATTTCTAATGTTGAGGTTGCTCATACTGCTTGGAATATCCTCTAGACTGTGCATGAAGGCATAAAGACAGTTAAAATCAATAAATTGCAGCAATTAACTTCTAAATTTGAAACCATTAGGATGTCTGATGATGAATCTTTTGATGAATTCTATGCTAAACTTAATGATATTGTTAATTCAGCATATAACTTGGGTGAAATTTATGATCAACCTAAAATTGTTAGGAAGATTCTTAGATCTTTGACTGAAGATTTTAGACCCAAAGTAACTGCCATCACTGAGAGTAAGGATGTGGACTCCATCCCTGTTGATGAACTTGTAGGATCTCTTCAATTCTATGAGTTGGACCTACCTAAGACTAGCAAATCCAAATCAATGGCTCTTAAGTTAGTTGGTGATGTTGATGTTGGTGAATTTGATGATGAGCTCTCTACTACAAAGATTTCTTACCTTGCCAAGAACTTTAGGAATTTCCTTAGAAACAACAATAGAAGGGCAAGAGATAAGAACACTGCTGAACTTAGAAACTTTAGGAAGAATGATCCCACTAAGGCTAACAACACTAATAAACCAAGAGAAAAAGTAGGTCAATCTTCTAATAATTCTATGGGTCCTCAGTGTTTTGGATGTCAAGGGTATGGTCACATGAAATCTGAATGTTCTACTTACTTGAAGTCTAAGGGTAAGGCTATGGTTGTAACCTTTAGTGATGGTGAAGTTTCTGATGATGAGTCTAGTTGTAACGAGGATGGAAACTTCATTGCTTTCACTACTACTATTGTAGTCAATGAAAGTGTATTTGCTAAAGAGAACCTTTCTGATGGGGAACTCTCTGAGGATGCAGATCTTCAAGAAGCCTACAATAAAATTTGCAAAGTTGCTGCAAAGGATACTATGAATGTTGAATTAGACTTGAAGAAAATTGCATCTCTTGAGCTTGATAAGAAAAATTTGCTTGTTAAATTGTTTGATGCTACTGAACTTTTGAATAATGTGAAGATTGAGAATATGCTTTTGCTTGATAAAGTTAGGAATTTGGAACATGAGCTTTCTGTTGCTACAGAACAATCTAATAGGTCTTCTAGTTCCAAACTTGATCATATGCTTAGTGTTCAAAGTCTCCTTCTGACAAAACTAGGTTACATTTTGTAGAAAGCATTAATGTGTTTGCACCCAATTCCACTATCTTTGTTCCTTCATCTTCTTTTGAACCCCTGTGAGTGAGGTTATCAAACCCTTAGAAGTTACACCTCCTAGGAAGATTAGGACTGATCTTAAAGAGTCTAAACCTAAGCAGTCTACCCTTTTTAAGGACAAGTCACATGATAAGCCTGCATGGGTTTGTCATTTTTGTGGAAAGTCTGGACACATTCGTCCAAACTGTTACAAGCTGCAAGCTACTAAGAGAGCAAACAAACCAAAAGTATCTGTGCCTCAAGCACAAGATCCTATGGTACTCATTGGTGAATTGGTAAAGGCTCTAAACCTTTATTCCAATCCTAGAGTTGGAAATCATTCCCATGTGAATAAGAACTCCAATGCTCGTGGTGCATCTAAAAAGTTTTGGATGCAAAAGGCTCAATCTAATTGAGTCTTTCTGACCTGATCATTGTGCTTCATTGCTATATTCTTTGTGACCATTGTTCTTTGTTTTTTTTTTTTTTTCTTTGTTTCTAGGATTTGCATTGCATAACATCATGCATTTCATTCTAGGTTGTTTCTGTTTATTTTTTTAAAATAAAAAAAAGGGAAGAAAAAGGAAGCAAGTTGTGTTTTTGCACTATTTTCTTGGTTTTGAAAACAAGCACATGTCTTTGACTGTCAGACTTAAACCTTTTAAGAAAGGCATAAATAACCATCTCACCACTGTTCACTAGCCAATCATAAACACCTTAGTGCATATCATAAGATTTTGTACTCGAGAAAGTGTAGCACATGCAAAAAAAGATCATAAGTTGTAGCCTCGGTTTAAATGCTAAAATTGGTGTGTACATTATTGGACTTAAAGCTAAATCAAATAAATGCTAAAATTGGTGTGTACATTACCCCAGCTATTTTAATAAGTTTCTCAACAATTAAAATTTGTGTGTACAATATGAGGCAAAATCAAGAAACTTACATGATTGCAAGCTTATGATCTAGGAGATGTGGGAGTTATATGATGTAACTCTTTAGGTGATAATCTCTTTCAAATCCTATGTGATGAATTTTGTAGACCTTGTGGTTGATTGCTATTCACATATCACCTCACATGTATCTCAAGCTTTTGCTAGTTGCACACACTACACAAGTTACTCTTTACTAAACTTTGTACATGTTATTGGGTGTGTTTTTGGTCTGACCAACCAAGTTTGCAAATACCTTGAGTTTTTATGTAAAACAGATTTGATGCTTGAGAACTTATGGAGAATGTTTGAAAATCTTAATTTTGGGAAAACTGGGTTTGAAACTTTTATTTTTGAAAAACATTTCATCACATACTCATGCATTTTGCTCATCAATTTCAATGCTTTGAGGTGTTCCTAAAATGTGTTTTGTTTTTTTTTTTTTTTTTTCAAAGTTGTGTTTTTCTCAAAAAATTTGTGAGTCTCTATCTGTTTTAATTGATCAAGTTTGTTTTTCAATCAATCAAAATTGGTTCAAAAAATTTAGGAGAGCCTCTATTTGTTTCGATTGATCAAATCTAAGATTTTGATCAATCAAAAATCGTATGAGAAGTTTTTTAAAAACTGATTTTTAGTTCAGTCAATCACTTTTTCAAAAAGTTTGTGAGTCTCTATCTGTTTTAATTGATCAAGTTTGTTTTTCAATCAATCAAAATTGGTTCAAAAAATTTAGGAGAGCCTCTACTTGTTTCGATTGATCAAATCTAAGATTTTGATCAATCGAAAATCGTATGAGAAGTTTTTTAAAAACTGATTTTTAGTTCAGTCAATCACTTTTTCAAAAAGTTCTTTAACTTTTCTCTCTCCATACGACTTGGTCAAGGCTCAATATCAATTTTTTGTGGTTTTCGTCCATTCTTTTTGCAAGGTTTTCCTCTCTCTAAGCCGGTAAGTCCATTATACCCTTCCTTTTGCATTTTATTTCATGTTTTCATGCATTTTGTTGGGATTTTTGGAACTATTCAAATTTGGGGTTTTTGATGATTCAAGCCACTTTTTCTGAAATTGATCAATGGGTTTTTGTTCTAGGATGTTATAAACTTGATCTTGATGGTTTAATTTGATCAATTTGATGAATTTTGATAAATTGAAATTTCTAGGGCTTGTATGTATCCGAATTGGGGATTTTGTTCAATTAGGTCCAAATTGATAAAATTGGCTTGTTGGATTGATGTATTTGATCATTATAAACTGTATTCTATCTTGTGTGGTGATCAATTGATCAATTTTTTTCAAATTGAACAAGTGGTTCTCTAAATTTTTTGGGGTTTTTGTTAGAAACTCTATGCTCAACCCAATTTTGTGAATTTGAACTTAATTTCACTGTATTAGAGCATGCATCATGACATTTAACTGTTTATGCATCATATAGATTTTTGTTCTATATTTTTTTTTGTGCTAACTTGCAATCTGCCATTGTTTTTTTCCTTTCCCTTTTTTTTTTTTTTTTTTTTTTTTTTTGTCCTTATCCTAGCACCAAGACTAGAGCCCATAAGACACCCTCCATTTCCTTTGAGTCTCCCTCTAGGAGTGAGTTGTTTCGAAATAACAAAAGCAGAGAGGTTTATGAGAAACTGAACTGTAAGAGAAAGATTTGGACTGAGCATTCTGTTGTGTTAGATGAGGTTGATCTTGCCATTAGGGCAAACTTTGAGAGTAGAGGCTGGTTGTCTTTGTTGGAGGTAGATCATCCACTCCCGACCACCCTGATTAGAGAGTTCTTCTCGAATCTCTCTTGCCATGTCTATGATTCCAACACCTTTGTTAGGAGTTGGATACGAGATGTTGAGTTCACCATTACCCCTAGTATAGTGGCTAAAGCTCTTGGGGTTCCAGTCGTTAGAGAGCTTGTCTATCCTTATGAGGAGTCTCCACCCCTTGATGATGTTATGTCATACATCACTGGGTCTTCTATCCAGTGGGGTTCTGATCCTCGGATCACGTCTGCTGAGCTTACTGAGACTACCTATCTTTTCTTTAGGATAGCGTGTCATTCTTTGTGGCCTATTTCTCATCTTCACACCATCCCTCTTGAGCAATGTGTGTTTTTGTACACCTTTGTTTCTAGTGCGTCTATTAGTTTTCCTCATCTGTTTCTTCGTTCTTTGAACGAAGTTTATAGGAGTTATGCCATCGCTCATTCTCTTATCCATCCTATTATTATTTTTGATTTGTCCAATTTGCATTGTTTCACATATGATAAAGTATTAACACAATAAATTGGCACAATATTTTCACAATTGTTGAGGTGTTAATTCTTTATAGATCAAAATAAAGTAATAAAATATCACACTAGAACCAACCACAACTAAAAAAGAGCTGATCCTTACTGCTACAGTGTTTTTGGTTTATTCAACATGTACTGTTCAATGGCCTTTTTTTTTTTTTCTTTTTTCTTTTTTCATAACATCGCTAGTTGAACTTTTTTTTTTTTAATAGACATATGAATGGTTAGGGCCATTTGTTACCATTGTTTAAACAAAAATTTTCAGTATTTAAACAACATTCCACGTCGTTTCACACACTTTTTTACCCACATGTATTTCCAAAAAATACAAACAACGTTACTAGAAATCTCTTACCAAACGGGCCCTTAGTTACCCGAATTATATATAATAAGTTAGTAACACAACAAATTATCACAATATTTTCACAATTATTGAGGTGTTAATTCCTTGTAGGTTAAAATAAAATATAATACTGGAACCAACTACTACTAAAAATAAACGTATTGTGGAAAAAAAAGTGATACATCAACAACATTTTTCACAATACTTTTTGTGGGGCCCAAATAATTTATGGGCCAGGCCCATTTACCAGTGGGGAGTCCAAAGGCCCAAGCCGAGGAGGGCTATGGCCCAAGCTCGATAATATAAAACACAGGATAGCCTTGGGATACAGCTGAGGACAGTTCAGTCCTCGGCAGACTCAAAGTCCCACCGAAAAGAGGGGCAAAAACGGTATAAGACTAAGCTTGAAAGAAAATCTAAAATATCCAGGGAAAGCTGCCCTTACTGCCATTCAATACTCTGCACATGATAGAGCCGTATTCTTCGGCTTTTACAACCACCCCCAACGACTTTGGGTATGGGCTGATGGGACAAGTATCAGTCTTGGAAAGGTTGATCCTATACGTGGACGAAGGACAGTGGACGCAGGCTAGTATAAAAGGAAAAATAAGTAATCTAAAGAAGGGTGGGGAAAAATGGCCAAAAACCAGAGCCTCCCAGCCCACCTCTAGGAGAAAGACGCCAGGGGTGAAGAAAACTTAACCATGTATGAACACCATGAAAAACCCACTGTCTGATGACCAAGGCCTAGCCTTTCAAACCCACGCTCTACAAATGATATTGTTTGGGCCATTTTACGTGCGAACCCAATACAGTTACGGTTCGTTACAAAATCGTGTCCTTACAATTGGCACCGTCTGTGGGAAAGGCTTGTGTGTTGGCATAGGCGGTAGGTCGAGAGAGTTCCTTTGTCATTTCTAACAACTGGTTATAGAGTTTTAGTATAAAGTCCCGCTAGGGGCTATGCTTCTTGACTAGGGGCTACGCTTGGTAGCGTTAATCGCATGGATAATTCTAGGGGCTCGGCCGAGGAGCTAACTCCCCTAAAGCCAAGGTCCCACGCAATGAAAAAACTGGGTTTTGGACAGAACCAAGGCATTGCATGGTCCTTGGACTCAAGCCTACGGGGAAACCAACTACTTGGATGAGAAAACTAGCTTTTGGACAAAACCAAGGCATTGCATGGTCCTCGGACTCAAGCCTATGGGGAAACCAACTACTTGGATGAGAAAACTGAGTTTTGGACAGAACCAAAGTATTGTATGGTCCTCGGACTCAAACCTATGGGGAAACCAACTACTTGGATGAGAAAACTGGGTTTTGGACAGAACCAAGGCATTGCATGGTCCTCGGACTCAAGCCTATGGGGAAACCAACTACTTGGATGAGAAAACTGGCTTTTGGACAGAACCAAGGCATTGCATGGTCCTCGGACTCAAGCCTATGGGGAAACCAACTACTTGGATGAGAAAACTGGGTTTTGGACAGAACCAAGGCATTGCATGGTCCTCGGACTCAAGCCTATGGGGAAACCAACTACTTGGATGAGAAAACTGGGTTTTGGACAGAACCAAGGCATTGCATGGTCCTCGGATTCAAGCCTATGGGGAAACTAACTACTTGGATGAGAAAACTGGGTTTTGGATAGAACCAAGGCATTGCATGGTCCTCGGACTCAAGCCTATGGGGAAACCAACTACTTGGATGAGAAAACTGGGTTTTGGACAGAACCAAGGCATTGCATGGTCCTCGGACTCAAGCCTATGGGGAAACCAACTACTTGGATGAGAAAATTGGGTTTTGGACAGAACCAAGACATTGCATGGTCCTTAGACTCAAGCCTATGGGGAAACCAACTACTTGGATGAGAAAACTGGGTTTTGGACAGAACCAAGGCATTGCATGGTCCTCGGACTCAAGCCTATGGGGAAACCAACTACTTGGATGAGAAAACTGGGTTTTGGACAGAACCAAGGCATTGCATGGTCCTCGGACTCAAGCCTATGGGGAAACCAACTACTTGGATGAGAAAACTGGGTTTTGGACAGAACCAAGGTATTGTATGGTCCTCGGACTCAAACCTTTGGGGAAACCAACTACTTGGATGAGAAAACTGGGTTTTGGACAGAACCAAGGCATTGCATGGTCCTCGGACTCAAGCCTATGGGGAAACCAACTACTTGGATGAGAAAACTGGGTTTTGGACAGAACCAAGGCATTGCATGGTCCTCGGACTCAAGCCTATGGGGAAACCAACTACTTGGATGAGAAAACTGGGTTTTGGACAGAACCAAGGTATTGTATGGTCCTCGGACTCAAACCTATGGGGAAACCAACTACTTGGATGAGAAAACTGGGTTTTGGACAGAACCAAGGCATTGCATGGTCCTCGGACTCAAGCCTATGGGGAAACCAACTACTTGGATGAGAAAACTGGGTTTTGGACAGAACCAAGGCATTGCATGGTCCTCGGACTCAAGCCTATGGGGAAACCAACTACTTGGATGAGAAAACTGGGTTTTGGACAGAACCAAGGTATTGTATGGTCCTCGGACTCAAACCTTTGGGGAAACCAACTACTTGGATGAGAAAACTGGGTTTTGGACAGAACCAAGGTATTGTATGGTCCTCGGACTCAAACCTATGGGGAAACCAACTACTTGGATGAGAAAACTGGGTTTTGGACAGAACCAAGGCATTGCATGGTCCTCGGACTCAAGCCTATAGGGAAACCAACTACTTAGATGAGAAAAAGATTGAGTTTTGTAAGGTTGGCTACTTAATAACAATTCTAAGTTACTCAATCCTCGGCTCAAATACTGTAAAAGGGCAATGCCAATAGGAGTGTTAAGAAGATGGTGAAACGCGCCACTATTCAGTAGCCTAGGGGGGCTGTTCACTTTGCGGGTGATACGTCCTCGGATGGTTACTTCCTACACCGCATCGAGCATTGAGCTATCATCTCGGCTAGTTTTGGGGTAAGTATCGTTTTTCACAGGTCGGCATTGTTGTGCCACACAACTCTATTAAAGTTATGGTGATTTCTTTTTCTTAGCAAGCATTTTGGCCCTAGGTGTCATTGATTCAAATGCAACATTATTGTGCCGAATAGCACTTGCAAATTCGTAATAGCGCCCTTCTCTTTGATAAAGGATTAGGGCCCCAAGTATTGTACTCTAAGGTCGGCGGTATTGTGCCAGGCCGACTCGGTAAGCTCATCATAATGTCCTTCCTTTTCCCTCCTAATGGGAGTTTCAGCCCTAAGTATCATTTGTTCGATTCAGTATTATTAAGCCGGATTGCTTTTAGAAACACAGAGCAAAATCTTTTTTATTAACTAGGACTTTGGTCCTAGACGTCGGTCACAGTTTAAAAGTAAAAAGAATTCACAAGATTGTATGTCTATGCACTGCGTTATCATTTCGAAAAAATAGAGATAGAACATGTGAAGTAAAGTGATAACAATTTTTATTACTATAAAGGTGTATTACAACGTACAAAGGAGGGCTTAAACAAGCCTATACAAAAGGTAGATTGCCAAAACAATAAAAAAAAAAAAAAGCAATACATTAAGTAAATAGTCAGGTCTCTTTTTTCCTTCCAAACTCTACCTCAGTAGCGCCCATATTGAGAGAAGGACCTTCTTCAGAAAAAGATGGAGGAGTTGAATGAAAAGAAGGAGGAGAAGAAGAGGGAAGAGATGAAAAGAAAGAAAAAGGAGCAAAAGAGGGAGAAGGAAAAGCACCAGGATGGATCTGGTGGTGGAAAGAAGAAGAAAGAGAGGCAAAAGGAGGCACCAGTGAATGAAGAGAGGAAGAAGCAGGGGCACTTGGTCCCTGCCTCAGTCCTGACTCCTAACAC
This sequence comes from Quercus alba, assembly GCA_036321655.1. Classification (NCBI taxonomy): domain Eukaryota; kingdom Viridiplantae; phylum Streptophyta; class Magnoliopsida; order Fagales; family Fagaceae; genus Quercus; species Quercus alba. Next base: position 745,233 of record JAYJMT010000015.1, read on the forward strand.
ACTGGTGCCATGTTAGGTATGCTCATGAGAGAGCGGTTGGTACTGATGATGGGTGTCCTCGACTCAGTCACACCGAAAATTTGACGTGACGAGTCCCTGCTTCCGATTTTGGCTGAAAGGAAGGTGAGATAGATTTTGAGTCTTCGCCATCCCTACCCTGACCGAGCCATTACGAGCTTTATTGGAACGAGGTGTTTACCGGGGGGGGGGGGGTATGGTTCCTTCATTACTCGTTGTTATGGTGAACGTATTATGATTTAGTGTATAATTAGTGGGTAAAGTAAACGCTAAGGGAGGCTAAGGATTTCAGATCTCAGAAGGATAAAAAGGGTCTCTGTACGAGAGCGATAGCCTCCTACTTGTCTTCTTATAGGAACGGCAAAACGGAAGGTATTAAATTCATCCAGGTTTCCAAAAGAATCTGTAAACAAAGATGTATCCGTTCCACTTCCCCACCTCATCAAACAAACCGTCGAATTTAAATAAGTCTCGTAACTAGAAGTCATTAAAAGCGTGTTTTGGATAACCAAACGGCGAGAACGCGTCAGGAGTAAAATCAAAAGAATGTCTCGTAGACCGGTACATTTCCTGGGCAGATGGAGAACCGCCAACATTAGTGAAAGGCCGAATTAGGTGAGGCATAATAAAGGCTCGGTATTACCAAAACCCCCCTTTCCAACCAAGAGGTTGGACAGCAGGGTTTTGAGGGGCTATTGTGGGGCCCAAATAATTTATGGGCCAGGTCCATTTACCCGTGGGGAGTCCAAAGGCCCAAGCCGAGGAGGGCTATGGCCCAAGCTCGATAATATAAAACACAGGATAGCCTTGGGATACAGCCGAGGACAGTTCAATCCTCGGCAGACTCAAAGTCCCACCGGAAAGAGGGGTAAAAACGGTATAGGACTAAGCTTGAAAGAAAATCTAAAATATCCAGGGAAAGCTACCCTTACTGCCATTCAATACTCTGCACCTGACAGGGCCGTATTCTTCGGCTTTTACAACCACCCCCAACGACTTTGGGTATGGGCTGATGGGACAAGTATCAGTCTTGGAAAGGTTGACCCTATACGTGGACGAAGGACAGTGGACGCAGGCTAGTATAAAAGGAAAAATAAGTAATCTAAAGAAGGGTGGAGAAAAATGGCCAAAAACCAGAGCCTCCCAGCCCACCTCCAGGAGAAAGACTCCAGGGGTGAAGAAAACTTAACCATGTATGAACACCACGAAAAACCCACCGTCTGATGACCAAGGCCTAGCCTTTCAAACCCACGCTCTACAAATGATATTGTTTGGGCCATTTTACGTGCAAACCCAATACAATTACAGTTCGTTACAAAATCGTATCCTTACACTTTTTATATATAAAAAGACTGAATGGGAAAAGTTATGGTAGCTTTATTACAGTAGTTTTGGTTTTTTTTTTTTTTTTTTTTTTTTTTTTTTTTTTTTTGTGAATGGGTAAAGCTATAGTAGATTTGCTATATTATTTTTGGTTTATCCAATTTGCACTGTTTCACATTATAATAAAATATTAACATAACAAATTGGTACAACATTTTCACAATTGTTGATGTGGGGACCGTTCGATCAATAGGACCATAAAGTTCAGAATTGATCCAGGATTGTTGGGCCCGAGGCCCATCCGAGGATACACATCTGGCCGAGGACACCCTACTCCTAGGCGGTATACGTCCGAGGACGATCAGGACCTAGTCTTATTGCAACCGGGCCTTAGGATTAGGTCACCGTAAAGGATAGAGTAACCGACTAAGGATGAAAGAGATAAGGCAAAAAAATATCTATAACTACAGCTGCCTCCGCATTAATGACCTCTCAACCAACTCTCTGGCCACATTAATGTGGAGGTGATACCTGAACAGTGAGGAAGCAGCCTTACAGCTGCCCATAGGAAGTTCTAGGAGGTGTCAGATGGGACAGAAAGAAATCCTCCGGACCCAACCTACACGTGTGCGGTAAGGATGGAGCGCAAAAGGGGGTATATAAACTAAAAGAAGAGCATGAAGAAAGGGATCGGAACCGAAAAAGAAAAGAGAAAAAGAGATAAACAGAAAAGAAGAAAGTAAGAGCAGAGAAAAAGAATTGCACTGGTCACTAAAGAAAATGTTCGTTATACCAACTTTAGACCTTTAACGTGCTTGAGAGTGAATCTTTTTAAGAGAAACCACAGTTAACCTAGTTCTTTACACCCATGCTTTACAAATCATATTGGCTGGGCCTTTTTACGTGAGAACCCAATACTGTTACGGTTCGTTACAAAATCGTGTCCTTACAATTGGCGCCGTCTGTGGGGAGAGCTTGTGTTAGCTGGTACAACTTCTGATACGACGTTTCCGATGGAAGGAGTGGAACTACCTCATCCCGCAGTGGGGCTGCATCAGGATGATGTCAACTTGCATCAGGCGGAGTCGAGGGGCTCTCAGCATGGTGGTCCTCGAAGGAGTCCCGAACGGAGGGAAGTCCGGGAGGGGAGTATACATACCACTCATACCACCAGGAGCCACTCACGCGGGAAGAGTCACGTCTCCCACGCGAAGCATAGTGGGAATCTGCAACGTGAGATTGCGGATTTGAAGAGAGAGTTGCGCCATGCACGACGGGAACGTTCCCCACCTTGCTCTGAACCATCATCCGGGGAGTCGGATGGAGCTAGCTACAGGCGGAGGTCGAGAACTCCGCAAAGCGAGACTTTCTCCTATGAAGAGGAACGTCGCCATAGGCATAGGCGTAGAAGTCCAACTAGCAGGGGCTTGGGAAACGATGCCATGAACAAAGCCCTGAGTCAAATTTCCAAGTCACCCTTTACAAGAAACATAGATGATGCTACCCATCCTCGGCGGTTCAATCAACCTACGTTCTCTCTGTATGATGGCCATTCGGATCCGGTGGAACATGTAAGCTATTACATCCAGAAGATGGCTATTCATTCCAGGGATGATGCTCTGATGTGCAAGATTTTTCCATCGAGTTTGGGTCCAACGGCGATGAGGTGGTTCAATGGCTTAAGGGCCAATTCTGTTGGATCTTTCAAAACACTGACCCAGGCTTTTGGTGCTCGCTTTATTACATGCAGCCGGACTCCTTTGCCTCTGGGATCCTTGTTGACTTTGTCTATGCGAGAGGGCGAGACTCTCAAGAGCTATTCGGATAGGTACTGGGAAATGTTTAACGAAATAGGGGGGAAGAATGACCCTGTGGCTATAACCACTTTCAAAGCCGGTCTCCCAACTGATCACGACTTGAGGAAATCCTTGACGGGTAAACCTGTCATCAGTGTGCGCCAGCTGATGGATAGAATAGAGAAGTACAAAAGGATAGAGGAAGATCAACTTCAGGGGAAAGGAAAGGCCAAGATGATCCCTCAGGAGAGGAGGGATTTCAGGTCAGATCGTTATAATAATAGCCGACCAAGGAGGGACTTTGTTGGGCAGTCGGGCTCGGCGGACGCCCAGGTTATTAATGCAGTATTTCGGGAGCCTGTTCAGCAGGTTTTGGAGAAGATAAAGAACGAGCCATTCTTCAAATGGCCGAACAAGATGGCGGGAGAGCCTAGAAAACGCAACCCGAGTTTGTATTGCCATTGCCATCAGGACCATGGGCACACGACAGACAACTGCAGGAATTTATGGGACCACTTGGAGCAGTTGGTCCGGGAAGGGAAATTAAAGCAACTCTTGCATCACTCCAGCGGAAGGGCGAGCCAAGCAAGTTCTGAGGTGCGTGGGGATGCTTCATCAAGGCTCCCCCTGGGTACGATTAACGTCATCTTTGCGGCCCCGGGAAGGACTGGATCTTGCCCCTCGAGAGTGTTGTCGGTGTCCCGATCCCCGGCCGAGGATCGTTCTCAAGCATTGAAGAGAGCCAAGAGGCGCGTCCCCTTAATTTTGGGTTTTTCAGACGAAGATCTGGTTGGGACCATACAACCCCATGAGGATGCCTTGGTGGTAACATTGAGGATTAGTGGGTACGATGTCTGAAGAGTGATGGTTGATCAGGGAAGCGCAGCGGATGTGATGTATCCAAATTTGTACAAGGGGCTAGGTTTGAAACCAGGGGACTTGACAACCTATAATTCCCCTCTAGTGAGTTTTGAGGGAAGGTTGGTCATTCCTATGGGGCTAATCAGGCTGCCCGTGCAGTCAGGCACGGAGGTGGTGGAGGTGGATTTTATTGTCGTAGATGTTTTTTCTCCGTATACGGTTATTTTGGGCAGACCTTGGCTTCACACCCTTAAAGCGGTTTCATCCACCCTACATCAGAATGTGAAGTACCCATCTGGAGACCAAGTGCTGGAGATAGTAGGGAGCCAAGCGGCTGCTCGGCAATGTCAAGTAGCGGCTATTCAGCATCGGCCAGAGGCAGAAACCTCGGCTACCGCCAATAATGAGTCATAGCAATTAAAGTCCCCAGCATCAGGTTTAGACGTACCAACAAATAGGGTAGAGTGTGAAGATCTGGAAAAGGCAATTGTTGCTGATGATCCAGAAAAATTCTTCCGGGTTGGGGCCAAGTTGCCTTTGCAAGAGAAAGCGAATTTGCTGGAGTTCCTCCGAGCCAATGTGGACGTTTTTGCATGGGACCCATACGAAGCCCCAGGAGTAGACCCAAATTTCATTTGTCACTGACTCAACGTGAACCCTGCCGTTGTCCCCAGGAGGCAACCTCCTCGGCGACCATCGAAAGAGCATGCCGAGGCAGTTAGAAGTGAAGTTGCCAAGCTAAAGTAGGCTGGGGCTATCAAAGAAGTCTTTTACCCCCAATGGCTGGCCAATACGGTGGTAGTAAAGAAGAAAACTGGGAAATGGCGAGTGTGCGTGGATTTCACGGATCTTAATAAGGCATGCCCTAAGGACCCATTTCCTATGCCGAAGATTGACTAGTTGGTGGATGCGACCGTGGGCCACCCTAGGATGAGTTTCTTGGATGCCTTTCAAGGGTATCACCAAATACCGCTGGCCACCGACGATCAAGAAAAGACCGCTTTCGTGACACCGATTGGGAACTACCATTACAAGGTGATGCCTTTCGGTTTGAAAAATGCTGGATCTACCTACCAACACATGATGACGAAAATGTTTGAGCCACAGCTGGGCAGAAGTATTGAAGTTTATATCGATGATATGGTTGTGAAAAGTAAAGTAGTGACCGAACATGTGGGGGACCTCACTAGCATCTTCGGGATACTGAGAGAACATAAGTTGCGCTTGAATGGTTCGAAGTGCTCCTTTGGTGTAGGTTCCGGGAAATTCTTGGGGTACATGGTGACCCATAGAGGAACTGAGGTGAATCTAGACCAGATTAGGGCCATTCACGATTTGCAAGCGCCTCGGAATCCAAAAGAGGTGCAGAAGCTGACTGGGATGACTGCTGCGTTGAACCGGTTCATCTCCAGGTCGGCTGAGAGGTGTCGTCCTTTTTTCCGCCTGTTACATAAGTGGCAAGGATTCGAATGGACCGAGGAGTGCGCTGAAGCGTTCCAGCAGTTGAAAGACTATTTGTCCAGGCCGCCTATCATGTCTAGCCCTGAAGTGGATGAGGTGTTGTATGCCTATTTGGCGATAGCTCCTCACGCAGTTAGTTTCGTCTTGATACGAGAAGACAATGGCGTCCAAAGGCCAGTTTATTATGTAAGTAAATCCCTCCATGAAGCCGAGGTGAGATATCTATCATTAGAAAAGGCCATACTGGCAGTGGTCCATGCAACATGTAAACTTTCGCACTATTTTCAAGCTCACACTATGGTTATTTTGACCCAACTGCCTCTTAAATCCATACTTAGAAGTGCTGACTACATCGGCAGAATTGCCAAGTGGGGTATGATTCTGGGTGCTTTTGACATCAAATACATGCCCCGCACCTCTGTAAAGGGTCAAGTTCTTGCCGATCTGGTAGCTGAATTCGCTGAGTGCCCTGAGGAAATTAGTAGGAATCAAGATCACATGGGTGAAAAATCGGTTGGCGTGATATCCGCACAAGGAGGGTCTGTATGGAAAGTATACGTGGATGGGGCCGCAAACCAATGGGGAGTTGGATTGGGATTGGTGTTGATATCCCCCGAAGAGGTCATCATCGAGAAGTCGCTAAGACTAAGGTTCTCGGCTACTAACAATGAATCAGAGTACGAAGCTTTGATAATGGGAATGAGCATGGTCCATAAAATGGGTGGAAAGGCAGTGAAACTGTTCTCAGACTCGAGGCTGGTCGTTGGCCAGGATGCAAGGGTATCTGGACCGGGTTAGGCATATGCGAACTGAGTTCAAATCTTTCGACGTATTACATATTCCACGAGGTGAAAATACCCACGCTGACTCCTTGGCGACCCTTGCCACCTCCTCAGTACGAAATTTCCCTCGGGTGATTATCGTCGAAGACTTGCGTACTCCCACTTCACTAGAAAAGGAGGTTTGCCAAATCCGTCAAGTTAGTTTGTCGCCAAGCTGGATGGACCCTATATTAAAATTTCTTGAAAGTGACATATTGCCCGAGGATAAGGTGGAAGCTGAGAAAATACGAAGGAGAGCACCTCGGTACTGGTTATCCGAGGATAAAAAGCTGTACAGACGGTCCTTCTCTAGGCCATACTTGCTCTGCGTGCCTCCTGAGACAGCAGAATCAATCCTGGAAGAGTTGCATGAGGGCATTTGTGGAAGCCATACAGGAGGAAGGTCTCTATCATGCCGAGCACTAACGCAAGGTTATTGGTGGTCGAATATGCAGAGAGAAGCGCAGGAGTACGTTAAGAAATGCGATCAGTGTCAAAGATATGCTCCGAATATCCACCAACCGGGAGGAGTTCTTAACCCTCTCTCAAGCCCTTGGCCTTTTGCGCAATGGGGGCTAGACATTGTCGGCCCTTTTCCTAAAGCCATAGGAAACAAGAAGTACCTGCTGGTCGGCACAGACTACTTTACTAAATGGGTTGAAGCTGAGCCCTTGGCGAACATCAGGGACGTAGATGTGAAGAAGTTTGTCTGGAAGAACATTGTTACGCGATTTGGAATCCCACGAGCTCTTGTTTCGGACAACGGGCTCCAATTCGATAGCAATGCCTTTAGGGAATATTGTTCAGAACTGGGAATAAGAAACAGATATTCCACTCCAGCTTATCTGCAAGGCAATGGGCAGGCTGAAGCTGTTAACAAAGTCATCGTCAATGGGATTAAGAAGAGACTGGATGACACGAAAGGAAAATGGGTGGAAGAACTGCCACATGTGCTTTGGACGTATCGGACAACACCCCGACGTTCGACGGGGGAAACTCCTTTCTCCATGACCTATGGGGCCGAGGCCGTCATTCCCCTGGAAACTGGATTCCCAACGTTAAAGACCAGTGCATTCTCTTCGAGTAATAATGATGCGATGTTGGGAAAAAGTTTAGACCTGATTAAAGAACGAAGGGAGAGCGCGATGGTTCGACTAGCTTACTACCAGCACAAACTCAAGTAGGGCTACGATAGCAATGTGAGAATGAGGCCGTTAGCCATAAGAGATCTGGTGCTGAGAAAAGTCCTGGGGGCCACTAAGAATCCAAATTGGGGAAAACTGGGACCCAATTGGGAGGGGTCATATCGGATCACTTCTGTAGCAGGAATAGGGGCTTACTATCTAGAGGACCTAGATGAAAAACCTGTACTCCATCCTTGGAATGAAAATAATCTCAAAAGGTATTATTATTAGTAAAGAAGTTTCAATTCAAATATTCTCTTTTAACTTATGTCAATTATGCATCCTGTAAATCTTGCATCCTATCATTCATACTGAATTGTTAAACAGAAACTAAGTTATGCCAGGTCCTCGGATCGCAAACCTAGTGGAAATTAACATCCTATCATTCATACTGAATTGTTAAACAGAAACTAAGTTATGCTAGGTCCTCGGATCGCAAACCTAGTGGAAATTAACATCCTATCGATCATACTGAATTGTTAAATAGAAACTAAGTTATGCCAGGTCCTCGGATCGCAAACCTAGTGGAAATTAACATCCTATCAATCATACTGAATTATTAAACAGAAACTAAGTTATGCCAGGTCCTCGGATCGCAAACCTAGTGGAAATTAACATCCTATCAATCATACTGAATTGTTAAACAGAAACTAAGTTATGCCAGGTCCTCGGATCGCAAACTTGGTGGAAATTAACATCCTATCATTCATACTGAATTGTTAAACAGAAACTAAGTTATGCTAGGTCCTCGGATCGCAAACTTAGTGGAAATTAACATCCTATCATTCATACTGAATTGTTAAACAGAAACTAAGTTATGCCAGGTCCTCGGATCGCAAACTTAGTGGAAATTAACATCCTATCATTCATACTGTATTGTTAAACAAAAACTATGTTATGCCAGATCCTCGGACCGCAAACTCGGTAGAAATTTACCTTCTAAGTTGTGTATTGGATTATTAAATGATAATAGAGTTGTGATGAGTTTTCTAAATCATAAACTTGATGAAAATAATGCCCTATGAACATTCATAAAGGAGTCAGAAAGAGAGAGCTTCGGACGCAAGATTGGCGTACAATGAAAAAGGTGGTTGAAATGAACCCATACAAAATTACGACGACAAAGTAAATGAGTGTAAAGATAACATGGAGCCGTCAGAACGATAAGAAAGTGAGCGAAAAAGTCCTCTATTAAGTGTCTATTTAAAGTTACAAAACAGTTTCTACTTTTTTACTTTCAATTGGATCTGCGGGGTCTGGCTGGTGGGTAGGTCTGCCTCCGAGGTTGCGATTCCATCTTTGGCTTTGGTAATGCCCCCAGTTGGTAGAATTGTGGAGTCCAATTCCTGTTGAAAACCCTGTGAGGCCGTCTCTGCCTCCGAAGCAGTGGTGGATTTGTTTGGGGAAGCTCCTGGAGGGGCTAGTCCCGCTTCAATCTGTCCCGGTTGGCCGCGAGAAGGGGAATTGCGAGGCAAAACCTCCTCGTTAAGGTTAATAACTGGAGAAGGAGTATCAGCCTGATATGGTTGAGGAGCTGAGGGGCGTATCGCTTCGGGGTAATATACGTTCTCTGGCCTACGTAGCTCAGATGAGGCTTCAACCCCAGCACGGTTAAGAGCCTCTCTCCAGGTTCTCGCGCAGTAGATGCGGCACACCTCTGGAACCTCGGCTCTTAAAGCTTTTTCAGTTTCAGCTATCCCAATTTCGTAGCCCCTCTGCTCGGCTTCATTCATTGCCTGTTCGGAGTTGATTCTCGCTTTCTCGGCTTGTTCTTTGAGCTTTTCAGCTTGCTCCCTTAACTTCTGAGTTTCCTCTAGATGCTTCTTAAGAACAAGAACTTGCTCCTGAGTCTTCTTCAGCTCGGCATTCACCTCGCGCAGAAGCTTTGCTTGTTCCTCGGCCTGCTTCTGGTAGCCTTCTGATGTCGATTCAGCACTCTTGCGAGCTTCTTCTTCGACCTGTAGTTTTTTCCTTGTGTCGACTAAATCCTGTTCAGATTTGGACAAGGTCTGTACAGCCATTACCCTTCTTTTCCTTTCACCATCTAGTTGATTGGAGCAAGCATTGAGCATCTCATCTAGCTTGAAAGTATTTTGAATGATCTGTAAAAAATTGGGGGGGGGGGGGGAGTTAGCATTATAGTCAATGAAAAGTGCGCATTAGTGAGTAACAGTCATAGAATTAAACAGTGTAAAAGACAGCTTCTCACCATGCCCAAGTATCGTTTGTTGTCAAGGATGATTTGATTCTTCCTCATATTCTTTATCTCAGCCATATATTTTGGGAGCAATAAGGCCTCCTCTATGGCCGAGGCTACATGACACCCAATGCCGCCGTTAAAGTCCCTTATAGAGGCATCGTCTCGCAGGGGCTCTCCACCGAGCATAGGAGCTGGCAGCCACGCTTGTGGCTCAGGATGTGGGGAATCAGATTTCTCTTGGCCCCGTGTAGCGGGGTGCTTAGTTTTCTGCTGCTTTGCAGCTCGTTGGACATCCTCCTCTCGAGTGGGACGAGACTTGCTCGCATCTGCCACCTCCTTACCCTTCTGATCCCTGTGTTTTTTCTGCTCGGCAGCGCTGGGCGGCACTGGTTGTGGAGATGATCGAGGTGGATGGCGAGGAGCTGGAGGAGGAGACCTGGCTGGAAGAGATGAAGCCTGGGATGGTATTGTTTTGGCAGGTGCAGACTTTCCCTGTTGACCTTCCATTAGCTCCATCAAGCTTTTCTGGGGTTTCCTTTGTATCCCCATCTCATCAGGATTTTCCTCGGGGCTTGTGGGCTGATCAAAAACCCCGAAATCGTCCAAGGATTCAGATACTGTTACAACGGTTTCCTCGTCTTTTCCCTTTTTCCTTCCCCTATCGGTTCCCTTTTTCTTGAGGGAAGGTAAGGGTGAAGAAGGTTCCGCCGAGACGCTGGCCACGAAAAGAGGCTCTGTGCGAGGTGTATATTTGGGAAGTGGAATACCCTCTGGAACGATAAACCCTTCGTAGGCAACACTGATACGGTGAAGCCGAGGATCACGTGCTCTAATCACGCACTTCGGCGCCTGAAAGCCAAAAGAAAGGGGGGTATAGCCAAGAATTAAATGTGCTGCCCGGAGCTGACCATCAGCCTCGTTCACGTATATTTCAGCTTTCAATAACCTGTCTAGGCTCGCTTTATTGACTAATCTGAGATTGGGATTCGTGTAGCGTCTATTTGTAAAACCGTTGATTCTAAAGTTAAAGTTGTAAGACACGAAAATAATAAAGGTAAGTAAAATGTGTTCGCGAGCTAAATAGTATAGGTCTATAACTTCGCACCCACCTGGTGTTCCCTCTACTGTTGGGCAAGGTAGACCATCATGCCATTCCCCAGAAAAAATAAGGAAATCCTCTTTTAGGTTCTTATTTGAAGTGGGGAGGCACTGAATTAGCCTTACTTCAGGATATCTCGACTTGAGATAATAGCCCTGGTCAGCTAGGCGGTGAAGGTTGTACACCCAATTCACGTCATGATGGGTTAGCTTTAGATCCATTCTCTTATTCAGAGCGTCTATGCATCCCAAAACCCTAAACATATTGGGAGCACACTGGGTGGGGGATAGCCTAAAGAATTTGAGGTAACTCCTAGTGACACTACCCATGGGGATGGTCATCCCACCCTCAATAAAAGCGATCATGGGGATGACTACCTCCCCAGTTTGCCTGGCATCAACCCACTCCCCTTGGGCTGCGTACCTCATCCCTACCGTTGGGGGGATATTGTACTTAGAGCGAAAGTTTCTAAAACCCTCCTCGGATTCAACGAGATATCGAAATGGATTCTTCTATTTCCCCATTTTCCTAAATAAATTAGTAGAAAAAGATTTTTGGGCTTGAAACGGAAGTGGTAAAAGCTTTAAGAGGACTTACAAGTTCAAAGGAAGGGCCTCGGACAACGTATGATTATTTGTAGTCGCCAGGAGAATGACGAAGACTGGAAGAATGCAGGTTCAATGTATGAGCTCTGGAACCATGTAACCGTCGAAAGTAAAGTACGAATTTAATCAGAGAGCGCCTTTATAGTCATGTGAGGGTTGTGAGCGGTGAAATTCCCGCTCACAAAACAAGGGAAGCCCTCTGCCGTTTGATTTAGATCTCACCGTTGAACGTGGGAGACAGTGGAGTTGACAAAATTTAATGCTACCAAAATCGGGATGCTGAAGCGTCAGGGGCATACCTCAAAACGCACGCAGGTATAGGCTTATGACGTCAAAATCCATCTTCTCTCCCGAGGAGTCGAAAAGTAGGATTTTGAGGGGCTATTGTGGGGACCGTTCGATCAATAGGACCATAAAGTTCAGAATTGATCCAGGATTGTTGGGCCCGAGGCCCATTTGAGGATACACATCCGGCTGAGGACACCCTACTCCTCGGCGGTATACGTCCGAGGACGATCAGGACCTAGTCTTATTGCAACCGGGCCTTAGGATTAGGTCACCGTAAATGATAGAGTAACCGACTAAGGATGAAAGAGATAAGGCAAACAAATATCTGTAACTATAGCTGCCTCCGCATTAATGACCTCTCAACCAACTCTCTGGCCGCATTAATGTGGAGGTGATACCTGAACAGTGAGGAAGCAGCCTTTTAGCTGCCCATAGGAAGTTCCAGGAGGTGCCAGATGGGACAGAAAGAAATCCTCTGGACCCAACCTACACGTGTGCGGTAAGGATGGAGCGCAAAAGGGGGTATATAAACTAAAAGAAGAGCATGAAGAAAGGGATCGGAACCGAAAAAGAAAAGAGAAAAAGAGATAAACAGAAAAGAAGAAAGTAAGAGCAGAGAAAAAGAATTGCACTGGTCACTAAAAAAAATGTTCGTTATACCAACTTTAGACCTTTAACGTGCTTGAGAGTGAATCTTTTTAAGAGAGACCACAGTTAACCTAGTTCTTTACACCCACGCTCTACAAATCATATTGTCTGGGCCTTTTTACGTGCGAACCCAATACTGTTACAGTTCGTTACAAAATCGTGTCCTTACAGTTGAGGTGTTAATTCTTTATAAATCAAAATAGAGTAATAAAATATCACACTAGAACCAACCAGAACTAAAAATAAAGGTATTATGAAAAAAGAAGTGCTATATTCACAATATTTTTCATAACACTTTCATAACAAATCATAGGTGGTAAACTTTTATTAATTCAAATTTAAACTTACCAATGAAACTAATTTTTTGCTCACCAATAACAACCTGCAACAACGTATTACTTATGATTTGTTGTGAAAATGTCGTGGACACAATATTTCTTTTGTGAAAATGTTAAGACATTTTGTTGTCGTCACAATATTTTCAAAATTACTGAGCTGTCAATTCTTTAACAGTCAAAACAAAATATAACAAAATTATAAAAGTATTATGAAAATGTTGTGTCATTTGGTTGTATTTTTAGAAATTTTTTGATTGTTTAGTCAACTTTGTTGAGCTGAAATTCACCATTTCACATACAATTTTCTTAGGTTGACTTTTTGTATTTGTTTTCTTTACGCATCATTTTAAGTAAAAACACATAGTTTTACCCCCCCCCCCCCCAAAAAAAAAAAAAAAACTTAAGATAAAAACACTTTTCATCCTTTATGTTTGCGATAGTTTATAATTCCTCCTTAAACTTTAAAATCAAGCAATTTTTCCCTTAATATTTTGTAGAATAACAAATATTTCATATTGTTATTCTCTCAGTTAAGCCCTAATGAAAGTTTATGATTCTTAAAATATTTTATTGTGTAATGTCTAAAATATTCCCACTAAATTTTAACATCCCAAAAACTTTCTTCATGTATTTTGAGTTTTAGACATTAGTAATTGGAAAGTTGGAATGATGATATAAAGTGTTTTATTTATTATCTAAAAAACACTAATTTTCTAGGTTTAAATTTTCGAAACTTATAATTTATCTAATGAAAAATTCGATGACACATGCTTTTTGTTATCTTTTTTTTTTTTTTTTCTTAGCAAAACTCAGTTGTTTATTGTTGAAAGATTGTGATATTCGTTACTATTCTTAAAAGTTTTTAGTAAGTGGATATATTGCTTTTAGCAAATAGGTACTAAAAAAACTATTATAGTAAAATAAATATTTATATGTTAAATAGCTACCCTAACTTTGTGATTGATCAAAATTCTTATACAAATGAAATTAACTTTTTATGACATAATTATCAAAATTCTTAAAATCAATATCTCTTTTGATTAATGTAAATCTCTATGTATTTTAAAAATCAAATGATTTATATCTTTGTTTTGTGATATAAATAAAATCTAAAATTGACCTTAATCACTACTCTCTTCCCAATGCAAGCACGTGCCTTGCACGTGCTGCCCTAACTAGTGTAATATAAAAACTCCTTGTAAATTGCTTGGCCACTCCTCGTAAATTGCTTGACTACACCTCTTCAATCTTCTCGTTTATTCTCTTCCTCCTATTCTTCACAAGCTATTACCTTTTTTACTCTCTCTTGCTCTTTAGAGTCTATTATTACCTTCTCCCTCTCTCCTCCTTACTCTTGTTGACCTCCACTATTGACAGCATCTACCTATTTCCAAGCTTGAAGCTACTACAGTAAGTCCACTCTCACATGTCTTCAATGCTGTTATTATTTTTATTATTTTCCTTTTTCTTTTATATCTTGGCTGAATTAATATTATGATTAACATAACGAAAGACAATAACCTCTTCCATTTTCTGCCTCCTTAGAGGGTAAAGTGGCCATTTTCCACTAACTCTAGCATCAATCAAAGCTTTTCTGTTGGGGCTTGGGACATGAGAGCCATGTATTGTGCAAAACCAATAACTCATGGAGAACCTATAAAATTTACTAACCAGAACAAGCACCTGACAATTTAATAACTTAGCATTTAATGCTAGTTGTTCTAGATCCTTCAAATTTTGCTAATTAGCCAAACCATTAACTTGATAGGGAAGCATTTTTCATGGTCTCTAGGCTCTAGCCAACTAGCTGCTCAAGAGCTTTAAATCCTTATGATGATATAAAGTCATTCTAGCTGATGAGCTGGTTAGGGAAAAACCAAGAATTTCGTGAGGTTTCAGTGGCATCTAGGGGTGTCCACCCACCACTTGGAAATGACTAGAATCCACTCACTCTCGACCGACCTAAGAGCTTCGACGGTTGGAGGTCGGCGGTGGGTTATAGATCTCAGAAACCGATTTCGGTGGGTTGGTTGGTGGGTTCTCTCCTCTAAAACCCACTTCAACCGACCTGACCATGAAACTTACCAAGATCTCCAGTGAGCTTTT